>JADLZL010007306.1:0-487356 GCA_015844335.1 Chrysopogon serrulatus
AGACCAAACTCTCATTTAGCCAGCTAAATACGGTGTCCTATGACTTTGAGTGGGAGCTCACATAGCAGATCAGCACCCTCTCCTATGACAACATGATGGTTGGGATGGTGGACCATGCCCTGCCCTTAATCTATGCCTCTTGGAGGCTCCCTCGAATGATGGCTTGAGCATGGAAGAAGCTGAGTATGATAGGAGATACCAACCTCCTATGAGTGCAACCACGATGGATATCTATAGGAAAATTTCATTCGTTAAGTTGAAGAAACCGAGAGTGTATGTACTCTAGCCAATCGGAATCCCCTACCAGGTCATTTCATAGTCACGCAACGGAAGGTGTACCTGTGCAAAAAGGCCTAGCGCTTCGACATGACGTGCGCACTGACGCCAAGGTTGAGCAGACCTGCACCGATGATGAGCTTATCGCTGGGTACCATCGGCCTGTGCAATCTTCGAAGATGGGTGAAGCTCTGATACTAACTATGAGGAGAATAGACTTGGGGAGGAACAGAAAGAAGAGCTATGCAAGAGAAAAGGAGTGCTGAATGATTCAGTAACCAGTTTAGCTATATTCTTCCCCCTCTCTCATCTCCACTTGACTGTATTTGCTAGTCTATTACTCCCTCGATTCTAAATTATGATGTTTTGACTTTTCTAGATATATAATAGCTTTTGTTATGCATTTAGATATATACTATGTTTAAATTTATAATAAACCAGTGTATTGGAAAGACCAAAATATTTTATAATTTAAAATGAAGGTAGTATATAACAAGTGCTCCATTCAGGCCAATGGCTCTCTTATTGGGCCAGTAGACTTTGTTGGGTCAAGCCAATGTAGGTTGATATTCTGTTGAAATCTCCTGATGTGCTTGTGAATTGTGATATGTATTAGGACTACCACACCGCTGTTAAAATATGATTCCAGCATTGATCAATGCTTTATGTCGGCATGAAGCGATCATGTTTTTTTAGAAAAATAGGAGAGGCCCCTAGTATTATTGCAAAGTTAGAAAAATCTGAGCTGGAGTTAGAAATACAAAGTTAAAGAAACAACGAAGGTGACAAAGAAAATCAAAAGAATTGCAGAAAAGCGATCATGTTGGTTGAGTTGATTTTTTCTTTTTTTTTTTGAGCAACGTTGGTTGAGTTGAATGATGATATGATTATTGCGTGCGCTGGTATGCTCGCCTCGCTGCAATGCAAACGCGCAGCAGTCCAGTGCAGTTGTGTAGCCAGGGGGTCCCACTGGTGCTTGCCGTGGCCTCATCACCCCTAGCTCAGATTGTTATATATAGAAAGGCTAATGCATAATTGATCTTGCTTTGCATGTGTTGCATATATAACAAGGAGGAAACATAGAAGTTTTTCAAAATTCAAAACAAAAGGAAACGAAGAGGAAATTGATCTTGCTCTGCATGACACACACACGGCTGCAAACGAGAGGTGTATATATAACTCGATCGATCAGGATCAGTCCTCTATATACAATTGCTCTCTCTCTCTCTCTATCTAGTTCTACTAGGAACTGCGACAGCGGCAGCGGCAGCGGCGGCGGCGGCAGCACGCGGCCAGAGATGAACATTCATCATCCCATCTTGTTGGCTGGTTTTTTCTGGTGTCTGACGATGTCGCCTTATTGTAAGTATATATATACGTTTATTTTAATTTGTCAAGGATTATTACTGTTGCTTAGTGTAAATTTCCAGATCGATCTCAAGAGGGTATAACGCCGCTTGTCGTGAGTTTGAGATCGATCATGTTTACTTTCATCTTCTCGGTTCGATCATATACAGGATAGCAATGGATCGAAACCAACAAGTCAACTGATAGTTTATTTTTTATTAGCATAGTCAGCTGGTAGTTATAGAGGACAAAAAGATGCATCATGCATGCATGTATCTGATGAAGGTCCAATGTTTCAACTGCAGGTTGCAGTGCCCTACGACTACTCGAGATTGCAGATACGGGCCATACGGCGGCGGCAGGCTATGCTGCAGACACCGTTGCAGATACTACTAGTACGAGTAGTTCAAAAGCTATCGCCGCCGCCGCCGCCGTCAACGATACATCAGTGTTGGACATGGAGGAGAGCAAGATCTATATAAAGTTCTGTGTGCTGTATATATGCAGCAATAAGGTCAAATGCTACTGCTGCGACAACGAGCCGGGTGACCATTGTTTCGACACCAGGAAACAGTGCTTGGCTGCCTGCCCAGCCTGCAAGCCTGAGTGCCCGCCGCGCCCAACATTTCCGATACTGAAACGTCTGCAATTGATGAATGTTACCTTGTAATAAATCACAGTGCTGACGAATAATAATAATATATGTAGCAGTTTTTTTTTTTCAGCCCTTCATTCGGTCGCGTAAGTATATACTGTGATATAATCTCAGATCGTATTTTTCTCCTTGAGTATGCATGCAGTGATGCACACATACATATATCTTAATCTCTCAGGATCATAATTAAGGCGATTTTAAACACGTCCATCTCAAAATGATGTGTTTTGTTTGTAGCATGAACATGATTTTTTTTCATATGAATAAGATAGTCCCTATCACAAATTAAATTTATCTCACAACACTATGGAACGAAACATCAATGTAATGTGTCTTCTTTGTAACACATCATCAGTTCATCACATTTGTTCATTGCTAGATATATGTAGTGTGAGCCACCACAACCGCCTACGTGAAATTGTAGCCGTCTTTATTTTTCTACAAATTAGCATTTGGCATTAGTACTTTAACTAGTAGTTGGTTCATTAACATATAAATATAATATCATTTTTAAGATTTGGTAGTTTAGTTATTAAGTTTAGTTATTAACAATGAAGAACAGAACATATTGGAAAGTTGGAAATAGCAATATGCCAACACATACATATGTAGCACCTTCAAACTCCTAATACAATCTCCTCTGATTTGCAATTTCACTAGAATTCTCTTCCAAATTGACGCCCTACTTACCCAACCCATCATTAACAACTTTAGTTCTTTGTCTCTAATAACAAATCAGACTGATTATAGAGGATTAAGCAGAAAGCAAACTATTACTTACCTTGACAGATCTTGATGCAAGGCCCAGCGAGTGCCGCAGCAGTAGTTGCATGCAACTTGCCGTTATCTGGGTCTGTGGCTGCGGGCCTTACGTACTGGGCTACGGTGTTTTCCTTCGTCTCAGGCAAGTCATGGGCTGCCAACATCATCAAAACCGTACCCCACGGGCCATTACTAGGACCCATCTCTGAGAGGACCACAGCATCACTTGGACGCGGAATTCCCATGGGCGCGCACCTCCGGCGGCCGGCTGGGCTCGCCGCCGTTACTGTGCCTCCGGCCGGCGTCTGTGGGGCCTCGTGCACCACACGAACAGGATATTTCCACCCCTAAAGTTTAAACATTTGAAATTGAAATTTTGTAGTTCACTGCTTTTCATTTGAATTCGTTTAGGGGTTCAAACAATCAATTTATATTCAATTTAGTATAATATGTGGAGGACTAAAACATAATCAAAGACAATTGACAGTGTACTGTAGTGGTAGAGATGGGTACACGCGAGGAGGAGGTCACAGGTTTGAATCCTGTCAGCCACGTAGCGTGCGATTCTGCGTGAAAAGATGTTACAACTTGGCTAGCGGGGCCTCCCCGGGTTAATTATTTTGCTTTTTTTCTATTTTCTAGATTCGAAATCATAAATTCTAGACTAGCATTTGTAGTGACGGTTTTCTTACAGAACCACCACTATAAATCAAATTTGTACTAGTGGTTCTCAAAACACCGTCTATAGATAAACTAATTTTCACTGGCTACTCCCACTAGCGGTTTCAAAAAAACGCCGGTGAAAATAGCTCTATAACCACTACTACAAAGCTTTTTTTTTTACTAATGGGTCCTTCCACTAGTACACAAAGCATTTGTCTTGACGGTAGGGATTTATTTTCACTGGCGGTTTTAGGTTAGAGACGCCACTGGAAATCGACAAGCGGACCCCAGCTTTAGAACCGCCAGTGGAAAAGGACTAGCACTTGGCGGTTCCTTAAGTCAACCGCCCAGTGTAAATGGCGCCATTTACATAATGGCGGTTGACTTAAGGAACCGCCGATGATAATGAACATTTTCCTTTGGCGGTTTTCTTATGTCAACCGCCGGTGAAAATGAACACCATTTTTCACAGGCGGTTTCCTTAAGTCAACCGCCTGTGGTGATTTTCTCCTATATATACCCCCTTCTTCCTCCCCACCACAGTCCAACAGAACTGTAGCTCGAACAGTTCTTCCATGGAGAAGCTTTGGAGGTCCAGATTTCACTAAATACAAGGGGGGAGGTTTTGCTCTTGATTTCTTTGGAGGAGGTGACTAAAAAAGTTAGTTTATGTGTTTCTTTCCTCATTTCCCCTATTCTTGCTCAATCCCACCCACTTTTGACATCTAGGGTTTCACCTCATGTGAGAGAGAGAAGAGTAGCTAGGTTTTTGTTTTTTCTCAATAATTCTAGTCACTATTTTTCTAGGGTTTCTTTTATTTTAATAATTAGTTATGTGTAGTTTAATTAGCTATTAGTGATGTTTTTAGCGGTGATTCTTTAATTATGGTTTCATTAAATTTTAGTTTCTTATTTAATTATTAGTTAATGTGTTATATTGATGCTTGAAATTAGTGTTTGTTTAATTATGTAGTTATATTATGTTTAATATAATTTATAGTTTTGTTTTTTTAAATCTAGTAGTGGTGAGGCTTTGATTAGGGTTTCATTATGTAGTCTTCCTTTAGTTTGTATGGTTCCATCTAATAAATTGATTCTTTAAATTATTATGTTTAGTTCATTTAGTTATGTTTACTCTTATTTAATTATTAGTTTATGTGTTATATTGATGCTTAAAATAAGTGTTTGTTTAATTATGTAGTTATGTTTTGTTAAGCTAAGTAGTGGTTAGGCTTTAATTTGGGTTTCATTAAGTAGTCCTCCTTAATTTTTTAGGATTTCATATAATAAAATGATGTTTTAATTTACTATGTTTAGTTCATTTAGTTGTGTTTAGTCTTATTTAATTACTAGTTTATTTGCCATATTGATGCTTGAAAATTAGTTTCTCTTTAATTGTTAAGTTTTGTTTTGTTAAATTAAAAGTGGTTAGGCTTTAATTTAGGTTTCATTAAGTAGTCCTCCTTATTTTTTTAGGATTTCATATGATAAAATGATGCTTTAATTTACTATGTTTAGTTCATTTAGTTGTGTTTAGTCATATTTAATTACTAGTTTATTTGCCATATTGATGATTAAAAATTATTTTCTCTTTAAGTATTAAGTTTTGTCTTGTTAAATTAAGCAAGTGGTTAGTCTTCCTTTATTTGCCATATTGATGTTTAATTATTAAGTTTTGTCTTGTTAAATTATTTACTATTGCTTTATATATTTTTGAGAGACAAATTTTTTTAACTAGTTGTTTTAACTATATGTGATTTAGCCCAGGGACGTGTGTTATTTGAGAAATATACAAGCGAGGAGTTCTTTTCATCTATAATCCATTGAAGGAGTTTGCTGATCATCTTAAGGTTTGTTAGTAATTATCACAGAACATTAATGTCTTCTTTTTAGTGATTACATTATTTAAATCTATTAAACTCTATAACAGGTAACAATGGACTCAGCATTACGGATGTATAACTTAGACAGAGTAGATCCATCCTACGTACTTGAGGTCCGTAGGTTTATTGATGCAGCTAAAAAATCATGCTTTGAGAACACAGACGAAGCACATATATTGTCCTTGCGCAGACTGCAGAAATCTTGTTGTTTTTGAAGACACAAGTCCAATCATGGCTCATGTGGTCTGTCGAGGATTTATGAATGATTACTTGATTTGGACAAAGCATGGGGAGGGAAGCTCTGCAACGTATGTAGTCGAAGACCCTGTGAATCTCGGTGGCAATGACCCAGATATGCTTGTTGATGATGTATACCAGTTCGGACATGAGACAGAACACCATTGTCCCCAAGAGAGTGAACATGCTGTGCCCGATGGTCATGATGATGATGATGCAAATGTTGGAGAAACCGACGCCAACAGAACTCATGTGGAGGATGAAGACGCAGAATTGATGGCTGCACTATTGCATCGTCATACGGATCCATCAATGTTTTTCATGAAAGGGATGAAGGCCTTATAGCAGGCAGTAGCAGAGCCCTTGTACGATGAGGGTAAGGGTTGAACGAAAGAGTTCACGACATTACGGTCTGTGCTTAAGTTGTTGATGTTGAAGGCTAGGTATGGATGGTCTGATGCCAGCTTCGATGCATTATTGAGTACTCTTAGAGATATGCTTCCAAAGGAGAACAAAGTCCCTGCTAACACTTACTATGCAAAGAAGCTAATCAGTCCGCTTACTATGGGTGTCCAGAAGATCCACGCGTGCAGAAACCACTATATCTTATATCGAGGTGATTACAAAGACTTGGACAAATGTCCAAATTGTAGTGCAAGACGGTACAAGACGAAAAAAGACAATCTACAAGAGGAGAATGCAACCTCTGTTTCCAAAGGGAAGAAGAGAAAGAAGACCCAACAGAGTTCAAAACTCTGCAACAAAGAAAATGAAGAAGAAGACTATTATGCCCAGAGAAAGGTTCCAGCTTTGGTGATGTGGTATCTTTCGGTAGTTGATCGTCTGCGGTGTTTGTTTGCAAACCCTGAGGATGCAGAGCTTATGACCTGGCATGCTTCCGAGAAGCTAATGTAGTAGACGGAAAGCTTCGACATCCCGCCGATGGGAAGCAATGGCAAAAATTCAATGTCGACCACCCAGAGTTTGCTAAGGAGACAAGAAATGTTCGGTTCGCACTATGTACTGACGGAATGAATCCCTTCGCCGAAAGGAGCAGCACGCATAGCACATGGCCGGTGCTCCTCACTATCTACAACCTCCCTCCACACTTGTTGCAGAAGCGCAAATACCTTTTGCTGACCATTCTTATTTCTGGACCTACACAACCTGGTGTTGATATCGATGTATTCTTGGAGCCATTAATGGAGGAAATGAGAATATTGTGGGATACAGGTGTCGCCATGTTGGACGAATACCGAAAAGAGTCATTCACACTAAGAGCAATTATTTTTGTTACGATCAACGATTACCCAGCTCTCTTTGTATTGTCAGGACAGTTCAAGGGTAAGGTCGGTTGTGTAGTATGCTTGGATGAAACTTTTTACGTATCCCTTAGTGCCTCCAACAAGATAGTATACATGAGACACAGGCGTTTCTTATCGAGAGGACACAGGTACCGCTTGCGAAAGATGGATAGATACTTTGACAATCACGACGAAACAAGGTCCACTGCTCCATCAGGTAATAGTAAAGGTCAAAGAGTGTACGAGATAGTTAAGAACATCAAGTTTGTATTTGGCAAGAAGACAAAAGATGGAAAAGCAAGAAAGAATGTGAAGCCAACTCCTGGAGCTACATTTAAGAAGATGTCAATTTTCTTCAAGTATTTGCCATATTGAAAAGAGTTTGACATACGGCACGCGGTCGATGGTATGCACATTCAGAAGAATGTGTTTGAAAGCATAATTGGTACCTTGCTAGATATAAAGGGTAAGACAAAGGAAGGATTGAGTTCACGTCAGGACCTGGTCAATTTGAAGATAAAACCAGAACTTCATCCAGTGTTGCTAGATAATGGAAAGTACCACCTCCTGGCAGCAAGCTACAACCTGACTACGGATGAGAAACATGCGATGTGTGTTTGGTTGAAGAAATTGAAAGTTCCAGCTAGATTTTGCTCTAACATTAAGAGCATTGTGTCAATGAAGGATCTTACACTCACCAACTACAACTCACATGATTGGCATATGATGTTAACAACCTTTCTCCCTATTGCCATCAGGGCAATAAGCCCGGTGTTCTTAAAGATGGCAATCACACGGTTATGCTACTTTTTTAACGAGATATCACAGAAGGTGATTGACCGAGAGCACTTGGAGTCTCTTCAGGAATTCGCGGTTGAGACAGTGTCACAGCTTGAGATGTGTTTCCCACCATCTTTCTTTGATATAATGGTACACCTTGTCGTGCATTTGGTGCCACAAATACAGGCTTTGGGTCCCATGTACTTGCATGAGATGTGGACGTATGAACGTTTCATGTCAATACTGAATGGGTACGTGTCCACTCGTGCTCGTCCTGAGGCCTACATGATAGAGGGATACACTACCGAAGAGGCCATTGATTCCGGAGGTCCATTCTGCAATAATTTCCTAAAAGACCAGATTGCAATAGGTTTGCCTCCGTCCCGACATGAGGGCAGACTACATGAGTGTAGGAGGATGGACCGGAAATCATTCATCCCATTAGACTATAATGTAGTCCTCGAGGCGCATCATAGCATCATGCATCAGCTCTCGATAATGGAGCCTCTGATCACACAACACATAGAAGAGCTAAGCGATCATAACCCTGGGCAAACAGAGGATTGACTATCAAAGGAATACAAGCGTCGATTCACTTTATGGCTAATGGAGCAGAATATTCCAAATGGAGAAACAATTGAGCAACAAACAATCAAGAGGTTGGCAGCTGGACCATCTCGGCAGGTCACATCATGGCAGACCTATTACATTAGTGGCTTCACGTTTTGTACCACTTCTAGGGACAAAAAGAGCATGGCGCAAAACAGTGGTGTTCGTTGCGAGGCCATAGATGATTCAAATGAAAACGCTACATACTATGGCTTCATTGAGGAGATATGGGAACTAGACTATGATTCATTTAAGACGCCCGTGTTTCGATGCCAATGGATTGATGACAAACATGCCACAGTGGACAACTATGGCCTGAGAGTTCTTGATATAAGTAAAGTAGGCTACAAGGATGATCCCTGGATCCTTGCTATCCATGCTGCACAGGTCTTCTATGCCGAACAGATCCTTTCTAAGGAAGAGAAGAAAAGTAGCGACAAGACCAAGCATGTAGTTCTTCCTGGAAAGCAACATGGTTTAGGAGTTGATGGTGTAATTGACCTAGATGACTTCAACCATTTCGGGCACATGTCTCTCTTTGAAGATCATCCTTTGAAGATAAAGAATGTTGAGCGTACCATCCCAAAAAATTCATTGCCATGGGTGCGCTACGATAGAGAAGGCAGAACAGTAGCTGGCTAGCTAGATTTTATAGTTAAGTTAAAAATTAGTTATTGTCAAGGCAGAACAATTTATCTTTTATAATTTGTACTATTGTATGACTTGTCTTGGTATTTATTTTCTAATTGTTTAAGTCCTTTTCTTTCAACTTCTTAATATTTATTTTACACTTATTTAAGTTCTAAAACAAGAAATAACCTAAAAGAAAAAAGCTACAAGAAATAACCTACAAGAATAACCTAAAAGAAATTGCTCTTCTTGGTATTCATTTTTTAATTATTTAAGTCCTTTTCTTTCTACTTCTTAATATTTATTTTACACTTATTTAATATCTAAAACAAGAAATAAGCTAAAAGAAAAAAGCTACAAGAAATAACCTACAAGAACAACCTAAAAGAAATTGCTATTCTTGGTATTCATTTTCTAATTATTTAAGTCCTTTTCTTTCTACTTCTTAATATTTATTTTATAATTATTTAAGTTCTAAAACAAGAAATAACGTAAAAGAAAAAAGCTACAAGAAATAACCTACAAGAATAACCTAAAAGAAAAAAGCTACAAGAAATAACCTACAAGAACAACCTAAAAGAAATAACCTACAAGAAAAAAGCTACAAGAAATAACCTACAAGAAATAACCTAAAAAAAAAAAGCTACAAGAAATAATCTACAAGAATAACCTAAAAGAAATAACCTACTAGGAATAACTTAATAGAAATAACCTAAAAGAAATATATTAAAAGAATTAACCTACAATAAATAACCTTAAAGAAATATATTTAAAAGAATTAACCTACAAAAAATAACATAAAAGAAATAACCTAACAGAATTAACCTTAAAGAATTAACCTACAAAAAGTAACTAAAAAAAATATTATAAAATAATATACTACAAGAAATAAGCTAAAAAATAATGTAAAAGGAATAATCTAAAAAGAAAAACAATAAATAATTGATTTTTGACGGCATTCTAAACACTATGTGTAAAGAAATACATACTGAAATAAATATTGTATAATATTATTTTCTTTTTATTATCAAAGTTCATTTACATATATAACAGATTGAGAAGAACGAGGATAAAACAATAGGTCAAAAAACAAATAATAAAAATATTTCCGAGGGGAGTTGACATAGGCGACCGCCGGTGAAATCTATTTCCACCGGCGGTTGCCTACGTTCACCGCCTTTGTGGAAATAGATTTCTACAAAGCGGTGGTCTAGGACAACCGCCAAGAGAAATTGTTTCTACCGGGCGGTTGTCCTAGACCACCGCCTGTAGAAATGGATCCCCTATTTATACCGCCCACCGGACTTGAAATTTTCACAAGTCGGTGGGCGAGCTTTTTTTCAAATCGACGCCGCCAAGTCTGCCGAATTTTCTCCGCCCGGAGTCGCGGCGCCGCCCTTCTCCTTCCGCGGACCACCGCCGACCCTTCTCCTTCCGCGGAGCGCCGCCAACCCTTCTCCTTCCGCGGGAGGCCAGGGAAAGCAACGCCGCCGACGGCCGGCTAGCACCACCGCCGCCGGCCGCCGGGCGCTCGTTCTCGCGTGCGCCGCGGTGAGGATTTGGCAGAGATGCGTGCGTGGTGGTGGCGGCGTTCGTCTACCCCGGCCGGCGGTTGAGCCAAGTTGGGCCCTTGTTGGGCGAAAAGGCCCAACAAGTGGCCTTTTTTTTTTTTTTTTGTTTTTTATGTAATAATTATTAGTAAAATTAGAAAATTAGTTGTATTAATTGTATTAGTTAGTATTAGTTGTATTAATTAGTTAAATTAGTAATTAATATTTGTATTAATTACTAATAATTGTTAGTAATTTTAAAAATTAGTAAAATAAGTAAAATTAGTTAAATTAGTAAAATTAGAAAATATTAATTACTATTGTATGTGAAATTTTGTAATAATTATATTCATTACTATTGTAAAATTAGTTAAATTTGTGATTTATATTTGTTTTAATTGTATATGGCATTTGTATTAATTACTATTGTAAAATTAGTTAAATTAGTAATTAGAAAATATTGTATGTCAAATTTTTCAAATATATAAATTGTATTATTAAGTAATACTATTAAGTAATAGTATTAATATTGTATGTGGCATTTTTTAAAAATCTTCATGTATTCATTGTATGTGGCATTTTACATATATTGTATGTCAAATTTTTCAAATATATTACTTGTATAATTAAGTAATAGTATTAAGTAAAACTAGTAATATTATATGTGGCATTTTCAATTTATATTGTATCAATTAGCAATTAGTAAATTTGTTGTGGTTATATCCTCGCTCATGGTATCTTTTAAATTATATGCTCGCTCTATTAATTTCTGATCCACCGCCACGATACCCACCAAGCGAATCATTGTCGTGCCACCGTCTTCTCCACGCTTTATCACAAGTACTTATTTCCTAATGACTTATTGTTATTTCATAGTGACTTAGTGTTATTTCATAATGAGTTACTGTTATTTCCTAAGTGTTATTACCTAATGGCATAGTGTTAATGACTTAGTGTTAGTGACATAATGACTTAGTGGTATTGACTTAGTGACTTAGTGTTATAGTTTTAGTGACTTAGTGTTATAGTGTTAGTGACTTAGTGTTAATGAGTTACTGTTATTTCCTAAGTGTTATTACCTAATGGCATAGTGTTAATAACTTAGTGTTAGTGACATAATGACTTAGTGGTATTGACTTAGTGACTTAGTGTTATAGTGTTAGTGACTTAGTGTTATAGTGTTAGTGACTTAGTGTTAATGAGTTACTGTTATTTCCTAAGTGTTATTACCTAATGGTATAGTGTTAATGACTTAGTGATATTTCCTAAGTGTTATAGTGCTAATGACTTAGTATTATTGTCTTGTTATATTTGAAGTTATCGAGAAGATGACGTCTCCAAAATCTAAAGACCATCAGACAGAAGAGCAGCGTGTAGAGTCACCCACTAAGACTCACACACCCCCGGAGGCACGGTGAGTCTCACGGCATTAAGAAGCCTTGCCCTTTCTATAACGTCGAACCCTATCAAAGTAACTAACATAGTTATTGCCATGCTTAGAACTGTAAATCCTCTAGAACAAGAAGAGCAGCGTGCAGAGTCACCCACTAAGACTCACACACCCCCGGAGGCACGGTGAGTCTCACGGCATTAAGAAGCCTTGCCTTTTTTATAACGTCGAACCCTATCAAAGTAACAAACATAGTTATTACCATGCATAGAACTGTAAATCCTCTGGAAGAAGAAGAGCAGCGTGCAGAGTCAACCCAAGCGGAAGAAGGACAAGAAGAAGATTTCTATGGTGACATGTTGAAAGAAGAGGAAGATGACGGCAACCGAAGTGATCCATGCCCTAGCATAGATAGACAACGCGATAAAAGTGTTGACCCAGATTATGATCCGTATGATGAGGTATACTTAGTACATGAAAACCAATACTTTCCTTCATAGTATTATACTCAAAATTTTTTTTTGAACGCATCGGGGGGGAGAGATTCCCCACCTACCAAAATTAATTGATTAAGCTCATGCAAAAAACAGAGCTTCAGGTAGAGTTACATGAGAGGAGGCGAGTGCGCCAGGCATACAAGCTTGTTACATCACTGGCATCCTTGAGGCGGTGCCTCCAGGTTACAAGATCGTCACAAACCTTAGAAATTACAGATCGAGCGGAAGGGTTCTCGCTTCTAAAAATCACACCATTCCTCGCATCCCAAAGGCGCCAGAGAATAGATTGTAGAACAAAAGGCCAAGCTCGTAGCAGGGGAGCTGGCATAGAAGCGTTCCAGATATCCGCATCCGAGAGGGTCACAACATGAGATAGAGACAGCCGTCTCCAGACCGCTGCACTGATGGGGCATGTAAAGAAGGTGTGGTGCCTGTCTTCGGCCGCCATTGCACAACGTTCGCATTGTGCGTCATCGAGAACATGCTTTGCTTCAAGATTTAGCTAGGTACTCAGCCTGTCTTTGAAATAGAGCCAGGAGAAGATCTTTACTTTGGCAGGCACACGCGAGGCCCAGATTCGCTGGGAATGAATGTTGGGGGCGGCATTGGAGCTGGTGAGCGAAATGTAGGCGTCCCGGCTGGTGTAGCTTTTTCCAGTCAGCTTCATGCTCCGTTGGTCAGGTGCGTCCTCAAGAGCTATTCCCTGTAAACAATATAAAAGAGAAGCTAGCTGGGCACTAGCAGCGTTAGTGAGCCTTGGGCGTAAGCACAAATCAAAGTTCGACTGAAAAACCATCTGAATTGAAACATTAGGCCGATTGGTGTGAGAAAAAAGAGCAGCATGGGAAAGGAAGAGAGGACTATCCGGCAGCCAGTGGTCATACCAGAAAGAAGTAGAGGCTCCATCACGCACTTTAACACGAGTAAGGGAACGATAGGTGGAGAGTTCGGCATTGATGATTTTCCACAGGAAGTTGTCTGCGCCACGGGCAAAGCACCGTCAAAGGGGATGGCTGGCTGGAGCAGCCAGTTCTTCCAGGGGGCGTCAGAGCCGGAGAAAATCTTATCAACGAACTTCATGAGAAGACAGCGATTCTGGAGTTCCAAGTCTTTGACCCCAAGACCGCCCTGCATTTTGCTTAACTTCACACTATCCCAGGCTACCAAGCACTTGGAGCCATGACAAGAGTCCTCCCCAGTCCAGAAGAAGGCGCGGCGGCGACGATCGATGGCGTTAATAGTGGTTTTAGGAAGGGGCATGCTTGACATAAAATGGAGAGGAATGGAGCCGAGAACAGCGATGGAGAGGGTCAGCCTACCAAAGACGGTTGAGAAGTGATGCGCTCCACCCCGGACAGTGTGCTTGTCAACGGAAGCAATCGGGGAAGGCAATCGGAGACACTTAGCTTGTAGGGGAGAGGGGGAGACCAAGGTAAGGCTGGGGGAAGGAGGAAACAAGAGTGCCAAACGCGGAGGCAAGGTCCATGGCAACAGAGTTCGGGACATGGAGGGGGAGGAAGGTGGTTTTGTGGTAATTGATAGAGAGCCCAGTAGCCAATTCAAAGATGCTCGGGACATGTTTAATCTCAAGAAACAGCATCAAGGCTGCATCGGAGGAAAATGAGAGTGTCATCGGCATATTGGAGAACGGGGACGGGGAGCATCGTCAATCGGGGGTGGTTTAGGGAGCAAGAAAGAATAGGGTCATGGAGAAGACGCCGAAGAACGTCGGCGACAATGATGAAAAGGTAAGGGGAGAGAGGATCGCCTTGCCGAAGACCGATGCGGCCAAATCAATCCACTTACCGGGCAAGCCATTTAGGAGCACCGAAGTCTTCCCAGTTTCTAACAAGGAGAGGGTCCAAGAACACCGGTTGGGGGAAGCCGCGGTGATGAAGGATCCGCACAAGACTGTCCCAGATTGACACAATCAAAGGCCTTGTGGAAATCAAGCTTAAGAATCAAGGTAGGAGCGTTCCGACGATGACAAAGCGATGAAGAAGGTCAGCGGCGTAAGCAAAAGCTATCAGCAATGCGGCGCCCAAGAACAAAGCCGACCTCATCGGCGCCGACAAGGTTGGGGATGACGGGTTGCAAAGCGGGCGGTAAGGACCTTAGAAAGGCATTTTATGGTAGTGTTTTGCAGAGCAATTGGCCTAAAGTCGTGGGCCTCACGGGCCTCGTTCTTCTTAGGGATGAGGACAAGGTAAGAGCGGTTGATGCGGCTGAGGTCAGCAGAGTTGTCAAAGAACTCATCGAAGAGGCGAATGATGGACCCAGAGGTGGTCGGCCAGGTAGCTTTGAAGAAAAGAGGACTGAAACCATCTGGACCGGGACTGGCATTAGCATGCATACGATGGATGACGGACTTGATTTCATTGTATGAGAAGGGGGCGCCCAGATGATCGAGATTAAGAGACCCTTCCGGATACAGAGAGTTCAGGTCGAACGACCAAGCAGTAGCTCTAGTAGTCCCCATTAGATTTCGATAGAAAGCATGTAGAATATCAGCCAACCGCTCATGAGAGTGGTACTCCACGCCATTATGTTCAATAATCTGAATCCTATTTTTCCTTCTTCTCTGATTGGCACAAGCATGAAAGTAACGAGTATTTTCATCACCATGTATAGCTGCTCCAACTTTACTGCGCTGCTTCCAAATAGAGAGCTTAGCTCGCTAACGAGTTCGGGATGCACACCACAATGGACCGGAGTTGGGATTTTGCGGGGGTGGAGCGCGCGATCCTCCTCAACACAATCCAAAACTCTTATCACAAATCTGCAATCAGTTTTCTGTTGAGTGATATGGGCAAAATTTTTTCGCCAGACTTTTCAGCTCCGACTGGTGCGTTTCATTTGGGCGGCAAGAATCGCAAAGAGAGTTACTGTTGTTGCCGCCTCGACAACGCCAGCAAGTAGCAACCACGTCGGCAAAGCCGGGAGAGTGGACCCGAAATTCTCGAATCGAAACACACATGAGCGGGGGATAGCGGTCGAGATGTGGACTCGGAGAGGCACGTGATCGAGGTGGACCGAGTCGGCGAGGAGAGGATAGTGTTAGGGAGGGCCTCATCCCGGGATAGGTTGATGAAGAATCTGTCAAGGCGTTCGGAGTGGGATGAAGCCTCTTGTTAGACCAGGTGAAGCGGCGATCGGTGAGGGGGGAGTTCAATGAGGCACATGGAGTTGATGCAGTCATTGAAAGCATCGGCTTCAAAACAACCCCGAAGTTATCATTATTTTTCTCGTGAGCATATCCGATCATGTTAAAGTCACCACCAATAATCCAAGGCGTGGAAGGGGAAGGAGCGATGGCACGCAGCTCATCGAGGAACCCGGATCTCCCAGCAGGATCAGCGGGCGCATAAACATTGGTAGCAAGGAAGGAGAGGGGAGAAGAAGTGGAGGAGAGGTAAACAGAAAGGGTGTGTGGAGATGACGAGGAGCGGAGGAGAGTGAAGGTGGCGTCAGACCAAGCAGTGAGGATACCATCGGAAGCGCCATTGGAAGGAATAAAGCAGAAGCTATTGAGGCGGTGGGGGAGGAAGGCAGTGCGCTTGGCGAGAGGGATATCAAGGAGCTTAGTTTCTTGGAGCATAACAATGTCAAGTTGGGATGAAAGGAGTTCCATAAGCACATCAGAACATTTGTCATGATCGCCCAGCCCACGAACGTTCCACGAACAGATAGCATAAGTTCTATTCATGGGGGGACTGGTACAGCAACTTCTTCAGGCCGTGGACACGGGCCACGATCTGGACCTTTACATTATTCCTCAGGGTACACCCCAGGCTTCCGGCACCCTGTCCGGGAACGCACCAAGTTGTTGTAGCAAGACTAACGAAAGGAACAGACTCAAGCAAACACGACAGACTCCAGAGACTTGAACTACTCAAAGGACTCAAAGGACACAACGACAAAGTACTTCGCCTATCACAGACTAGGCGATCACACTGACTACATGCAACAGTGGAGGCAGGGCACGGGCATGGCAAACTCCACGTTGTTGCACGGCTCACGGCACCAGGCTTCATTCCTCATCGGCCGGCGTCGCCGCCGCACCACTGATGGACGCCAGATCCTCCTTCTTTGGCGCCACAGGCTTCTGCAATCTCACAAAGGGACTCCTCACCACCGAAAGTGATAATAGGGATCAGATAAAAGATAAGATCGGGGGAGAGAGCATTGTGAAGGCGCCGAGACGCACCAGTGAAGTCGAACTTAGCTCTTTGGACACGCGCAGCCTTTGTCTTCGTGCGGCTCGAAACCAGGCGCTTCTTTGGCTTGCGGCCTAGCGCTCTGCGCAGCCTTGCGCGGCGGTGTCCTTGGCACGCTTGCGCGCGGCACGCCTCTTGCGGGCACGGCTCTCATGGTCATCCCGGTCGCGACCCCCCCAGCAGAGAACGTCGGAGGGGCATCCAGATTGATGCGGCGATGATGGCAAGACCTCCTCCTCAGCCGACCCAGCTCGTCCGGCATACGAGACAGGCTCAGGCGCACCCTCCGTGGGTGG
The DNA here is from genome assembly GCA_015844335.1 of Chrysopogon serrulatus. Classification (NCBI taxonomy): domain Eukaryota; kingdom Viridiplantae; phylum Streptophyta; class Magnoliopsida; order Poales; family Poaceae; genus Chrysopogon; species Chrysopogon serrulatus. Next base: position 17,097 of record JADLZL010007306.1, read on the forward strand.
GTGCGTCAACCTCGCCGACCACCTCAACACGCTCGGGAACGCCACCATCACCATACCAAGGGAGAGCAAGGATGACACTTGCGGGCGTGGCGTAGGCACAGTGTGGGAGCTCGCGCGGCGGGGGATGCGGTGTAGCACGCCCGGTGCGGACAGGCGTAGCGTAGGTGTAGTGTTGGGAAGTTCCCACTCAAGGGACAGTGGCAACCAGGTTACGTGGAGCGGCAGGCATCCGGGTAGGGGGTTGCCAAGCGGGTGGTAGGCGGGTGGGGCGTGGAGCGGTGGGAGCGGACCAAAGGCATAGTTGGTGAAGTCGAGCATAGCATTGTCGTCCATCCTGGTGCGAATGACGTGCACTTGGGACATGGTAGCTGGCCCGCCGTGGTTGCGAACAAGGAGGCGCTCGGGGACCTCACGGTCATGGTCAAGGCGGAGCACAAAGACGCATGGACGTATAGTCCACCTCCCGAATGCGTCGGGGTCGATGCAGCACACGTTCCCAATAGCACCCAAAGCACCTCCCTCGCCGGGTTCTCCCTCCCGGTGCTCCAAGGGGAAGTCAACAACCGCGATCTCTGCATAGATGTTGTAGTACGCATAGAACCGGTTGTCGGCCTCCTCATGGGGTTCGAGGGACGATCTTTGTTCCCCTCGAAGCGGATCGGCGAACGAGCCATCACATCTTTGGCGCTCAGCATGAGAGCCGAACACCATGACGCCCACCCCGCGAGAGAAGGCAGCAAGGTGGAAGCTAGGAGCGCCGCAGACCGCCTCCATAGCCCGCCTCGATGAAGAGGTGGGGGGAGTGCAGCGCCGTCTCGTGTAGACGTAAGCATACGCCCGGGAGGCGTCGTACTCCCGTCACCAACGTGAGCCTCCACCGGTGCACGCCGGGCGGGCACCGACGTGGAAGACCCAGCTCCAGGGGGGGGGGGGGGGGCAAAGAGGGCTGTTGGAGGGTGCTGGTGGAGGGGAAGTGGTGTGTGCGGCAGTGGTAGCGTGGAAGTGCAGCATGGCAGCAGCAGCGTTGAGTCTTGAGGTGGTGGTGGGAGACTGGTCAGCGGTGAGGTAACGGGTGGCACTGGATGAGCTTTCGGGGCGGTCGGACATGGTCGAAGGAGAAGGATTGTGGTGATGCAAGTTCTTGCACTGGAAACTTTTATGCCCAGAACGGCGACACCGGGTGCATTTTATAGGGTCTCGACAAGCCGAGATAAGGTGATCAGAGGCAAGACACTTGTAGCACCTCTTCCGAGCAGCATTGCCTTCGCTACGAAGGGAAATGGTAGGAGGGCGTGCCGGCCGACGTCTAGCAGCACTGTACCATTGCGCGGCAGTAGAGCTGGCAGTGGGGTTACGTGCCGCACGCCCCGTTGCATGGCCGTTGAGGTGGCGATCATTTTGAGCCTCAGTAATGCTGAGCGGAGATGAGTAAGCACCGTAGTCACAATCACTCGTCAGGCCCTGTATAGGGAGGCAGTCTGTGGCAGTGAGAGAAGAGATATAGGCGTGCTGAGCAGTAACAGCAGGTTCAGATAAAGGATTGTTGACCCTCCGAGCATTGCCGATGTCGTCAAAAGCACCATCATGCTGACACGCAGCAAGGTCACTGTAGCATCCATCCAGCTGCGTGGCACCACCGTCCATGTCAGGCAAGTGGGTAGCCTCGGCGGGTTGATGTTGGGCCATGGATTTGAAATTTGAATTTTCTTGGACCTCATGTTTCTGTCCGCTATCAACGAGGTAGCCCACTTGGCCACTTGCATTCTGATCCATGACACAAAAAAGAAGCTGCTCACTGACGGCAACATCAGTCATGTGGGGAGGCTGAGCAGGCTGCTGATGGGCTGTGGAGTTTGAATTTGAGCTATCCCGGCCAGTAGCAGCAAAGGAGGTGGGGACCAGACGAGTAGCGGTGTGGCGGTCGCCATGAATCCGAAAGATCACACCATCGATGGCGAACACACCGATCCGGATCAGGTGGTTCTTGACATTCTTGGAAGCAACAGAGGCGGAGAAGACGAAGGGGGAAACAGGCTTGACAAGGAAGGATTCGAACTCACCACAGAAGTGGAAGTTAAGAGCCTTAGAAACGACGCTAAGATGAGCAGGGCTCTGCCCATTAGTCTGGGTAATCCAGATAAGATAGCAAGGAAGCAGAGGATTCAACGGCCTAACGACAGGACAGAAGTAGTTCTCCAGAATGAACTTATGAAAGTGCTTACCCGGCTCAAACGCGCTAGGCCCGCCGTTGATGATGCTGGCTGGTGGGGCATGGCGAGCACGGGCTGCTGGTTGGCGTTCATCCGGAGCACCGAGTTCGCCTGCCGTCGAGCACTTGGCGGGCACACTGCATCGTGACGGGGGGTCGACGAGTGGAGAGGGGCCGCCTCTCATTGATCGGGCATCGAGAGAGTTGCGCGCAGGCTTCTCATGCCGCCGAGGAAGACGAGGAGGCAGGCAGCAGGGGTACTCCGGTTGATGACTGCCCGGAAGGAGCAGTTCTGCAGGGAGGGTACCGAACTGGAGGTGGAGCACAGATGGATGTTGGGGCAGGCACTAGGAAGAGCCCGTAAGGGGTGGCACCTCCCGAGATGGCTGTGGGTTGTGGCCGGCTGGCCGCCGGCGGCGATGGGTGGCGGTGGTCGGTGGTAGAGGGTGAGGGAGAGGTAGTGGAGGAGGGGGAGGGGGGCGCTGGAGCAGGAGCCATCCTCTCATCTTTTCTATTGTACTCATAATGATCCTTACACTCTTGAATTCCTTCGGCCAGGAGGTTTTGTCTCAAATGCGGGAACTTCTTGCGGAAGAAGAAGACGTGCCTCAAGACGAAGCACCAGAAACGACTGAGACAACCACCTCCAAATCAAGGAAAAGGAAATAGAGTGACCGGAAACGTGGCGACCAAGGAACAAATAAGTGGCCAGAGAAGACATATATAGTTCCTAGCATCGGCCCAAAAGGAGAGTCTCTAGTGTCTGATGAGGTGGCGGCCAAGATAAGGAATGCAATTGGTTGGCTGGTCAGGGATAAATTGGACATCACAATCACTAGGTAGAAGGATGTTGGTGAAGATAAAAGGGAAGAGCTATGGAATAAGTTTATAGAAAGGTTTGTGTACCCTACGGGGACGGAAAAACTGGCTAAGCAGTATTTTTACAAACAGATTGCAACATCATTGCGTAATTATAGGTCTGAGATGAATATCAAGTTTTTGAAGCATGGGTACGACCCAACGAGCAAGTATAAGATCACAGCAGCGCAGTGGGAGATATTCAAGGCGCAGAAGAACGACCCAGCTGTGAAAGCCAAGAGTGAAGCTGCTTCAGCACTAGCAAGGAAGAACAAATACCACCATCACCTTGGCACCGGTGGTTACAAGAAGCAAATTCCGAAATGGCGGGCAGAGGAGGAGGAGCTAAAGAAACAAGGGGTTCCTGTGCTATCAGAGGAAGTTGGCGAGAGGACGGCAAATTGGCTCAGAGGTCGAGGAACAAAACAAACTGCTACCGGTGTGAACTATCCCTTAGACATCACAGCCCCAGCTGATAAGATGTTGGAGCTAGCAGTGGAGGTCAAACAAGGGAAACTCAAGCCACAAAGGGAGAGAGACATCCTGAGTATTGGACTGGGCAACCCTAAGCATCCTGGCCGTGTACGAGGCATCTCCTCGAAGATGGGATGGAAAGAAGGATTTGGTGAGGAGTGGGTGGGCATGTATAAGAAGCGAGATCAATATAAGGAAGACATGCAACATTTTTTTGAGGAAAAGGCTAAGGAACAATTCAGAAACATGATATCAGACTTTCTAACAAATCCTGATCCACAGCTGGTGCAGAAGTTAGCTAGTGCAGTGTCTGTTCAGCAGATGAGCACACAAGGCCCACAGATGCAGCTCGTTCTAGGACAATCCTTGCCTGGACCTCAGGAGATGATTCATGGCATGCCCGCTCAATCTGCTCCCTTTCCAAGTAGTGTGGGGTCTACGGGAAACACACACCGCTATCCTGTGGATGACATCAATGGGCCGACACCTTACAAAATGCTCATACGATATGGTATGAAGCATCAATGTACAAGGGAGGTAGCCACAGGCTTTGCGATCCCCGGACGTGACTACCACGGTGATCCTATACCGAAGAAATGCTGCAGAGTAGAAGTGCCGACGGTCGTCCCGTGCTACGAGGATGATATGCTAGAAATTTCTGGTCCCGAGGGTATTGAGACACTCGGACAGGCCATTAATAATTTCATCCCGTGGCCTCGAAGAGACGTCCGATTGACCCCCGCCACCACCTTCCACGAAACCCCGCCGAAACTTCGAGAGTCGGCACGATCTCGGACCGGTCAACGGGAGGATCCAAACCCACCATCACCCCCTGCTGCCGATCCTTCAAGAACCCCACCGTCAACATCAAAACCAGCGGGGTCTCCGCCACAAACAAGTACACCGGTCCGTGAGCCACGCTTCGTCCCCCACCACCTCAAGACATGGAAGCATCGCCTTGGACACCACCGCCGCCACCAAAGAAGACCCAAGAAAAACCCACCAAGAAGAGGAAATTTTCTGTTCCCAAATTGGTTTCCCCATTCGAGCCGAAGAAAAAAACAGCTGGCACTGCCAAATTTTTGGAAGGGATTGCGCTTTCTCGCAAGTCAAGTACCGTGGACTTAGCTGAGCAAGAGAAGGCAGTAGACGAAGCAAAGATCCGAGCACTAAAGATAGTGAGGCCAACATGGGATGACTATCAAAACATCCCTGATAAATATATGCCCGGCAGGCCTCTACTGAGTTGGGAACGACTCCAAAAGCTCCCTTTGGTATAAAAAGACTTCATGATCGGTACATGCGAGCGGCTCGAGTCGGGATCGACGCAATCCAAGTAAACATACCACCATTTGCTTTCATAAGTGAACGAGACACGGCTTTCGTTACTTTTGAGGACATCTGGTTGATGATGAACCTTAAGCGGCTCGACGTTCAGCTCGTCACGCTATTTGTATTGTAAGTGTAACTCTCGTACTAACATGAACTTTCGTTTATTATTATTGACTTCTATCTTGTGCCTTGCAGAATGCAATATGATCAAGACAATTAGGTATGCGGTCCCGGACCAAACAAGAATGAATTCAAACGGATTTGGGTACCTAAGCCCGAAAAAAATATGCGAGAATGAGCACACCTTCCGAATTGGTGACGACAACGAAAAATTGAAGGGGTTATCAAAGAAAGACAAAGAAAGAAGAATCAAAGATCTGGAGAAGGATCATGAGACTAGATACGCCACCTACATAGGCAATGCATTGCTCCAGTACAAACATAGGGAATGCGTAGTTGCGCCTTATAACTTTAGATAAGTATGGGTTCATATACATACATCAGCTTAAGTATCAGTTTATATAAATGCATAACAACTCGGTTTCGATCATGCGCAGCGACCACTGGATATGCTTCTTCATTTATCCTAGGGACGGAAGGGTGCTGGTCTTTGACTCCGCCGACTACCCACCTCAAAGATATGCAAAATTCCAAAGCATCGTAGAACGCTAAGCTGACAAAATGTAGCATGCATCTTTTAATCGATGAGAGTTTAAGATTGCTGCTAACTGATTCTTTTTGAGATCATAGATGTTGGAGATTCTATAAACTAAGAGGTGGAGTGTTTGACCAGTCCATGGCGGGGGAGGAAATAAAATTTTTTCACAAATGGCCGGTACGTAAATTTATGAATCAATATCATGCATGTTACATATAAAAGATGTTATTACAAGTAAATAACTCTATGCAATTTATGTAGTGCCACAACCAACCAATCGGTTCGCTGCACTGCGGATTCTACACGTGCGAGTTCATGAGAACGGCCGGACGGTACATCAGGAACCCTAATAAGGTACCACTAATAGTAACATTTGTATTTATATCGTTAACAATGCAAATTTACTTAGACACATGGAAATATATATAATGCTTACAAACTTCCATTTCAGGCGTATCAAGAAGCGGAGTCCGAAACCTTCGACGACCTAACTCTGTACGGAATAATTGAGGATCTCTGCTCATTTATCATGAGAGAAATTATTCCTACAGAGGGAAAATATCACCACCGGAAAGCCCCTTAGCGAGGCCGGAGTTCGAGAGCGCTAAGGGACATTAGCGCCTGAAATTAAGTCGAAATGATTATTAGATTACTCTCCAATGTAAATTTTATTATCACATGGTGGCCATAAAACAATTTTGATGTAAACAATGTATGATGTAATTAAATTATTAATGATATATATATGTATATAAGTATTGTATGGTATAATTACTTTTTCTTGATGTATTTGTCATAATTAAATAGCCTTTGTATTGATCATAGTAAGAGAGAGAGATGAGGAGGGGAGAAGGGAGGAAGATGAGGGGGGAGAGAGAGGAGGGAGGGGGGGGGGAAAGAGGAGGGACAGAGAGGGACAAAGATGAGGGAGGGAGGAGGACAGAGGGGGCGCCAATTTAAAAAATAAAAATTCAAATGAATTTTGGCAGGAAAACATTACCACCGGGCGGTTCACCTAATAAAACCGCCACTTTGGAAATCCATTTCCACCGGCGGTTCCTTATGTGAACCGCCGGTGGAAATGCCATTTTCACCGGGCGGTTCACATAAGGAACCGCTTTGTGAAAATGGATTTCCACAGGCGGTTTTCAAGCAACCGCCGGTGAAAATGCAACATTTCCATCGGCCTCTTGCACAGGCGGCGGGCCAAAACGCCAGTGGCAAGGCCTCTAGAACCGCCTGTACAAAGCATTTGTGTCCTAGTGTTCTACACAACTTGCCGTGCAGTGGTCGCACTCATCCTTCTTCAGCTTGATCCGGCACGCATGTCTGAACTCGAGTTTCATCTCACGGTCTCATGGTATGGATGACCCCAAGCTATCGCTCCACCATGTGGTCGCACTTATCTCTCTCTTTCTCTATATATTATGGTTTTATGAAAACAAACTTATAATTATTGTATTGTATATTTTATTATAAATGGGAACGGTCAGGTTGACTGAGTGGTTAGTTCGGCTCAGGACCTTTACTCCGGGGTGGTCAGAATTCAAGTCTCGAGGGACTCACTCTTTGTGGCATTTATGCCACATTTAATTGGAAAAAAAAACTCCCTCATCTGTTCCACGTCCAAAAGCACAGATCCACAACTGGCTCATCTCACAGAGGTACGGTGCCACAATGTAAGAATGGAATGGGGTTTCGAGAGTTTTTTTGATCTGCGTGAAAAATCTCTTCTTAAACCTGAATGTCTAGCGACTGTCTAGCTACCGTGGATCGTGTTTCTATATTTTATTACAAATCTAATAGTATCAAGTTTGTATTGTGACAGATAAAATTTGTGGGCCAAATCATTGGTGCAGAGTTTGAATTTTGATATCTATTTAGACCACATAAAAACTGGTATGAAAGAAGTAACTAGCAAATATGTCTACGTGTTGCAATGGATCATACACTTGAGGTCATTTGTTGATTTTGTAACATGACTGGACATACACTATTTAAACGGTAAATAGTCATTCAGCCTTTGTTTAGCGTTTAAGTCATTTACATGGAATTAAACGGTCTATACGGTTTAGCACAATATTACCAAAATTTGCATATTTATTGATGTAAAATCAATTATTCTAGCATTTATACATATGTAGGCAATTAAAACTTAGTATATATGTATATTTATTCATGTAAAAATAATCAAATATAAATATTTATACACATAAGAAATCAAGTATACATACTTATAAATATAATAAGCTTAAGTATACAAATTTATGCATGTAAAACTTAACTGTATTATATGTGTTAGCCTAAACAACTGTTTAAACAGTCGTTTAGTCCGTTTAAAACCGTTTACTTCCGTTTCTTGAGGACGTTTAGACTATTTAACCTCTTTTTTTTTATTACAGTCAATCGTTTAATTTCTAAATAACCTATAATCAAAACAATTTACTAAAGGTCCCTCGACTTATAAAAGCTGCTCCAAAAGATGTTGGGCAAGGAATTGGGCAGGACTAAAATACTTGAACCAAAAGCCTTTTCTCTACTAGTGGCAATGGAACTAAAATTTAGAGAGAAAGAAAGTTTTACTCTTTAAAGTTAGATATAGATATAGCTATAAATAATATTATGTATAGTATCTCCATTTATTATATTTTATAAGTACAAAAAATATTATAGGGAAAAACAACATATGGACAATACTTTACACGTACCACCACATGTACCGGTTAAAATTATTGATAGGTTGCACGTACTAGTTGTGTCAGCAGCTTTGGCGGCTTGTTCACGTTGCCACAGCGTATACACCTTGTCACTGAACGGTGTTAGAACGGAGAGGAACACCCACCTTTTAGCTGAAATCTGATAGGATGGCTAGGAACAAGAGGCTGATCCATTCAAGGAAGCATCTCCAACTGATTACTTATTATCCTACATCCCCTAAAAAAGTTTATAGTCTGATTCAATGAAATGCAAGTACAATTCTTTTGTACCTTTGACGTTTGTTTTATAGCTTTGCAATAATGACCTCTCCGTTAATTAAAGTGTTTGTTTGGCTGCAGCCCTGGCCCTGGCCCTGGCCTGACCATAGATCTAACACTAGATATATGCCAACAAGAGCATTATTTTGCCACTTCCATTGCATTGGGTGCATAGAGTAGCACTGCATGCTTTCTCTCCGTTATTGACTGTGTAAGAAAATGCCACAGAACCCGGCCACTAGCAAATGAGGACATGATAAATTTTAGTTTAGAGTTAGCTGCTTTGACTTCAATTTAGGACCTCTCACGCCGTAAACGAGCACCCTTTGTTATCTGTGTCCTAGTATATATGTACTCACAAGGCCCATCTGCAGGTTCATGATGAACTAGCAAACACATGGCTATTGGGCTAGCTTGAGTGTATATATGACCTGTGCAAGAATTTTCAACTACATAAAACACATGGCTAGATTGAACATGTAACAGGCTAGTTTAATTATGTTCCAGCTGCTAGTCATTTTAGTTTGTTTGACAGAGATCTCAAGCCGTAAACTACTCTTTTGGCTCAGGTGATTCAAAGAATGTTAATTGAACAGAAGTTTAGCACATGTGACACATATTATTAATTGTTCTATGCATGCATCTGGGCACCTTTTCTCTCTTCTCTTCTTAATGATTCAGTTAAAAAAAAAAGAAAGAGGGAATATACATAATACAATTCGGAAAGAGAACCATTGCTCAAAATTCTTCCAGCAAGGTGGCAATTAGTTAAAAAAATAAATACTATTTAACTAAAAATAAGTCATGTCATGCCAATTTAAGGAACTTAAACTTTTTAAGCCAACCAAGATGGATGTGGCAGAATCTTTTGTAAACAAAACATACATGAAAGATCAAGCTAATATATATTGAAAAAAAAACTAGTAATCCCAACTTTTAGGGATGTTAATGAAAGAAGTTGAAGTTAACTTCGTAAGTATAGTTTCTTTGTTTCACAGAAAAAAAAAATCCTTTCTACATTGTAATGACACACAAACCAACTTAATTCGTTTTTCAAAGAAAAGACCTGTGGCATTTTTTATAGCTTTGCTGGCTCCCAGCCAGTTGGGCAACATCTTGACAGCCTTACGGTCGGACAGCTCCAGGATCAGCAACAACACAATTCTGAACTGGTGGACTGCTTGGAGGAGCCAATGGACCGGCGACAAGCACAAGGGAGCCGACTCTCTATTCATGCTCGTGGCGTGGGAGCTCTAGAAGGAGCGGAACGCAAATTGCTTCAGAAGCGCCACCACGTCGGTCTCCGGTCTGTTGTACACGATCAAGCACGCCGCCGACCAGTGGGTCTTGGCCGGTGAGCGCAACCTAGAGAGTCTAATGCACGAGTAGTCGTTTTCGACCTTACAGGCCGCGGTGGGACACAGACGCTAATAAAAAACCACCCAGAAAGTTATTGTAAATCCACTCCTCTTTAATACAATGATACAAAATCAATGGTCCATTCCACTCTTGACAATGTGATGCCTATTACAGAAAGAGACGCGCTGAAAATGCTTGAGATGGTGAATTGGTGACTATATATGTTGTGACCTCCCAAGCAAATGTGATGCCTATATATTACAGAGGGATCGGACGTACTGGGAATGTTAAAAATGGACAACCTGTTGATTGCACCATGAATAGTAACTTGTGCACCTCCATGGAGACATTATATAAATGTCACGAGAGAAACATATTTAAATCTAAATAGGCAAAAAGAATGAAATTACAATCAATTAATTGTACACCTTTCAAGGTACAAGAACAGCAAAACAACCGAGACAAGAAGCAACAAGAAATCAAAACAAAAAAAGTCATGTTGTATTGGGATTAATCTACAACTCATATATGTGTAATTCTCAAAAAAGAGTATATATAGCAGCAGCAGCAACAAATGCTGTTGGTAGATATTGCGCCATGGCCTCATCAGTTACCACTGTTGGTGGCGCCACAGACTCTCCTGATCTCACCCTGGTTGCCGGTGAGCACCTGGATGCCTCCCATCTTCACCATCGCCCCTGCGAACCGCGCCATCCATGCGACCGGGTTGGCGGCGTTGTCCTGCACCATCTTGTTGGTGGTGGCGCTGCTCGTAGTGTCTGGTCCGACGTGAACATCACCTCCCCGGTGGCCAAGCTTTTGTAATACTGGCTGCTCAGCTTGTTGGGGTCCGTCACACGGTTGTTGTTGAGCACGGTGCCGCCCCCGCCCTGCGACGGCGGCGGGCACACCGCCTTGAGCCCCTGGGCGAAGGTGGCGTTCATGGTGGTGTCCACGGTGGGGTACAGCCGGGGCGTGACGAAGGAGCAGTGCGTCTGGCCGAACGAGTGCGCGCCGGAGAGCGCCACCAGGTCGGTGGGGCTGAGGCCCTTGTTGTCGAAGCTCTTGATGAGGTCCTGGACCTGCATGTTCGGGGCAGGGAGGTTCCCGAAAATGTCGTTCGAGTTGGACACGAATCCGTCGCGCCGGCCGCCGGGCATGGCGAAGGAGAAGCCGCCGGAGATGGTGGTGGAGTCGCGCGCCACGTAGGCGAGGATGTCGGCGCAGGAGACGACGCCGGGGCAGACGGCCTCCACGGCCGCCTTGATCGTGTTCACTTCGGCGTAACCGCATAGTGGGATGGTTAACTTCTCCGGCAGTGAGTTGCTATTGGACTGGTCGAGCAGAATGGATGCGTCGCAACCCTGAGACGAAAAATGATTTTATCTATGATCATTTACATAATACACATGAGCTTGTAGTGCTATAATATATATACACTGTACATCATTGTTGGAATCTTGTTTTGTAACCATGCATTGTGAAAGACCGAATACGGCGACCAGAGGGGGGGTGTGAATGGGAGCCGATCAAAATTTCTTTCGAATGGCCACTGTCCCAATCGACCCTCCAAAAACCCAAAACTCACACGTGAGTAGTTCTCGAGTCAACAAGTGACTGGATGTTTTCTGGTAGTCCCCGGGAACACAGCGAAACACTCAAGGCAACGAAAAGCCAAGCGAAAACAAAGAACTCCTCAAGACCGGAAACTGCAACAGACCGCTGAGGCTCAGCACCTCAAGTGCTGAGGTTCAGCACGGGCTCCAGCACAAGAACACCAAGAACGAAAATCGCCATGATCTTCAATCCGCCCGATTTCCTCCAAATCTCAACCAACTGCACCCAAATTTGAACCGTGTGTTCCCAAGGCAGTGGAGAAGCTCCCTCTAAGAGACATAGCTTGAGATTGGACGAATCAACGGGAATCACAAAGGGGACGAAGAAAACGAGCAAAAATAGGGCGTCACCAAGAATCGCTTCGATCTCCTTGCACGGGACAAATTGGAGGAAACCCTTCGGTGGAAGTGTTCTCCTACAAGCAAGGATTGAGCAGCAACAAACGGTGCGCAAAATGATCAACCATAGCTCGAGAAATTAACTCGGGAACAAACGGGGGAGAAGAGGGAAAACGAAGAACGCGAAGAACACCAATCAAAACGCGAATCAACACATCAATCTGACCCAACGAGGAAACAAGGAGGATTCGGGACCTCCTTTCCCATGAGTAAACTTGGTTCTTACACTAATTGCAAAGATCAGTGGACCTCTCTCTTACTTAGCACCTAGAAGAGGGAAACCCTAGAAAGGATGAAGAAAAATGCAAATGGGAGAGGTGAGGGAGATGTGGCTCCCTCCACCTTACTTATTGACCGGGCTTATTTCATTTTCCAGTTTTTGCCCTTGATACAACTCTGAGCAAACCGCCTAGCCCTAGAGACATTGCGGTCCAACTCGAACCGACTCGATGCAATCTTTGATCCGACGGCCACCGCGCCTTCTCACCGGTAGCTTCGCCTCGACGCGAACTCCCCGATGCCACCACGTGCCGTCCGTCCGCCTCGGGACCTCCGCCAGGGTTTTGAGGCTCAACCCAGAAACCCGCCGGGTGGTTTTGAGGCCCAAACCACCGAAACCCTCCACCGTTGGTTTTGAGGCACAAACCAACAAACCGGCCCATGTCCTTGCACTTGTTGAAGCCAAGTGCCAGCAAAGCGATCCCGCCCGACGATTCCGGGTCCCTCAGTCCAAGTCTTGATGTGTCCGCCCTTTCACCGCTCCCGGTCCATTCGGCGCAGCCCGCCATCACTTGACCTTCATCTCGCCGTCGGCTACCGCCTCCATGCTCGACACCTGCACAACACAAGCCAAGGCACATGTGGAACTCGTGGCATTCACCACCGTCAGTAGCACCCCATCCGAGATGCTAGTAGTTGAATCAATCACTCATCATCACAACTGAACTACAAGTATAAACCTTGTGTTCGCAATCTCCCCCTTGATGAGTGCATTGTTCAACACCAACACACCACGGCTGAGAAAAAGAAATAGAAGAAGAAGAAGAAAAGAAGAAAGCTCACCAAACGACCAAAAGCCAAAGAGAAGCCAAATGTGGTCATTTGAAGCAAGCACAACTTGGTCCCCAAAGACATGGGCAACGGCTCGACGCAACCAAGCAAAACATGGCTAGCCCTCAAGAAGAGACAGAAAGCGGGCTCAACACCGCTAGCCAAGCAAGAAGCACTCAAAACGCTAGATCCTCCAGAAAGAGGCAAAGGCTCAACACATCTAGTAAGAAGCAATGCAAAACAACTCCCCTGAGCAAATGCATATATGAGTGCACACAATCTTCTCCCCTTCAACCCTTGAGAACTAGTCTCTCCCTCTGAGAAGATAACCTTTCAAACATGACAAGTGACTCTCCCCCTTGTCAAGTGCAGCAAACATGTGTAATCACTCCCCCTTGTTTCATGAAAGCTTGTGTGACAAGTGACTCTCCCCCTTGTCAAGTGCAGCAAACATGTGTAATCACTCCCCCTTGTTTCATGAAAGCTTGTGTGTGTCAAATTTCTCCCCCTTGTTGAATAATGCACACAGCAAGCCTAAAATACAATAAATGCACATGAATGCAGTAGCTTCAAGTATATAGCAATCAGAGTGAAAAGATGCTCTAGCCGGTAAGACAAGTGAGTATAGCAACAATATACAAGTGCTGGCAAATGCTCAAACTGATCAACTGATACGAAATATGAAGTGTAAAAGTTTTTGAGCAGTTCTTAAGCAAGTTAAAAAGGAGTTCACCACCAAAGATAGCACATAGCAAGCATAAGCTGGAAATCAACCTAGTGCTAGCAAGGATATACAAGGTGAACTACCCCAAACAGCGGTCACACATCATGTCAAAGACGAACCTAAGACTTGTGTTTTTATCAAATATCATTTTATCAGAGTTTGCAGCTTAGCACAAGAATTAGTCAAAACATGTGTGTGCGAGAGGTTATCTGTATTGTCAAGCCTAACTTTTCAACCAAGCGGAGCCTATGTCAAACGACAATCAGGAGCTCAAAGCAATGGTTTCGGTCATCCACTACAAGGCTCAAGTTCATCCAAATGTGCAATTGGAAGCAGTCTCGATACCTTGATGTGGGACAATACAGACCCATCTCGATCTTTTCATCTCACTTAGCTTAGTTGTCAAATTTTAGCACAAGTGAAGTGTCTAAGCAAGTGAATGACTCAAAGCATGAGACATAGCAACCTAGCATATACAAGACAGCATAAAGGGATCTCAACATCCTACACATGCTAGGTACCGTCTCAAGCGGTGAACATTTTCAGATTTCAGCAAGTTTAATCAAGTTCACATTAGAAAATCATGCTCAACTCATAACATGTAGCAGATGATCAATGAGAGCCTAAGCTGACAAGCACCACAAAGTACTCACATGGCATACTAACAAGAGCATAGTTTCATTCCAAGTGTTATATACATGAAGCTCAAAATGCAAGTATATCACAAAATGCAATGCAAATGCACTATCATACAAAGACAAAACAAAATCTAGACTACAATAGAAACTGAAACTAGTGTACAATAAACAAAGTGTTTCCCTCCTCTAAAAAGGGAAACACACCCAGTTCACCTCGCAAGAGAGCAAAAGTCGCTTGATCGAGGGGCTTAGTGAGAAGATCTGCATTCTGATCCTGGGTGGCTACGTGATGCAACTCAATGTCGCCTTTCTCTTGGTGATCGCGGAGAAAGTGAAAGCGAACATCTATGTGCTTGGTCTTGGAGTGAAGTACTGGGTTCTTAGCAACACTGATGGCACTAGTACTATCACACAGTAAAGGCACTCTAGAGAACTCAAGACCAAAATCACGTAGGGTGGCTATCATCCAAAGTAGCTGGGAACAACAAGCGGCAGCAGCGACATACTCAGCTTCTGTGGTGGATTGTGCAACGCTAGACTGCTTACGGGATGACCAAGACACAAGAGACGAACCCAAAAACTGACAAGTCCCTGATGTGGACTTCCTATCTAAGCGGCAGCCAGCAAAATCAGCATCCGGATAACCGCAAAGAGAGAGCGAGGAAGAAGCAGAATACCAAAGTCCAAACTCGGGGGTAAACCGGAGGTACCTCATGATGCGCTTCACCGCTTGACGGTGAGATGTGCGTGGGGAAGCCTGAAAGCGTGCGCAGAGGCATACAGCAAACTGTATGTCGGGTCTTGTCGCCGTCAGGTACAGCAACGATCCGATCATACTCCGGTACTCTTTCGATCAATCGCTTCTCCATCCTCATTGGCGTCGAGGGGCCGTCAGTAGTCGACATGGGCGTCGAAAGAGGCTTGGCCTCGCCCATGTCAAACTTCTTCAGGACATCCTTTGTGTACTTGCCTTGATGCACAAATGTCCCATCCCGTGTTTGCTTGATTTGAAGGCCGAGGAAGAAAGTCAACTCGCCCATCAAGCTCATCTCAAACTCCCTGCTCATGAACTCTGCAAACTTGGCATTCAATGCGTGAGAAGAGCCACCAAAGATAATATCATCCACGTATATTTGAACCAAGAGAAAGTCACTGCCTTGCTTGAGGAGAAACAAAGTCTTATCTACCGATCCCATCCTAAACCCCTTCTTAAGCAAAAAAGTTTTCAGCCTATCATACCATGCTCTAGGGGCTTGCTTAAGACCATACAAAGCTTTATGCAACTTGAAGACATGGTTAGGATACTTGGGATTTTCAAAACCTGGGGGTTGTCTAACATACACTTCCTCCTCAATGTACCCATTCAGAAAAGCACTCTTGACATCCATCTGAAACAACTTAAATCCCTTAGCAAAGAAATGAACGCTAATGCAGAATGCGGATTGCCTCTAAGCGAGCTACAGGAGCGAAGGTTTCCTCAAAGTCTATCCCCTCTTTCTGGCAATACCCTTGAGCAACAAGTCTAGCCTTATTCCTAACAACCACCCCATCCTCACTCTGTTTATTCTTAAACACCCACTTTGTACCTATAGGATGACACTCTGGAGGTGGAGGAACTAAGACCCAGACTTGGTTTCTCTCAAAGTTCTCTAACTCCTCATGCATGGCATTAACCCAATCAGGATCAGATAAAGCGTGTCCAACATCTCGGGGCTCAAAAGAAGCAACAAATGCAGAATGAGCGAAGTGAGAGATGTGATATGACCTGGACCGCGTGACTCGTTGGTCAATATCGCCGATCATCATCTGAGCGGGGTGGCGACGCTGAATGTGTCGTGGAGCCTCTCTGGAAGAAGTCGCCTCCCCCTCAACAGCAGTTGGTGCCTCCTCAGGTGCAGCCGGTGCAGGAAGCTGCTCGAACGGTCCCCAAGAAGTGGAGGTAGAGGGGTCTGGACCGTGAGCTGAAGTAGTCGCCGCAGCTCGATAGGGGCAGCCGGTGGAGTCGGCTCGGGATCACCCATCGGCATCATCCTGCTCCTCCTCCACAAAAATGCTTTCACCAAGCTCTTCATCACCTGCACGCTCAAAGACAGGGGGGTTGTACAAGGCATAGTTTCATCGAATGTGACCTCGTGAGGTCTCCACAACACGGTTAGTTTCAAGGTTAAGTACTCGATAAGGTCTAGAATGCAAAGCATAACCAAGAAAGATACCGTCGGAGGACCTGGACTCAAACTTGTCCAAATTGCCTTGTTTCAAGATGAAGCACTTACACCCAAACACCCTGAAATGACTCACCTTGGGTAGCCTCCCAAATCGCAACTCATAAGAAGTTTTCTTCGTAAAAGCACGGAGAAAGATGCGATTGGAAACATGACAAGCAGTGTTGATTGCTTCGGCCCAAAACCTCCTAGGAGTCCTATGCTCATCGAGCATCGCCCCTAGCCATCTCAACAAGGGTCCGATTCTTGCGCTCAACAATGTCATTCTGTTGCGGAACATAAGGTGAGGAAAACTGGTGCTCAAGGCCCAAAGACTTGCAAAAGGTTTCAAAATGAGTGTTCTTGAATTCTGTGCCATTATCACTACGAATAGCTCTCATGGCATTCTTAGAGAACTCATTTCTCAACCGAAGAATCAAATCTCGAGCATGTGAAAAAGCCTCATCCTTACTCTCCATGAAAAACACCCAAGAGTATCTCGAAAAGTCATCCACAATCACTAGCACATACCACTTCCCACCTTCTGACCGAACCCGAGCTGGACCAACTGTGTCCATGTGAAGTAGCTCGCCAGGTTCCTTGGTCATGATTTGATTCACAGGTGGGTGAGAAGCGGCTACCATCTTTCCATGACGACAAGGGTGGAAAACAAGATCCTTCTCGAATTTCAACTTGGGCAATCCTTAGATTAAGCCAAGTGAACTCAACCTAGCAAGAAGGTCAAAGCTCAGATGACCAAGTCTCCTATGCCACTTCCAAAGCTCAGAAGAGGATCCGGCCACCAAACAACGGGAAGAGCCAAAAGAGTGAGAAAAATCAGCTCGAAAGACACGGCCAAATGGGACGATCCGACAAACAAGATCTCCCTGAGAGTCAAGAACTCGAGAAAAGCCATGTTTAAAGCGCACTTCAAAGCCGTCCTCAAGGAGTTGTGAAACAGAAAGCAAATTGAAATGCAAGTTCGAGACCAAAGCAACATCCTTGAGAACAAAGCTCTCATTAACCCGAATGGTTCCACGAGAGACCACTTTACCTTTGCTATTATCCTCGAAGGTGATGTACTCCTTGTGTTGCATGGGGTCGAGGCTGGAGAACCATTTTGAACTTCTGGTCATGTGGCGCGAACACCCGGAATCAATGAGCCATGTGTTCTCCAAGCCTTCGTCCTACATCAATAGAACGACATAGGATGAGCAAATGGCACACCACTGGGGTTAGTAAACTGAGAAGGATACCAGTGATGCATCATTTGCTCTGAAAAAGTGTTAGGAAAAACACCAAACATGCCATGTCCCATTTGAGGAAAGCGATCACCACGAGAGGAAAAACGTGGTCCGCTAGAGCTGTGGGACACAAAAGCACCGCCGTGAGGTTCATAGTCATATTGACCACGACATGAACCCCGCCGTGCACGACCACCACGTGGTCTCGCAACCTGAGGCCTAGCACCTTGAGGCATTGCACCTCTAGGCCTAGTAGTGCGCCTCTGAACAGGCGGTACATGTACGCCATGGGGAGGACGGTACATGTTCCGGTTGTTCAACTCAAACTCACGCTTCTCATCTCTCTTCCTCCTAAACCAAAACTCAACCAAGTGACCATCCCTATGACAATACTCACAATGGTACACCTCTCTCTTAGGTGTTTGGCTCACTTTCTTGTGGGTATGGTTCACTCTTGGAGGTGGCTTGGCTTTGGGAAGGGGTTCCTCAGAGATGGAAGGGAGTGTGTCAAGTGGGTTCCTTAGATGGTTCGGTTTTGGAATCCACACTTGTTTCTGGGGTGGAGCTCTTGGAGGTTCTTCAAACACTCCATCTTTGGTGGGAGGCACAAGTGGCTTAGGTGGAGTGATTTTGAGTAGCTTGGGAGTCGTGGAAGGTTTTTCACTCGGAGGCACACCACTAAACTCACCAACTTTGCCATAAAGATCATCACCCTTCCCACCTAAAGCAAAGCCTAATCCCGGTCCACCAATTCCCCTCCTGAATTGGTTGACCATCATACCAAGTTGCGGCTCACTGCAAGACACCCAACTCAAGATGGTCCGAAGGTATGTGTTTTTCTCCTCGGTGCGCACCTTGTCATGCCGGCAATTGGCAATCTCTAGCTCCAAACCCTCACAAAGTGCACACTTAGCCACACTAGTGCTATCTGAGTTGGCCTTCTCAAACGAGGCAAGCTTGGCATTCTTCTCTGCCAACTCATATTGCAAGTCCGAGCAAGACTTGCACGCACCCAACAAGACTGGTGAAGCACGCGCACTATCAAACTCATTAACCAAATCAGCATACTTGGACTGCAGACTAGCGAGATCAGCCATGTAAACGCTACATAACTCACACTCTGGCTCGTCAGACACTATGGGAGTGTTCTTAACTTGCTCAAGCTCCTTAAGCGCTACTTCTAGCTTAGCTTTGTATTCTTTTCTATCACTAGCAGCACGCTTAAGCAACTTATCTTGACGAAGCAAAGTAGCAGTCAAGTCATCAACTTCAGCGACAAGAGCATCGACGGAAGGTGATACCTTAGATGTGTCGCTGTCGTCGCCGGGAGCATCGCCGTTGCCGCCCTCCACCTCGTCACCAAGTGCCATGGTGCAAAAGCCTCCGTGGGTGGAGTCGGCGAAGAAGCAAAGCCCGTTCAGCTTGTCCTCGACCTTCCTCTCGGACTCGTCGTCGCTCGACGAGGAGGAAGCATGCTCATCGTCGGAGTCGAGGTCGCTGAGGGAGGCGAGGAAGGCGCGCTCTTTTGCCTTGAACTTCTTCACGAACTTGCGCTTCATCGCTTCCTTGTCAAAGCCTCCCTTGGACTTGTGCTTGCCGGAGGTGTAGTCGCGCTTCTCCTTGTGCTTGTCGGAGGTGGACTTGCCGAAGGAGTGCTTGTTACGCTTGGGACAGTTGGCAACGAAGTGATCGGGGTCGCCGCATCCATAGCATCCATCCTTCGGTCCACCCCGCCGGCGATTCAAGCGGTTGTTGTGGAACCGCGAGAACCGGCTGATGACGAGAGCCAGTTCATCATCTCCGAGTACGTCCAACTGCTCCTCTGTCACTGTGATCAAGGAAGACAAGGCAAACATCGCAGAGGAGGAGTTAGCGGAAGAACTAGAGACACCATTACCTGACACCAGCGCCATAGTCGGAGCAGAGGGATTGTGAAGTTTGGCCTGGATCTGGTGGTCGATCTCACTGGACTTCAGCTTGCTGAAGAGCTTGTCCACGGTGAGAGTCTCGTAGTTCTGCGACTCGAGAAGAGCTTGCACCTTCGAATCCCAAACCCTCCGATCAAGAGCATGTAACAACTTCAAAGCTCTCTCGTGATCGTCATAGGGCAAGTTCGGCTTGTTTGCACGCATTTTGTTGACGATAGTCTGAAAACGTGAGAACATGGAATCGATGGTCTCGCCATCAAGCTGCCGGAAACTCTCATACTCCTGCTTGTATGTGTCAAAGAATCTGGTCTTAATTTGGGGAGTCCCCTCGTGATAGCTCTGTAGCTTCACCCAGATCTCTCTAGCAGTAGTCAAGTGTCCGACACGCTCAAACTCAGACTCAGAAAGACTTGAGAAGAGGGCGTTACGTGCCTTGCTGTTCGCATCGTGTTGTTCGATTTGCTCTTGGCTAACACGAGCAGGAAGGACAACGTAATTGGCATCCTCACAAATTTCCCACACCCTCGCACTGAGACTCTGGAGATAGGCAGACATCCGAATCTTCCAGTACGAGTAATTGGTTCCATTGAAATGCGGCGGCTTTCCTGAACCGTGCTCCATGTCGCCTTCTAGCGGATCACGAACCGATTAAGGTGGAATGATCCTTAACCGGCTCTGATACCAATTGAAGGACCGAATACGGCGACCAGAGGGGGGGTGAATGGGAGCCGATCAAAATTTCTTTCGAATGGCCACTGTCCCAATCGACCCTCCAAAAACCAAAAACTCACACGTGAGTAGTTCTCGAGTCAACAAGTGACTGGATGTTTTCCGGTAGTCCCCGGGAACACAGTGAAACACTCAAGGCAATGAAAAGCCAAGCGAAAACAAAGAACTCCTCAAGACCGGAAACCGCAATGGAGACCCCCGAGGTTCACGGTTCAAGGCCGAGGTTCAGAGGTAAAATGCACAAAGACAAAAAAACGCTACAGACGGCCGAGGCTCGGCACCTCTAGTGCCGAGGTTCAGCACTTCTCGAACTTTTCGACGAAAAAACGCTTCTGCACCGGCCGAGGCTCGGGCGCCTCAAGTGCTTGAGGTTCAAGACGGGCTCCAAAGACAAGAACACCAAGAACGAAAATCGCCATGATCTTCAATCCGCCCGATCTCCTCCAAATCTCAACCAACTGCACCCAAATTTGAACCGTGTGTTCCCAAGGCAGTGGAGAAGCTCCCTCTAAGAGATCATAGCTTGAGATTGGACGAATCAACGGGAATCACAAAGGGGACGAAGAAAACGAGCGAAAACAGGGCGTCACCAAGAATCGCTTCGATCTCCTTGCACGGGACAAATTGGAGGAAACCCTTCGGTGGAAGTGTTCTCCTACAAGCAAGGATCGAGCAGCAACAAACGGTGTGCAAAATGATCAACCATAGCTCGAGAAATCAACTCGGGAACAAACGGGGGAGAAGAGGGAAAACGAAGAACGTGAAGAACACCAATCAAAACGCGAATCAACACATCAATCTGACCCAACGAGGAAACAAGGAGGATTCGGGACCTCCTTTCCCATGAGTAAACTTGGTTCTTACACTAATTGCAAAGATCAGTGGACCTCTCTCTCACTTAGCACCTAGAAGAGGGAAACCTTAGAAAGGATGAAGAAAAATGCAAATGGGAGAGGTGAGGGAGATGTGGCTCCCTCCACCTTACTTATTGACCGGGCTTATTTTATTTTCCAGTTTTTGCCCTTGATACAACTCTGAGCAAACCGCCTAGCCCTAGGGACATTGCGGTCCAACTCGAACCGACTCGATGCAATCTTTGATCCGACGGCCACCGCGCCTTCTCACCGGTAGCTTCGCCTCGACGCGAACTCCCCGATGCCGCCACGTGCCGTCCGTCCGCCTCGGGACCTCCGCCAGGGTTTTGAGGCTCAACCAAGAAACCCGCCGGGTGGTTTTGAGGCCCAAACCACCGAAACCCTCCACCGTTGGTTTTGAGGCCCAAACCAACAAACCGGCCCATGTCCTTGCACTTGTTGAAGCCATGTGCCAGCAACGCGATCCCGCCCGACGATTCCGGGTCCCTCAGTCCAAGTCTTGATGTGTCCGCCCTTTCACCGCTCCCGGTCCATTCGGCGCGGCCCGCCATCACTTGACCTTCACCTCGCCGTCGGCTACCGCCTCCATGCTCGACACCTGCACAATACAAGCCAAGGCACAAGTGGAACTCGTGGCATTCACC
Organism: Chrysopogon serrulatus; assembly: GCA_015844335.1. Classification (NCBI taxonomy): domain Eukaryota; kingdom Viridiplantae; phylum Streptophyta; class Magnoliopsida; order Poales; family Poaceae; genus Chrysopogon; species Chrysopogon serrulatus. Next base: position 39,010 of record JADLZL010007306.1, read on the forward strand.
ACCGTCAGTAGCACCCCATCCGAGATGCTAGTAGTTGAATCAATCACTCATCATCACAACTGAACTACAAGTATAAACCTTGTGTTCGCACATTGTTCCTCAAAATTTCATATAAAAGGATATATGTCACAAAAGTAGGACAATAATTACCCTGACGAAACAGTCATGGAAGAAGAGGCGCACAAAGGCGGCAGCCATTGTGGGGTCATTGTAGATGATCTGCTGAGTGGCATTGCGGACCGCCTCCTCGGCTTTTGGGCATGACGAGCTGTAGTAGTTGTACTGCAATGCCGCACCAGACGTGGTGCTCAGCGCAGCTGCGGCTATCACCATGATCGCTAATAAGGCCTGGAGGCATGCTGCTGAGGTCGCCATGGCCGTGTAAGCTATGCAAAGCCTTGAGAAATCTGGAGACAGGTTAGGGTACTGTGTGTGTGATGAAAGAGGGGTCAATGGAATGCTTGATGGTGACAACAATGTGTGGTCTCTGCGGGTATTTATAGATAAAGACGCGCGGAAAGAAACGTTGCTAATCCATCTCTCGAGTGCTGGGAACTACTAGTTCATTGCTTTTCTTTTTCCTGTTTTGCGTTTGATAATGTAAGTCAACCACCGAAACAATGATTTGGAGGTTACAGGTAGCTAATGCTGCACCATAAACTGTTTCAGAATGCAGCTAGTTCTTGGCGTGTTGGCATTGCCGATCGATCATACCTACGTGCTTAATTTCGTTCAGGATTGGAAAACTTGTTTAAGCGCGCATTGACATTTTGGTATGAAGAATGATAAAATTCAATGTCACTGAGAATGCAGCTAGCTTAGGGAAAGATTCCATGTACCAAATCAAGCTGTATGTTGACTTCGATTCGGGAACTCTCTACCGACAGACAAACAGAAGCAACGACAGAATGAAATGGCTGGCGGTTGACTGCTACCTATATACATGTACTTTGTTGGACAAGCATATATGTACGTGTCCGATGAAGAACGTTGTTTCATTTATTAATTTATTTATCTAAGACAGTGTATCTCTTTTTATTGATTGAGGTCGCATATGATTATATGTGGACATACCGCTTATTATTTACAGATTTGCTGGGGACAAGCTAAGTGTAATATTGCTCGACATTCTCTCCGATAATTGTTGCATCAGTTTGTTAACAAAGAATGTCCACCAACTGGGGAGTAGCACACAATCAGCATTTAAATATGTATCTATAGAGATATGGTTCTCTTTTTTGTCTCTCCTCTTATTGGACGATTATATATACATTCTACGTACAAACTAATTGTTGGAAGATGGGAGAACCGATTGTCAGGAAAACAAACAGCTTGATTTATACAGATATATAGCACACTAGCCGATACCCCGCGCGTTGCCGCGGGGCTGACGACGGTAGTGACTGTCTTGGTCCATGTTTAAAAAATATTGTTAAAAAGGAAATTAAGGGGTTGTTTTTGGGAAAAAAAGTTTATTTTTCCTAAAAAAAGCAGGGCCAAAAAGACGAGCGTAGTATGTACTGTTTTCATTTAACGGGTATTTAATGTTTGGTAACGGATTGGCACTGCTAATAACGGGTTGGCACTGTTCATTTAACCTGCCACTGTTCACCGACCCGTTACTGTACTTAGAACAGTACTGTTGTGAAAGGAGCACTGTACATAAACAGTAAACTGTGAGAGGGGGAGAGTATACACAAATAAGGTTATAGGTAGATTAGCACGTTATCACCGACGCTGAGCAATACATGAATGCATGGACACACCAATTAAAAAGTACTTAGATGTATTTCACGACTGTAACCTGATTTGTAGTATCTTTTACTCCCTCCGTTCTAAAAAAACATGTAATTCTCACATTCCGAGGAGTCAAACATTATGAACTTTGACTAAAGTTATATAAAAAAATATACATAAACTTATGAGACAAAATAAGTATCACTAGATTGGTTATGACATATATTTTCATAATAAATTTATTTCAAGACATAAATGCTAATACTTTTTGCTATAAACTTGGTCAAAGTTAACAAAGCTTGACTGGCACGCTTCCCATAATTGCATGTTTTTTGGAACGGAGGGAGTACAAAGTTCTTGTACGATACTAAATACACAATTTTCAGTCACCTATATTGATTTTTTTGAATGGTTTTATGTCACACGTCGAATGACGACGGTGACAAATTATGGAGCTGATTGGCCAAAAAGAGGAGCCCAAGAAGGATTCGACCGATGTTAGTGGGCCCCACAGCCCGCCCCTAGGGGGGGGGCGGCGTGGGGCGCCGCAGCAGAGGGGCGACAACTGCCCTAGCCGCCGCCATTGCCGCCACCGCGCCAGAGCTGCGGGGGTCCGGGGTCCGCCCGCCCCGCCCGTCTTCGCCGCCCTATTACCATTATTATTATTAGAATTAAATTAGTAATTAATATTAGGAAAACTGGAAAGTTTGTGTTTGATAAGGATTTTCCCGTTAGATTCCAATCGGGACTATAAATAGTATGCCATTGTAATCGAATCAGGCAAGAAATTAATTGGGGTAATTCCCGTTATTTCCAATCTCCCCGCCTCCTCCTCCCTTCTTCCTTAGCCGCTGCCGCCCCCTGCCCTCTTTCATGCCGCCAGGCCACCGCCCCTAGGGGGGCGCGCCTCCCTCCCCCCTCCTCCTTCCTCCCCTCCATCCAATTCACTAGCCCAAATCCACCCTCCCCGCCGCGTGTGTTACATTTTACTTCTTTCTGTCTATATATAAATAGAGAGAAAGATCCCTACCTTTTAAGGACGTCAAAACGTACATTTTTAGAAATGGTTGGTATATATTCTTATCTGCCCCTAGAAACAGGATCATATTTCTAGGGACGACTGGAATCTACTGGCACTAGCTAGATTTATTTTTTTTTTTACTAGCAACCACTACCAGGCTCAGGAAAAATCATGACAAATAGTATTCCTATGGGTTTTTAAAAATCTGCCGCGAACTATGTTCACTCCTGTCGACCAATGGACAGTGTTAGAAAACATATAAAAATCACCTAATGGTTTTCCGACCATCAGGAAACCGAGCAAACCATCAAGAGCAGCCGTGGGATTCTTGATGGCAACCTAAAACTCAGGGCCCACCTCTCCCACTACTACATAATAAATTTTGCCATCGTTATTTTCAACACTAGTTTACGGCTTGAAATAGTAGTAAAAGCCCAATTTTTACTGTCAGTTCAAGCCATAAATCAAAGGTGAAAACTATCCAGAAATATATATACTAGCAGGCAGCAGCTTATCCGCGCGTTGCCGCGAGGTAAGATTGTGTATGAAGTCGTTGAGTAGTAATATTAATTATGTATACTTTTTTTGAAATGTTGTACAATTTTGTACAATTTTGTTTTGTTGATGAGTTATGATCTAGCATGTTAAATAGTAGTCAAGGGAGAAAATTAGGGGGGGGGGGATTTGTGTGACTCTATGTGTTGGGAAATAAAACGTAGGAACAAATTTGGCTCGATATGTAAAGAAAAATTATGGGGAAAATGCATTAAAGGACATTTTTTTAAAAAAGGTGAGAAAACAGTAGGAGAAAAACTAAACAAAACATGCGGGGTACTGTTAATGGGCATGGTGGTTACTGTTTATGGACATGGCATGGTATTGTCCATGGGCATGTTGGCTACTGTTCATGGACATGGCGTGGTACTATTCATGGGCATGGCGTGGCACTGTTTATGGACATGTGGGCATTTCCCTGTTCAAACATGAACAATAAAATGAGTCACTGACATGGTATATAGCAATAAAAGTAAAGATAGATATGACAAAGCCTAACTTAGGTGTCCCCTAGCTCTCTACCTACTTGCTCCCCCTCTTGGCCCCTTCTCTCGCCTCACTACCCTAGCCTATGCCCCATCCTCCCCTACAGCTGCTGCCGCCCCTCCTCATCACCTTCTGGTGCCATCCCTCCTCTTAAACATCATCGGCCTCTCCTCATGGCCATGAGAGGCAGCTTTGGGCATTCTAGGGCATAGCAGGTCTTAGGGAGAGGTGTGGCAGCATGGTGGCACTAGCGAGGCATGACTATGTAGGCATGGGCCACTGCAAGAGTCTTCTTAATCCATGATGTAACAATTCTATCACAAATCACAAAAAAAAACCGTCACAAAAGCAATGTATGTTATGGTTATAGATATCATCATAGATTGATCATTATGATTAACCTGTGGTCACAGGTTAACGCAATCCAGGATGGTTCCAGACCATCATAGCACAACCCAAGGACTAGTTAACCGGCCCAACCCAAGCCTAGTATCCGTGTCTGAAAAAAATGGGACGGATGAATTAGCACATCATCATAGATGCTTACGTGGATAATGGTGGATGATGACATGGTCATTTATTAATAGGACAAAACCAAAGATGGACTATTTTAAGCCTGGTTAGCCCATTTTCAGCTTGTTTTCCACTATGCCAGAAAAGCCTATTCGTGACGCGTCTTTAGGGCCATTGGTGACGCGTTTTTTACGCGTCACCCTTCTCGCGTCACCAACAAGGGTCTATTGGTGACGCGTAAACACGCGTCACCAATAAGAACACATTGGTGACGCGTGTTAACAACACGCGTCACGGATAACAGGAACACGCGTCACCAATAAGGAACATGGGTGACGCTTGTCCAGAAAACGCGTCACCAATAAAAACCTATTGATGACACGTTGGATTGAGACGTGTCACCAATAACAGTGATATGAGTGACGCGCTTGGTTAATATGCGTCACCAATAGTGGTTATACGAGTGACATACTTAGTTATTACGCGTCACTGATAAGGTGTATCACACATGTCACGAATAGCAGCTTATGATTCTTACACATACAATACAAATCATCAGATCCACACATACTGATCCCCAGATATATATATGTACACAAACAGATTCACATAAGATAATTTATATTTAAGTCATCACTAATTCACATACATATGTCTCAGTTGATTCATTTAACACATTACATCACACAACATCCTTCTACTTGGAAAAATAGTCGCCTTCAACCCTTGATGCTTCATGTGCACACGCGTCTGGCCATATGTCCTCCCATGCTCTTCACACCAGTGCCATGGAATCCATGAGAAGCTGCTGCAGGCACAACAAGAAAATTAGATACTAGGGGTGCAGAAGAATGATCCTTGTTTATAAGTAAAACATCCAGAAAATCACATAAATGCACGCACGGCTGCTGCTAGGCAAGAACTAGACATTGCTGTTATGTCGATGCCTCTACAACTCCAGATCAACACAACCAGCCACCCAGAGCTGCTGGACTCGGCATCTTTTTCTTACTCATGCAGGAACAATCCACAGAGACAATTTACATAAAGGCAAAGCTTCAGGTTTGCACCTCGGTGCTCATGGCAGAAGCAACGGCACTAGCTTTAGGGGTCAACTACTAATTGGATAGTGAACAACTAGTTCATTTCCTACACAAACAAGATCACTCCAATCCTCCTGACTGGTGAATCAAGCCTTTCACTCAGCTGTATTCAAACAATGCAGATTCTACTTCAGCTACTACTCACAAGATTCATAGAAGTTTGAATGCTACAGCTCATAATCTTGCCAAGCAGGCTTTCCAGGAACTTATAGCACTCAGGGAACTCTAAACTTCTCATGCTCATCTGAGCATCATGTAACTGGGTGCACCTATCATCAGGCTCTTCTCAATATGCGGTTGAACGATGTAACCATTTTATCAGCTCGCTGCTGCTAATCTATAAAGTTGTCCTTTGTTAAAAAAAAGCTTTGTACTTGCTACCTGCTGACACACTGAAATGGAAACAAAAATCATGTGCTTCTGCTGCTGCCCTGGCTGATAGAGCAACACGAAAAATCACCTTTGGTTAGCCAAGCAGCAGCACATCATGATACATGGACAGCAACAGATGATGGCCAGACAGCAGGAAAAATATGAAAAGCATAGTGAACTTCAAAAAGGGATAATGTGCTTAAGGTCCAAGGCAATCAATCTCCAATTCAAAATAGTTGTAGGCCTAATTACCTTAGCAACAGTAGCATGGATGCTCAGGTGCTTTAACTTGTAGGATGATGGAACTCTCCTTTCTTGTCGATGACTTGTTCCACTAAGAATTTGGCCAGCCTTTCTCTAATTGGACGCTGGTCGATGGGCATCGTCAACACTTCAAATTCCTATATTAAGGTAATGTGACTATGATTGCAGACACAAGAGAGAAAAATGGAGGCATATATCTGCTTCTGTGAACTATGAAGTACAGGCAAGCAACAAGGCAATGAGATGAACTGATATTAGAAGTTGAGAGGTGACCAGCAACACATGTACCTCAGAGTATTCCAAGTTTGTCTTCTTCATAGCTAAAAGCAAGTTGTGTGCAGCATAAAACCCGGACGGCTTGCTAGATTCAGTTTGCTGGCACTGGGACAAATATATATATAGAACACACAATCATTTGAAAATGGAAATTGAACACAATGCTAAATATACTAGAGGCACAATATTGAATTTTATTGTTGGAAGCACTTACCGCATATTTAGTAGCATGTGTCAATGGCTGTGGTCTGTCTTTCATCTTGCTTGTGTGCGTCGCAAAAGCCCTGCATGCAAGAGGCACACATATATGACTCATTATGTTTGTTCAATGACATTGGCATTTATGAAACAAGTCAGTAGTAAGTAGACAAGCAACTCACTCGTCAATCAACAATATTAACATGCTGAAATCTTGGTTTACAGATTTGTTGGGATCAAGGTATATGACCTTACTCCACTTTTGAACTATTATGACAGTGATCCAATGACAACCAGCTGAGCCGCCAGAGTTGTGGGCAAACATTATGAAGTCTTTGGTAGTATGTTTGGTGAAGGCCTTTTGCAGATATTGCCGAACAGCCGCTCTGTCAAACTTTATGCTGTCCAGTGACATCAGTTGTGGATCAAGAAAGCCCACAGGAATGTTCTTACTCTTAGCTTCTACAAGCAGTGACCTAAAAATAAGAATAACATGTTTTTAGATTTGAATCAGCATGGCTTTAACAGGAATGGCTTTAAAGCAGTCTATTTATAGGCACCATTATCAGCTTGCTAGAGCATATGTCAATAATATAGCAACTATCACCAATTACTTTACATACAATGTCCAGCATCGAAGAAGTGAAGAATCCAATGCGCCAAGGTTGAAGAGGTCGTATAGATAATTGTATCTCACAAGCATGACCTCGATATCTGATGAGTTCAGCATATAAAGACCCTTGAACCTAACCAGTATCCCACTCTGATGAGTTCAGCGAGAGAGAGAGAGAGAGAGAGAGAGAGAGAGAGAGAGCGGGAGTGAAAACTCGATGGCGGTACCTCAGCGGGAGTGAGAGCTCGACGCGCCGAGCCGGAGGAAGCAGCCTGAGGTCTTTGCTCGAAGGGGACTTGGATCTCCAGCCCTGGACCCAACTCAGCCCGCCGCCGGTGAAGCCGCTGCGGCTACCCTCCGCCTCCTCCGAGGTCGCCAACGCAGCCTCCTCCTGCGTCCTCTACACCATCCTCACCTCATGACCTAACCAAATCAGCACCATGAGAAACAAGTACGCCAACCCAACCCAATGCTGAAGAAAACGAATCAATGCAAGGAGCATCTCTTACCTGCGTCTTGCTCGCGAATGCCTGCACTGACTGCTGCAGAGTCGAGGGTGGGAGAGACGACGGCGCACGGGAGACAGGGCTGCGGGGAGAGGGTTGCGGGGAGAGAGGAGAGGCCGAGAAGGAGTCCGACTTTGACGCGGCTCTGCGGCTGAGGGGATGCAGGCACATTTTAATTTGGGCCTGCAGGTTTCTGGCCCAAACAACAAGAACGGCCCAGTTGCCTCTGCTCTATGTACTTAAACTCTGAAAAACTCTGAAAGAGGAAGTAACCAAACATGTAAACTCAGTCAAGTACAGCCTTGCATGGAGAAAACAAAACAGTGCTCAATTCACATTCAGAGCAGGTCAACATTTAACCAAAATTCTGAGAAATTACTATTACTATAACTTAAAAATGACATCTGGCCTGTGATGTCGGGTGCGAGTGACAGATGCCAATTGCCAAGTCTGAAGTTATGCAGAGTCTTCAGAGATCTCAGGCTGGATCAGACTCCTGAAAGGTAGCCTATGCAATATGGCTAATGATTATTCCCGAGGTTCAACTTGTCTAATACTCTAATGCTTTCTAAATTCTAACACTAGCATTCTGTTGCCATGTTACCAAATGTCCAAAGAAAAATCAAACAAAATAGGAACAGGTTTTGGAAACCTGATAGACCGATAGTAACCTTCCAGTAGAAATCTGCAAGCAATAACGATTTGTACTAATGCTGAAGTAGTTCTAAATTCTAAATGCACGCCTGTGGATGTGGCCTCTGCAACTACCTACTGCAGGCTAGTAGGGGCTAGAGGTTAAAATATGCTGCTGTTTTGGAAGTGTCTTGGTGGTTGCTCCTAATTTAAATCCTTTTTGGTGGCCCGATCCATCCAAAGAATCGTTGAATGCTGAAGTAGTTGCAAGATATACATCAATGCACTGTATCCTTAGACATCTAACAGATCAAGATCTTAGACATGTAATATAATAACAACGATATATTCCTCATCATGGATCAAAAACTTTGAATAGATTCTTGGTTTGGAGTAAACAATTGATCAAATAGTAAATTCTGAGAAATTACTATTACTATAAAGAAATGCTCACCTCATGTACAGACAATCTCCACAAAACTGCCCTTGGACAATCTTGCATTTACAGCAGCTTGTAGATGGCCAAGAGTTTTCTGTCTAACATGTCCAATCCGCATAGGCCTAGTAGAACAATAGGCTCGATTCATTTCTGTCAGTGCTTGTGTCTGCTCATTGACATCTCCAAACTGATCAAAGCCGACCAGTGAAAACTGAAATCTGCATATAAAAAGCAGAAGTATCAATCTGAGAAGTTGGTGTCACATGTAAACAATAATCAAGAAGTCACTACAGCTCATTCAGATGTGCAATTTGACAAGTGCATATAAGAATCTTGATAAATATTAGAACTATAGTTATCTACATATAGACTTAAATCATGTGCTACTGCTCAAGTGAAACAGTATTGAAAGGGAAAGCGTGAGTGTTGCAAATTATGCATAACAAACTTGAACTGAAATTGTATTTGGGCCTGCAGGTTTCCAGCCCAAGTTTCCAGCCGAACAGACTTGGTTGAAGGCAACAGCAAGCAAACTCAGAAAGAGGAAGTCCTCTGTCTGAACTTCGTTGAGAAATGACAGAAAGAAAAAGTAATTTCTGAGTGTACCTTCAATAGATAAGCATTACTTTCTCTTGCGTGCTTGCTGTTTTCGACGGCCTTTTGCCACGGTGGCTTCTTCTACATGGCCATGTCGTAAGTATGGAGTTGTCTCACTCTCCAGAATCACAGGGAGGGTCCAATCAGCAAAAGGAGGGACTTCTTCAAATTCATTGTACTTTTCCTCATGCACATCTTCAACTCCGACAACATGTTTTTTACCGGGGAGAACTACAAGGCGTTTCTTGTTTTTCGTGTCGCGCACATAAAAGACTTGTGAAACCTGAGCTGCAAGTACAAATGGTTCATCCTTGTACCCAACCTGTTCGAAATCAACGGTGGTGAATCCATATTTGTCCTTCATGATGCCCCTTGTGCCCTTAACCCAACGGCACCGAAAAATGGTCACCTTGAAGGGCGCCTTGACGCCAGGATAAGTGAGCTCCCAAATCTCCTCTACCTGACCATAGTATGCATCCTTCTGTACATCAGTGCTATCAAAAGCATCTACACGAACACCACTATTTTGGTACACACTTTTCTGGTCTTGAGCCAAGGTGTAAAATGTGTATCCATTTATTTCATATCCCTGATAACTTGTGACTGTGAATAAAGGGCCTTCTGCTAGGTTCCGAAGCCCTTCATCTATGCAGGAGCTGTCATTGAGGATCCGCTTTTTGAACCAAATGTTGAATCCTTTCATATGTGCCCTCGCTATCCAAGTTTCGCTTCGACGTGGATTCCCTTGACGCAAGTGCTCCTTATGCTCCTCAATATAAGGAGACACTTCTCCTGTGTGTTCCAACACGAGAAAGTGAGCTCGCCGGTAATCATCCGGATCTGGATTAAGAGCCTTCTTCCCAAGAGTCCCGATCCCCGCTAGCCTTCCCTCATGGGGAGACTTATATAAGCCGATTGGATTTGTAGGATCAATGTAACCAAGGCACCAGTCAACCACTTCCTCAGCAGAGTAGCCCTGGACCATGCTTCCCTCAGCATGAACCCGACTCTTTGTATACCGATTCAAAGTGCTCATGAATCTCTCGTACGGATACATATGATGGAGGAACACGGGGCCAAGGTACCTTATTTCCTTAACCAGATGAGCAATGAGATGAACGGATACATCAAAGAATGCCGGTGGAAAATACGCCTCTAGAAGACACATTGTCTCAAAAATGTTCTTCTCAAGATTGTCCAATGACCTCTCATCAAGAACCTTCTGAGATATTGCATTGAAGAAGAAGCATAGGCCCATGATTGTCATTCGGACTTTTTCTGGCAAAATGTTCCTGATCCCGACAGCAAGCATTGTTGTGAGCATTACATCGCAATCATGAGCCTTCATGGGGAGCATTTTGTTCTCTTTTGGATGCACGAGTTTCCTGATGCTTGCTGAGTATCCTGAGGGAACTTTCACGCTACGGAAGAAGTCGCACAGCTCCTGCTTCTCTTCCCTAGTTAGATTTATGGCAGATAATGGTAGCTTGGCACCGGGGGCCTCGGGACACAACTCGGGCCTTATATCCAAATCTGCCATGTCCGCTCGTGCATTTTCATGGTCCTTGCTTTTTCCCTTGGTGTTCAAGAGTGTCCCTAGTAAGCTCCCACAAACATTATTTTTCAAATGCATGTCATCAATGCTGTGGCGAACTGCAATGTCTTTCCAATAAGCAAGCTCCCATAAAAGTGACTTCTTCTTCCACCTTTTATTGGCAACTTCTTCCTCCTCGCGCTTTCTCTTTCCAGGGGCACTCTTTTTGTTCTTCCCCAACGTGACATTGACATCCTTTACCTGATCATAAACATCATACCCAGTGAAATGCCTCGGAGCAGATCCTGTTTCAACCGTGCCATCAAACTGGCATTTCATCTCCCGATAAGGATGAGATCGGCGAAGCAAACGATGATGTCTTATGTACACCCTCTTCTTTGAATTTTTCAGCCAAAGGCTCTCGGTATCATCTAAGCATTGGAAGCAATCTTTCTCTCCTTTAGACTGCCCAGATAGGCAACGGTGCCCCGGAACATTGGTGATGGTGGTTAACACCATGGCGTGCAACTTGAATGACTCTCGCTTGAACCCATCATATACCTTGACACCATCTGACCAGAGCATCTTGAGCTCATCCACAACCAGCCTCAGATACGTGTCGATGTCATTCCCTGGCTCATGCGGACCTGAGATCAGAAGTGGCATCATCATGTATTTCCTCCTATTACACAACCACGGTGGAATGTTGTAGATAGACAACAACACGGGCCGATTAATTGTGTGAGGTACTCATGTTACCAAATGGGTTCATGCCATCTGTGCTCATTGCGAAGCGAATATTCCTTGGCTCATCTTTAAAAAACCCATACTTTGAGTCAATGACGCGCCACTGAATAGCATCTGCTGGATGCCGTAGATAACCATCAATCTTGTGCCCCTCCTTGTGCCAACTCATCAATTGTGCGTCCTTGGCAGTTGCAAACAAGCGTTTCAGACGAGGAACTATAGGGAAATACCTGACCACCTTCCGTGGAGCTCCATGTCTCTTGTCCTCATCACCCCCGTCATTTCTTCGTTTGTATCGAGAGACTCCACACTCAGGGCATTCAGTTCGTTCAGCGTAGTCCCCACGGTACAAGATACAGTCATTCTTACAAGCATGGATTTTCTCGACCTCCAATCCCATAGGGCACAATCTTCTTGGCCTCATATGTGGTCTTGGGTAACTCATTCCCCTCAGGCAGCATGTCCTCCAATTGATGTAGCAATTCATCAAAGCTCCGGTCAGTCCAATGGTGTGTTACCTTCAGCTGGAGAAGCTTGAGAGTAGCAAACAACTTTGAATACTTCTCCTTGCAGTTCTTATGGAGCGGTGTCCTCATATCTGCCACCAACCTCCTCAACTTCTTCATGTCCGCCTCAGTATACTCATCAAACCCCATGGCATCACGAACCATCTCTTCAAGTTCCTGTGCCTTTTGGTCATAATTGGCACTAATATCTGCTAGCTTGTCATCAGTGAGATCCGGGCTGCAAAAGGGTCCTTCCTCGTCGTCCTCTGGCCTGCAATAGGGTCCTTCCTCGTTGTCCTGACCAGCAGCATGAGTTCCATCATCCCCAGAGAATTCTTGGTCCATACGATCAGCTTGCATGTCTCGATCATTGACCCCTTCTTCTCCATGCTTGTTCCAACATCTATAGTCATCCATGAATCCTCGGAGGATCAGGTGGGCATGGAGTGATAATGAACTCGTGTACTGCTTTTCATTCTGACAATCAATGCATGGACACCTTATAGTTGTCTTGTGCTGATTCAACATATCTGCCTCTGCAGCTCTTATGAATGACTTTAGACCACCTAAGTACTCAGCACATGCACGATTGCGAAGAGACATCCAGCTCCGATCCTCCATAGTCTACAAAGTATGAATATGAATTCTTTATTCATCAGCAAGAGACCCCCAAGATGCTAGAAGTTCTATTCTAGAACTGAGAATACAACCTAGATGAAATATATACATTTTAATCCCGAGGAACAATCGCCCAAAGACAAATTCTGCAATTTAATCTCAATGAACAATTGCTCAAATAGAAATTATGCATTCTTTACTCATCACCAAGAGACCCCCAAGATGCTAGATGTTTTATTCAAGCACTGAGAATACAACCTAGATGAAATATAGGAACTACAAGGATCAGAGTACAATAACTCTGTTTCTATCATGATCAGAGTACAAAAATTATTTCCGTTACATCAAACACCTGCAGACTTAAAAGAAAGGCACAATCATTTACAAAGTGGAACAAATTATTTCCTCTGTACTGTTGGGCCTTAGATCTAAGATGCATCTGAGCAGTGAGCAGTTAAGTTATCTAAGCCAGCAAAAAGGAATCAGAAGTTACTGTCATGCATTCTCAATCAGATTAATTGATTAGCATTTAGCAGTACCGGTATAGCAGGCATTCAGGCAATAGTCAATATTAGCAGATTAGCAGTACAGCAGTACAGAGGAGGCAAGTTAATAAAACAGCTGAGCACGGGAGGGCAGATCCAATCATCCAAGTCCTCACCTGCACGAGCAGCTGTTCTTCCGGAGGGGAGTGGCCGGTGGGAGCATGTGCGTCAGGCGACCAACCGTCTAGCAGAGAGATGAGGGACTGGCGGGAGCAGGAGCCCAGCTGCCTGCGTGGGGAGGGGATGAGCCGTCGGTAGCAGATGTGCAGCTTCCCGTCGGTGAGGCGAGCGGCCGGTGGAAGGATAGAGACTGGCGACCGGGAGCGCGCTCCGGGTGGCCGGTTGGCAGCGTGGCGAGGGCGGTGGTGGCGGCGGGCGGGGGGGGTGGGGCGGCCGGGCGGCGGCTGGGTCGCGGTGTGCGGGGAGGCGGCGCGGAAGCTGGTCTTGGGGCGGCGCGGAAGCCTTTTAGGATTTTTTTACAGTGGATTCGGCGGTACTCGTATTAACCAACCGCGTGATGTCATTTTTTACTCTATTCGTGACGCGTATGAACCACCCGCGTCACATATATGTATCCGTATCTGTGACGCGTGTTAATAAAATGCGTCACCATTAATACTGGTGACGCGTCGTTAAAATCCGCGTCACGAATAGATCATACTATTGGTGACGCTCCTGAAAAATACGCGTCACGAAATTTATCGGTGACGCGTCTAGCCACCACGCGTCACCAATAAGTTGTTATTAGTGACGCGTATCGTTCCCGGAACGTGGGCAGCTACTAATTGGTGACATGTCTACACAAGACGCGTCACCAATAGTCTATTGGTGACGCGTTTTTTTTCTGTGTCACGGATAGGGGCGTCACCAATAGGCTTTTCTGGCATAGTGTTCAGCCCATTATTTTCCAATCTATTTTTGGTCCATTTTTAGCTTATTTTTAGCCAATTTTATCACGTGCAAAACCTAGACACATACCCCATTTCCACACATACAACATATAATATAATAACTCAGTTTTATCTACCACAGCAACCATACCAAATATAATCCTTTATGACTGTGGCTCTTACGGACTAGGCTCGTGTTTTCCTTCTTCTTAGAAAAGGTCATGGCTACAAGTGCATCCGCGGCGGGCCTATCCTTGTGACAACCACAATATCACATGGACCCGCACCTCCTGCGGTCGGGCTCGCCGTCGCTCCTGTCTACTACTTCCATTTGGCGTCCGTGGATGCTCATCCTCCACACTGGAGAAGCTGGGTTGCTGGGTCAGGTATAGTCTTACTATTTGGTGTCACATAAAAAATACTTTTTGAATGAAATGTGTAGATCTTATTGAGAGTTACACCTTTCATATAAAAAGTAGGTATATATTTATTCAACATTATAGGGAAAGATATATATGATTTTCTCTAAAAAAAGTAAGCTTTGGTACTTGATTAATATGTGTCTTAGTTTTGTATTGTTTTTTAGTATCTTAACGAGCTGAAATGAAAACTTGAAAACCAAAAACTTGTTGATCTCATTGGGATCTACAACTTTGATACAAAACGTATCTTTATTTGACACCATACAAAAAAAGATATTATTTTTCTAATGCTATAAACATAGTATGCGATTATTATGCCGCTAAAATTTCATGTACTTGTTTTGAGCATGTTTAAGTCCTCAAATGAAAAAACCACAAAGCTAGAAAGTTGTAGGTGTCTACAGTTCTTATATTAAAATCATCTTCATCGGACGTCGTATCAAAAAGTTATGATTTTTCAAAGGTTGAGTCTGTCGGAAGTGGCCTAATAAAGTTTTCCACATCGGAAAGTCATTCAACGTGGAATCTTGACGCACCAATTCACGTGGCATGAAAATTTGATTTGGGAGCGGTTACTATTAAAATATTGTGTAAAAAGGAAAAAAAAACTCCTGGGATGGCTAGGAACAAGAGGCTGGTTCAAGAAAGCTTAATACTCCCTCCATACTCATAAAACTTGACGTTTTGGACAAGAACATAGTCTTCAAAATCTAACTTTATCCATTAATTTTTATTAAAATTTATAATAAAAACTAAAACTAAAATTATTTTTTAAAAGTGGGTTTCAAGGTGAATCTATACATATAAATTTCATCTTTTGAAACTAAATATTTTAAAAGTTATTAATAGTTTATGTTCCTAATATTTGACCTAAACCTTATCTAAAACATCAAGTTTTACGAGTATGGAGGGAGTACAATGCATTCTTTTGTACCTTTGACTTTTTATATATATAGCTCTGCAATAATGACCTCTCCGTTAAGTTTTGCTTGTTTGGACTTGCAACAAAAGCCAGCAGCCCTGGCCTGACCATAGATCTGCCACTAGATATATATGCCACGTCCCTTGTCTGTTTGGACTATTGTCAGATAGCAAGGATTATTTTGCCACTTGCATTGGGTGCATAGATCGAGGACTGCGTGCTTTCCTCAGTTATTGACTTATTGGCAGTTCAGGGTTTCTTTAGTTTTTATTGCATTTGACTCCAGGTATGGACTATGTAAGAAAATGTCACAGAACCTGCCGCCAGCAAGTAAGGACATGAGAAATTAAAGTTTAAAGTTAGCTGCTATTTGACTTCAATTTAGGAACTCTCACACGCCGTAAACTAGCACCCATTGTTATTTGTGTCCTAGCTGCTATTATGTACTCACAAGGCCCATTTGGTTCATGATGAACTAGCAAACACATGGCTATTGGGCTAGCCTGGGTGTATATATATATATAGTGTATATATATATATGACCTGTGCAAGAATTTTAAACGGCATGAAACATGGCTATGTGCAAGAATTTTAAACTGCATGAAACATGGCTAAGTTGAACATAACAGGCTAGGTTCCAGTTGCCTGTCAGTTTGGTTTGTTTGGCCAGGAAGTAGATGTCAAGCCGTAAACCACACTCTTGGCTCAGGTGATTCGAACAATGTCAACCAAACAGAAGTGACCACACACGCTGACGACACATATTATTTTAATATAAATGGCACATATCATGCCAACCTAAGCAAGGGGGCCGGTTTTTGGTATCTTAATAACTTTAATGTGCAAATTACTCAATTCCTAATGAGCAAGATGATTTTTTTAATTAAGCCTACTGATGCAAGATGGATGTGGCAGAATTGTAAACAAAACATGAAAGAACAAGCAGCTCATGTTGAAGACAAAGTGGCAATCCAAACTTTTGGGGATACTTATATGAAAGTTGGAGTTCACTTCGTAAGTATAGTTTCTTTCTTTCACAAAAAAATAATAGATACAGATAATCTTTCTAATATATCGTAATGGCAGAAACTAAATTGAATTCCTATTTAGAACGCCATGTGGCATTTTTTGTACAACTGTGTAGGCTGCTAGGTGGGCCAACAGTCACCGGTACTCACAATTTAACTATTTGACAATGTAATGCGAGCATCTCCAACAGTTTGTCATTTTTTCTTTCCTAAATCTTGTTGTTTGCCAGCTTCCAAAATAATATGAGGAAAAAAAAAGAAACTAAAAAGAGAGATGTAAGCATATTTTGTATCTATGGATGAGGATGAGCACAAATCTTAAATCATACATGCAGAGAGTGCTTGCTGCATATATTAATTTATTTTTTGAAACAGTTACTAAAACGATAATTAAGAGATTAGTACCACGCAACATACCACCGTACCATATAACAATGCAGTCAGATGACAAGCATATTATATTGCCACTTGGGAGAGCATAGAGTCAAGCATATACACGTGCTTACCTCCGACATTGCCGCTTGAAGGTTTAATTTATTTAGTTTTCAGCGCATTTGACAATTTCATGTACTTTCTATATATAAAAATAACAAATAACTAGGTCACTAGCAAATGAGGACAAGTCTAATTCTAGTTTATCGAGTTAGCTGATGTTTGACTTGAATTATGAACTCTCGCGCCGAAAACGAGTACCTTTGTTATGCTATCCCGTATGTGTACTCACAAGGCCATTTGGCTTTGGACCAACTAGCTAACACATGGCTCTTGGGCTCTCTTGGCTATAGTATAGCTGCGAAAGAATTTGAAATGGCATAAAGCACTGCTTGTTGGCTGATTGAGCAGGACAAGCTGCTAGATCCAGTCAAGCTGTCACTTTAATTTGTTTGGGGAAGTAGATCTCACTAAGGCTTTAAAAACTACTCTTTAGAACAAGGTTAATAATACAGCCTGCTGCTGGCTGTAAGAATCCTTACAGCCCACCTTCCAGCCCACTTATATAGTAGTAAGCTCCTGACTATTAAATGCATGACCCACCTGTCTCTCTCACAATGTTTCTCGGTTCTTGTGTCTCAGCCTGCTGGAAGTTTACAACCCGTTTTCCTTCTCTCTCCTCTCCTCTCTCCTCCACCTCAGCATTTAGCCGACTGATAGCCTGTCATAATACTGGCTCTTAGTCATTCTCTCAGGCTTAAGAGAGTGTCTTCAGCACACATCGTAGTTGCACATATTAATTGTTGTGTGGACCTGGGTTTCTCTTTTGACTCTCTTCTTGTTACACTTGCCATGCAAAGTAGAATCACTTAATTTTAAAAGAGTGCTGCAGATCGGATTCTTTTGGCAAAGTGACAGAACATAGGAAAACAATATAGACCGACTAATTAATAAAGTGGGGCATGTAATGCTAATTAACCTAAAGAGCAAGGTTTGGGAATTAAGAACGAACTTGAATTTGGAAAGAAATGCATGCATACATATAGTAATAGGCAAGTGGATTTTGAGCCATCTATGAATTAAGATGGGATGTTGGTAGAATCTTAATTGAAAAATATATCCGAAAGAAGAAAATAGTACAAGTTGAAAGCAATCTAGCAATTCATTCTTTTGGGGGAAGCTAAATTGAGTTCACTTGCTGAGCCTATAGATTCTTTTTCTATCTAAATGACATAAACAAAACAAAATAATATCTTTTTGAAAGACGGCAAACGGTCCTCTAGCCTGATTGGTTAGGTGGCCTTATCATCACCCCTTGGGTCCTACTCTATTTGGGAGTGAATTTTATCCTGAGTGTAAAAGAAAAATTTCTCGTCTATCCCACACCAAAGTATAGTTCTATGGCTGTTTTGTCTCACGAGGATGCGGCACCTCTATATATAGGTGGGGCCGGGATTCAGAGGTCCATGCTGGTATGGTGACGGTTTGATGAAAGGGAGGTGAGCTAGTTTTTGCAAGTACCTTGTGTTGAAGTCACCCAAAATTTGATATTGCATTTGATCTATTTGAAATTTGTGAAAAGTATCTCAGCCAACCTTGAACTATTTGTTTAAATTGCTGTCTCTCTCAAAAATTTAATGAAAATAAGTCTTACCCCTATTAGTCAAACTCTATGGTTGGTGCTTCCTTTGTTCTTGTGGCTGCTTCAGAACATTTGTGCAAGAGTTGTAATGTAGGTTGTAGTCTTATTGTGGTCATATTTGTAACCGGTTGAGTATGTCTTTTGATATTCTTCTTTGACTGTGTTGGCACTTTGAGTACAAGGCACATTTGTACCATCTAATGTTGTCTTCCACATTCAGTTGAGCCTAGGCATAGCTACCGTATTTAGTTGGCGTGGCTATTTGAGGTTCAAAGTTCTGGTTCTATAAATTTGTTCATATCGTCTGTCTGCGTTGATAGTGGTCGATCGGCACCTTTGAGCCTGCTTCTAGGTTTTTTTTGCAAGGCTGCTACTGGACGTCCAGAATTATCGGTATGTATTCTATGATGAATCATGATGTTTGCTAGGTGTTATAGTAAAAATTAAAGATTTGATCAGTTTGACCGACAATTCAATACATTTTTGCTTCTACTTCATATCATATTTGATATCACGCCTGTCATTGTATATTTGTAGCTTACTAAAGTAACATCTACACATGTGCAGAACTTTCTAGAAATGTGGGGAAGTTCTGGACTTTTGACTGAGAAATTAAAGTGTGCTCCGGTACCATGTTTCTTTGCACCATTAATTTGCCGCTTCCACAGCCCCGCTGAGGTCGCATTTCCACGGTTGGTTCTCTAGATCGAGTATACTATTAGTGACGGTTCTTAGATTGCAAGTGATTATATATGTATGAATTTAACTTTATACATGGTACTATATATAAATATATAGCTAGGCAAAAGGCATTGATTTGTGCTCTGTTTTTTAGAACCAATTTGTACTTGTACAGGCTAGTAGTGATGTGATGATCGAGCCGATCCATCCAGCCGCTAGCTGCTATTGACGACGTTGCAGACCTTCCTGACCTGGCCGGCCGTCCCGGTGAGCACCTGGATGCTGCCCATCTTCACCAGCGCCGTTTGGAACTGGGCCATCCACGTGGCAGCGTCGGCGGAGTAGTTGGCCACCTTGGCCGCCGTGTAGGTGGTGTTCATGATCTGCTGGTCCGACACGAAGGGCACCTGCCCGGTCAGCACGTTGCTGTAGTACTGGTTGCTGAGCACATTGGGGTCGGTCACCCGGTTGTTGTTGAACGCCGGGTCGGGGCCGCCGCTGCCCGGCGGCGGGCACACCGTCTTGAGCCCGGCGGCGTAGGTGGCGTTCATGGTGGGGTCGACGGTGGGGTACAGCCGGCCGTTGCACTGGGAGCAGTGCGCCTGGCCGAAGGAGTGCGCGCCGGAGAGCGTGACGAGGTCGTCGACGTTGAGGCCCTTCTTGGCGAAGTTGCCGACGAGGTCCTGGTACTTGAAGGTCGGCGACGGGATGTTCTGCAGCACCTCGATGAAGCTGGACACCGTCCCGTCGCGGCGGCCCGACGGCATGTCGAAGTTGGAGAAGTTGCCGGAGACGACGCACGTGTCCCGCGCCGCGAACGCCAGGATGTCGGCGCAGGAGACCACGCCGGGGCACACCGCCTCCACGGCCGCCTTGATCGTGTTCACGGCGTCGTACCCGCGCAGCTTGATCGCCTTCTTCTCCACCTGCGTGTTGTTGCTCGTCGGGTCGATCAGGATGGAGGCGTCGCAGCCCTGCAATTGATGCAGCCATGCATTATTAGCATCCTCCACTATTACTACCCATAATATATATATATATATATATATATATATATATATATATATATATATATATATATATATATATATATAAAAGTTATACATACCCTGACGAATAAAAGTACATACCCTGACGAAGCAGTCGTGGAAGAAGAGGCGCATGATGGCAGCGCCCATGGTGGTGTCGTTGGCGATGATCGCCGCGGTGACGTTGCGCACCGTCGCTTCTGCCTGCGGACACGATGTGCCGTAGAAGTTGTACTGCAGCGGTGACTGTGCCAGCGACGTCGTCGTTGTCGTGCTAAGCACAGCAGCGACGACGAACGCCATGAGCAGCGAGGTCTTGCATGCCGACGTCGGCATCGTCATGATACCCAGCTTAATTATATATATGATCTCACCTACCTAGCTCTCTCCTTAATCCTTGTATATTAGCGTACCCAAGATCGATCCTAAAAAGCTACTATTGGAGGATGTGATGTTGTCTAAGACTCCTGAAAGAGACGGGCATGCAGGGAAGAACTAATTGAGAATTGAATGCTTATTGGTGTGGTGTGGCAAAGTGAGGCACCTAGTTAGGGTATTTATAGAGACGAATTGGTGCCTATCTTGGTTTTTGACACGGCAAGAATTATGTTGTTGGGAGGTCGTTACTAACTAGCGCACAAGTTGGCTGGTACTACAACATACTGTAGCTGGCGATCCAATTGTAAAGGCGTTGTTGACATTGCTACTTTTCCACTTGGCAACAAGTATAGTATTTTATATATGTATATACGTGTTAGCTAATAATTTTGTCCGGGAATAATAAAATAGGTGATATGGGGATTTCTATCAGCTAACAACTATTTAAGCCGTGTGGTCGACTCAACTGCTGGCGTAGCACGTCAACGCCCTCTACAGAGAACGAGTGGACAAGGCATAAGCTTCAAATGACGAAGTTCAATATATAATGCAATAAAATCTTAAGATCATTATTCCTTTGAAAATGCTATATTGGTAATGTGTGGTATATATGTATTACGTTATGATTATTTCTGGGAATGGTCGATTATATTTGTGCATTGGAATGCCTTGTTATCCATCGCCAGGCTCCAGGCCGCCGGAACACTTGCACATGAACAAGAAACCAAGCAACCAAATGGATAGCAGAGCTTATTTGCTGACGCGTTATAGCAGACCTTTTATTTGCTGACGCGCTAATTATGATGTCCGATGTCAATATGTAAGCTTAAGGGTCTTTAATAATCCACGTCATCAGTGAACAAATGAATATAACTAATTTGATGGTGTTGGCTCGTGTGTCTCTCTCTCTACGTTTCCATTCCTAGTACTCCTACATGCATCCTAAGAGAACTAATAACACGGGATGATGTAAGTTTATTTTTAAACAGAACCCATATTAAAATAAAAAAAATGCACCTTCAACTAATTTATGACTTCCTTTGTCACACGCCAAATCAGGACAGTGACAATTGACAAATTTGGCGGAATATCAGAGGCTCAAACGAGAAAGATGAGCAGCCATCGGAGAGCCCACGGACCACCCTAGGGCAAGAGAAAGGAGGGGGCGGGCGCAGGGAGGCGCAGCCACCGTCTCCCTACCACGCGGTGGAGGCTACGGGCCCCACCCGTGGCCGCCTGCCTCGCTGCCGCCACGTCTGCCGCAAGTTACTTTTATTATTATTATTAATTAGAAAATTAAGATTATGAAACTGGGAAGTTCGTGTTTGATAAGAACCTTCCTGTTAGAGTCAACTTGGAACTATAAATATTAAATATTAGAAGATTGTAATCAAATTGAATCAAAAAGTAATTAGGCAAAAGTCCTTTATTCCAATCTCCTGCGCCTCTCTCTCCTCCTTCAAGCCATCGCCGCCTACATCGCCCACGCCACCGTCGCCGGTCGCTGCCCCCTCGGGCGCACGCCATCCCTCCTCCTCCTCTTCCTCCTCCAATCCACTAGCCTTAATCCACCGTCCCCGCTATGTGTGTTACAATTAGTATCAGACAACTAGGAGGATCCGTTGATTGAATCTATGGCAGCCATTGTTGACTTCGAGAAGCTGCTCGGCGACTTCACCAAGAGATCACCACAAAGTTCGATGACATCTATAGCAAGATCATCGATGTCTCCGCGTGCGTCAACAACTTCACCAACAACATGACCACCGATGAGATCACCTTGGATCCCACCCGCGGGAGCGACCTCCTGTCGGTCAAGATGGAGAACGACGATGACATCCCGGAGGCAAGTTTGAGAGGATCTACTACGTCTCTCGCTCGTGTGTACGAGCCACACTTCCTCGTCCTGTTGGAGAAGAGCAAGGCGCCACCAACGCCGACAACGACAACACTTGCATGATGGTGGGCAAACCAGATGCAGGAGTGCAGGGAGGCACCCTATTCCATTTGCATGACATGATGAACGGAGCTGGAGTTCACATCTTGGTGGACTTGGGATCAGCCACAACATGATCAACATCGACGTTGCCCGTGCCAATGGTGTGCATGAGTTCAGCGTCAACACCATGGTGCTCGTTGGCAGTGGAGATGTTGCAATCGACAACGGTGTCTTCCACATCGACGCCCTCTTCCTCGACATCAGCAACTCCATCGACGTCATTCTCGGCATGCCATGGCTAATTAGCCTTGGACGTGTCTCGTGGGACTTCACCACCATGGAGCTGCCCCACTTCCGCGACGGGATGCCGCACCTTCTCTGAGCAGTTCCATGACGGCAGCCTCCCTCACCGAGGGCGGCATAGGTGGCGCCACTCCTGCCACGACCACAGTGACCCTCTGCCACTCAGCAGCACCGATAGTGATGAACGGGGCGCACAGAGCAACTCGGCCATCGACGCTTGACGTCATTAACACCAATGATGGGATCACCTTCATCAAGCTCCGTCAGGCGATCTTTGAAGATCAGGAGCTTCGCGCCTTGGCCAAGGCGATCATAGAGGGACGCATGGGATGAGCCTAGTTACTTGACCAGGGGCTGATCCTCTTCGACGGTCATTTCTATGTGCCAGCGTCTTCGCCACTACTACCCCAGTTACTGCAGGATCTACGCCAAGGGGACACTGCTAACGTGGGGCACCTAGCGGTGAGTGTCCACAAGCCACCAGTTGATGGAGGAGTGACGGAGCCATTACCATCGTATATCCTGGAGGTACAACCCTGGTCACAGCAAAGGGGCGTCTACGACGCCAGGTTTGCCTTCTTGGATGATTCAGGCCACGTGTTGGCCAACGTGGGCAGCATCGACATCAACACACTTTCGAGGACACTCGCACATCGCCTCTCCCCAAGGATGTTCGAGGTGGGCGCATTCCTGACATGGTGGACATGACGTCGTCCTCGGCAAAGCGTTCCATGAGGACGATCTGGCGACGACTACCATTGAAGGTCAGAAATCACCTCGATAACCACGTTCGTATCTACTCCAGGCCTTCGGAGATGTTGCACAGCTGCAAGTACACAACCTTTGTTCCCAAGGTGGCCTTAGCAAGGGCACGACAGGAGAAAGGGTTATCGTTTGGGAATGAAGACATCTTGTACGGGTACCACGGCTACATCGGCAACCTCCACTACTACTTCGAGTTTCACATTCTCCGGACAAGGGTGGACATCATCTCAGCTGACTTCCACACTAGGCGCCTGATTGGGATTATCGAGGAGCTCCCAGCCAACACGACTGCCATGGAGGGCGTGGACGACTAGATTGCATTCCGGCACAAGGACGCGCCGATCGAAGAAGGGGAGAGTCAAATCAGGGCAGTGACAATTGATAAATTTGGCGGAATATCAGAGGCTCAAACGAGTAAGATGGGCGGCCGTCGGGGAGCCCACGGGTCGCCCTAGGGTAAAAGGAAGGAAGGCACGGCCGCCCCCTCCTTGCCACGCGGTGGAGTCCACGGGCCCCACGCATGGCTGCCTGCCTCGCCGCCACCATGTCTTCCGCAAGTTACCTTTTTATTATTATTATTATTATTATTATTATTATTATTGATGAAGAAATTAAGATTAGAAAACTGGATAGTTCGTGTTCGATAAGGACTTTCACATTAGAGTCCACTTGGGACTATAAATATTAGGAAATTGTTATCAGATTGAATCAAGAAGTAATTGGCAAAAATTCTTTATTCCAATCTCCCGCACCTCTCTCCTCCTCCAAGCCACCACCGCCCCTGCGCCCTGTGCCGCCGCCGCTGGTCGCCGCCCCCTCGAGCGCGTGCCACCCTTCCTCCTCCTCCTCTTCCTACTCCAATTCACTAGCCCCCAATCCACCCTTCCCGCCGCCGTGTGTGTTACATCCTTATTTTCAATCATATTAGGAAGTGTGCAAACGCTTATACAAACATGTACACACATTACCTCTCTTTGAATGCATGCACATACGCCTACACCTACACGTGTGAGCACATATGAAAGACTAAGCTTAGCAATTGGTCTTGTTATCGATATGCACATTGTGTACCATATAAAGAATGTAATATCGGCATTAAATTATGAAATGACTCATATATCGATGACGTGAACTCGGGCAATAAGGAAGGCCCACATAATGAAGCTAACTATGTTCCACGCCCAGTTCATTTCTTAGCTTAGATTGTAATAAAATAAAATGAAACGCTTGCTTAGATTTTTACAACGGATAAATAAACTCAAGTGCACTAGCGGGTACCAATGGAAATCATAACTTAACATCCCCCTACTTAACACCTACGTGGTACTCCCATCCTTTCTATTGGGCCACTGGATATGCATTATAATTTTAAAAGGTCAAACTCATATTTGCCGTTGACACGAATTAGGAAATAAGCATTACGTTCACACACATATGCATACCCAACTGAAATGAACAGTTGTTTATCCACCGTACTTCTGGCCAAGTTCATAAACTACTGGCCATGTGTGCTGGATCAGAAGTTGAGCATATACAAAAGCTGTTAGATCCAGTATAGATATAAAGTGTAGCTAGTACTAGATCTAACAGCTTAGCCTAGTAATAAACTCATGGAATTAACTAGATGATACCCCGCGCGTTGCCGCGGGAATTTGTAGTAATGATATAAAAATGAATTGATGGAGTAAGAAATAGTGAAATCATGCATAAAAGGAGTATATTATTTTTATTAGAATCATCGATGAGATGAAATTCATTTTATGGTATGAAAAGGAATCTAGAATTAGGATATATTTTTTAGGAGAACCGAATGTATGAACCAAAGAGTAATAAAGCAGCATAAACTTCATCCTTAACCGTGCATGTCAATTTCATTTCATGTCTTGGCCCTTATCAGGATTAGGCTGTGGAACTCATCAGTGTTGTTGTCGTAAGTAGCCGGCGGTGTTTACGTTTGATAGATGTGAGGCTGTTCATGCCAATCATGCCGATGCAGTGATCACTAGTACAAAAATCATTTTTGCTGGCACCTTGTTTTTTTTTTCACAGGCGGTTCACATAATCATGACGGCTGTACAAAAAATACGGTGGGCCCAGCTAGAGAACCGCCTGTGTAAACCCATTTTACACAGGCGGTTCTCATTACCAACCGCCTGTGTTAAGAGTGCTATAAATTCCCTTCGTCTACCTCCCGACAAACACAGTTACTCCCGTGCTCTGTGCACAGTGGCGGCCAGAGAAAGTGGCGATTCAGGGGGGGAGCTTTTGAACTTGATTTCTTTGGTGAGAAACTTCCAAAAGGTTAGTTAGTGTCATTGCCGCTATTTTTTTAGCGATTCTTTGGTTCAATTCTTGTATTGGAGGAGCTCTAAATCTAGGGTTAGGGTTAGCTTGCATAACTAGGGTAAGAGAGAGAGTTTTAGCTATTTTTTTGGTAATTTTATGGTAAATTCTATATTGCTTGGATTATAGAAAAAATACTTTTTAGAATTCTTGTGAGTAGATTTATGCAATAGAGTAATTAATGATGAGCACTTTTAAAGTTTTTTTAATTGAGTTATAGTTAATATTTCTTTTGATGATTAACATATCATAATAAAAGTCTTGTACTAAATTCTTAAATAATCTTGAAAAAGGAAATGTGTACTTTTTAAAATTGTTGTACTTATTTTCTGTTCTTATAAACTGTGAATTAATTTAGTGTTTTAATCTAAGTACTAATTAGTAAGTAATGGTTTGATAATTAGTGTAAGGTATATTATTTGAATTTAGGGTTTGTGCATTATTTTAGTAGTTAATGTTTTGTTAATTACGGTTAGTTATTATTGCCTATACCTAGAGTTTGTAAATTAATTTACCTATTTTTTAATAGGTTTACTTATTATGGTTAGTTAGTATTTTATGTAGTTAACGTTTGTTATTAGTTATAGTTAGTAATGATTGGTTTCTTAAATAGGGTTAGTTATTATTTCATGTACATTAGGTTTTTCATTAAATTTTGTTAGTAATTAATGGTTTATTATTTAGGGTTAGATATTCCATGTACTAGGGTTAGGTAGTTATGTATGTAGGGTTTATTATTATTGCTTATACTTAGGGTTTATTAATGAAGATGCTATCTTTGTTTAATTAATCTTATATTTATAAAAAATGAGTGACATACAAAATTTTCGTAAATAATTACAGATACATATGGAGAGGTCGTTATGGATGTATAACTTATCAAGATTAGACCCATCATATGTAGTGGAGGTCCAAAAATTTATTGATGCCGTGAAGATACATGCTCGAGAGAACAAAGGCGAAGCACATATATTGTCCATGCCAGATTGTAAAAATATTGTGGTATTTGGCAATGTGGAAGCAATCACTTCTCATCCGGTTTTGCAGAGGATTCATGGAGGACTACTTGATATGGACAAAACATGGTGAGGGCAGTTCTACCCCTTATATGCGGACAACCGACAACACTTCAAGTAACATCAATGTGGAGGGTCCAATGCCATATCTCAATGAATGTGATGATATGCCGCCTATCAATGAAACCCATCATGCTATGCCCGATGTCAATCAAACTCATAATGATATGCCCGCTGTCAATGAATCTCAACATGCTAACACTGATGCCATTGAAGATGCCGATTTTTTAGAGGCAATAATGAGCCGTTGTGCGCATCCATCAATATTCTTTATGAAGCGAATGGAAGCCTTGAAGAAGACAGCAGAGGAGCCATTGTACGACGAGTCAAAAGGTTGTACCAAAGAGTGGTCGACATTGCTGGGTCGTTCTCCGATTTCGACCATTAAAGCTAGATATGGTTGGTCTGATGCTAGCTTCAATGAATTATTGCGTGTACTTGGAGACCTTCTTCCTAAAGAGAACAAAGTGCCTACTAACACGTACTATGCAAAGAAGCTAGTCAGTCCACTTACGATGGGTGTTGAGAAGATCCACGCATGTGGAAATCATTGTATTCTATATCGGGGTGATCAGTACAAAGACTTAGACAGCTGTCCAAATTGTTGTGCTAGTAGGTACAAGACGAATAAAGATTATCGAGAGGAAGATAATGCAGCCTTTGTTTCTTCAGGGAGAAAGCGAAAGAAGACCCAAACAAAGACTCCACAAGATAAATGTTCAAAGCCCACTAGCAATGTCGAAGTGGACTATTATGCGTTGAGAAGAATTCCTGCATTGGTGATATGGTATCTCCCTATGGTTGATCGTTTGAGGTGTTTGTTTGCAAACCCAGATGATGCAGAACTTATGACCTGGCATGCATCGATGAAAGAAAAGATGATGAAAAGTTACGACATCCGGCCGATGCAAAGCAATGGCAAGAATTTGATCGAAATATCCGGACTTTTGCCGAGGATCCACGAAACATAAGGTTTGCTCTAAGTACCGATGGAATGAATCCATTTGCCCGTAGAGGAGCAGCACGCACAAACACATGGCCAGTGATCATGACAATATACAACCTTCCTCCATGGTTGTGTCAAAAAAAAGAAAATATCTTTTGCTAACTATTCTTATTTACGGACCTACACAACCCTGGTGTTGATATGGATGTATTTCTAGAGCCCTTAATGCAAGAGATGCAAATACTATGGGAAGTAGGTGTAGACATGATTGATGCGTTCCGCAAAGAGACATTCACACCGAGAGCAATTATTTTTGTCACAATTAATGATTACCCCGCTCTCTTCTCCTTATCGGGCAGTTCAAGGGAAAGGTTGGTTGTGTAGAGTGCATAGATGGAACATGGCACGTGTCTCTTCCTCCATCTAACAAGATAGTATACATGAGGCATAGGAGGTGGCTACCGGCAGGCCATAAGTATCGCTTACAAAAGATGAACAAGTACTTTGACAATATGGACGAATCAAAATCTATTGCTCCATCAGGTTATAGTAAAGGGCACAGAGTGTACAAGATAGTTGAGAATGTCAAGTTTATTTTTGGAAAGAAGACCAAAGATGGGAAACCAAGAAAGGTTGTGAAGGCAAAAGAAGGGGACACATTCAAGAAGTCTATTTTCTTTAAGTATTTATCGTACTGGAAAGATTTGGACGTACGACATGCGATCGATGGTATGCATGTTCAGAAGAATGTGTTTGACAGTGTAATTGGAACTTTGCTAGACATAAAGAGCAAAACAAAGGAAGGTCTCAATTCACGTTTGGACATGCAACATTTAAAGATCAGAAAAGAACTTCACCCTGTACTCCTAGAGAATGGAAAGTACCATCTACCGGCAGCAAGCTATAACTTTGAAGCAGAGAAGGGAAACATGCAATGTGTGTATGGTTGAAGAATTTAAAAGTTCCATCTGGTTTTTGCTCCAACATAAGGAGTCTTGTTTCAATGAAAGACCTTACACTCACCAACTACAACTCACATGATTGTCATGTAATGCTGACCACTTTTCTTCCTATTGCCATCAGGGCTATAAATCCAGTGTTCTTAAAGATAGCAATCATACGGTTGTGCTACTTCTTCAATAAGATATCTGAGAAGGTAATTATCCGTGATGAGTTAGAGTCCCCTACGAAGTTTCTTTGTAGAGACATTGTGCCGATTGGAGATGTGCTTTCCCCATCGTTCTTTGATATCATGGTGCACCTTGTTGTTCATTTGGTGCCTCAAATTGAGGCATTGGATCCCATGTATTTTCATGAAATGTGGACGTATGAGCGTTTCATGTCAATATTGAATGGCTATATGTCAAATCGAGCTCATCCGGAGGGTTCCATGATAGAGGCATATACTACAGAAGAGGCCATTGAGTCCGGAGGACCATTATGTAACAATCTCCTAAAAGACCAGGTATCAATTGGTTTGCCTCCGTTGAGACATGAGGGAAGACTTGGTGGACGAGGGAAGATGGGACGGAAATCATTTATCCCGCCAGATTACAACATAATCCTAGAGGTACATTACAAGCATACTACAACAACTCATAATAATGGACCCATTCACCAAGCAAAGCACATGGAAGAGCTTCGTGAGGACAATCCGGGATGCACAGATGATTGGGTACACAAGGAACACAAGCGTCACTTCACCGCATGGCTAAAGAATTTGGACATGACAGAGGAATCGAAACCATCAAGATTTTAGCATCGGACCGTCAAGCCAGGTCACATCATGTCGAGCTATGACATTAGTGGCTTCTCATTTTCCACCAATTTGTAGGGACACCAAGGGAATGGCACGAGAATAGTGGCGTTCGATGTGAGGTCTGTAGATGATGCAACTGGTGAAGAAACTACATACTTTGGGTTCATTGATGACATATGGGAGGTTGAATATGGTCCACGGCTGCAGATTCCGGTGTTCGATGTCGATGGGTTCAAGATAAACATGTCACTTTGTGGATAACTATGGCCGAGAGTCCTTGACCTAAGTAAAGTAGGTTACAAAGATGATCCATGGATCCTTGCTAACCGTCTTTGCATGTGTCTTCTATATGGAACAAATCCTCTCTAAGGATGAAAAGAAAAGTACCCAAAAGCCAAAGCATGTAGCTATTCCGGAAAGCAACAAATTATAGGAGTTGAGTGTGTTAACCAGTTCAGCGAGATGTCTCTTTTTACAAACTTTAAAGAAAATATCAAAAAAGTTGAGAAAAGTATCCCGCAAACCTCTTTGCCCTGGGTGCGCCACGATGGACAAGGAAGGACTGTAGCACGATAGATTGTTTTTCATGTAACTCATGTATCACTTATCATTTGTACCTAATGCCACTCTTTCTTATTAAGCAAGATGTTTAATTATATTTCCTCTTGTTGTTTACCTTTGGATTCTATATTATTGGACATGAAATAATAAATAACTTAAATTAATAAACCATTATTTATTAACTAAATTAATCCACAACCCCTAAATAATCATGCAAAGGCAGTAGAAACATATTTACCATTTTTGTTTTTTTATTTCAATTATAATTTATTTAAAACTATTTCGTAGGCATTAAGAAAGATAGTTCAATAACTCACAAGGTTTTGAACTAAAATGTCATATTATAGTTCCACTACAAAGAGGTACTCACAAGGATTCCAAAACATCCTCATTTTCTATTTTATGATTTTTCTACGAATTGTTATGAATTTCTAAAGTATCAGCCCAAATTTGCAAAGAAAAATTAATTATTAACTTTATTAAATAAAACATGCCATATCAGATATTAACTAACCCTAATTAACAAATCTTTATTTAATAACTAAAGTAATTAATAACCCTAATTAATAAACCTAAAATTACCAACTAAAGTAATTAATAAACCTGAAATGAGGAAAACACATTAGTACAGGCGGGCTCTGTTGAGAGCCGCCTGTACTAATCCATTAGTACAGGCGGCTGTTAATAAGAGCCGCCTGTACTAATATATTAGTACAGGCGGCGGTCAAGGAAAGCCGCCTGTGAAAA
The DNA here is from genome assembly GCA_015844335.1 of Chrysopogon serrulatus. Lineage (NCBI taxonomy): Eukaryota > Viridiplantae > Streptophyta > Magnoliopsida > Poales > Poaceae > Chrysopogon > Chrysopogon serrulatus. Next base: position 70,135 of record JADLZL010007306.1, read on the forward strand.
TATTTTCACAGGCGGGGGTCAATACCACCCGCCTGTACTAATGCCACCCAATATAAATTCCCGTGCGCGGCCCGCGAAATTTTCTAAGTCCCGGAGGCGCGCTTTTGACGAAATTTACGCCGGCAGGCTGCCCAAATTCGCCGTCGGGCCACCGCCTTATTTGCTTTGCCACCGCCGGCCTCCCGCCGGACCACCGCGCGCGCGCCACCACTCGCCGCGCCGCCAAGGAAGCCGCGGCGGCGACGGACGCCGCCCGACGGACGCCGCCCCGAAGCGCCGCCGCTAAACTCCGGCGGCGCAGAAGCGCGCCGCGGCCTCCGTGCCGACCCGCCGCCGCCCGCCGTGGCGCCGCCGCGCGCCGTTTTGCCGCCCGGGACGCGCGCGACCACCACCGCGGGCGCCGAGGTGAGCGCCGCCGCCGCCCCCTGCCGGCCCGCCCCCGCGCGCCCTCCCGGGCAGCAGGTGGGCCTTCTTTGGGCCCCTATTAGCCCCCAAAGCCGCCGCTTCGCTCACTGTGGCTTTTTTTTTTTTTTTTTTTTGCTAATTAATTAGTAGTATTAGTATTTATTGTTTTAAACCATTAATTAGTTAGAGTTAGTTAGTAATAATTAGTAATTTATACTTAGGGGTTTTAAAATAGTTTGTTAATTACAGTTTGTTAGTAATAATTAGTAGTGTATGCTTAGGTTTTTTGTAAGTTAGGTATTGTTAATAATAGGTTTGTTAATTAATTATTATTTCATGTACACTTAGAGATTTTGTTAAGGTTTGTTAACCTTCATTTAGTAATGTTTTTGTTAGGGTTTTGCTAATAGGTTTTCTAATTAATAAGAGGTTTGTTAATTATTATTTCATGTATACTTAGGGTTTTTTAAAAATACGTTTGTTGTTAGGGTTTGTTAATTAGTGTAAGTTAATTAGGTTTGTAAATTATAGTTAGATAATTAGTTTGGTAAATTAGGGATCGTTAGTAATAATTAGTAATGTTTTTTGTTTGGGTTTGTTAATTAATTTAATTAAGTAATTAAAGGTTTGCTATTTAGTCTTTGTTATTATTTCATGTATACTTAGGGTTTTTGTTAGGGTAAATTAACCTCTACTTAGTAATTAATATTTTTTTTGGTTAGGGTTTGTTAAACAATAGGTTTGCTAATTAGGCTATGTAATTAGAGTACATACTTTTATTCCAAGTTCATACTTATATTTCATGCAGATGAGTACTCCATCAAATGCTGAGCAGGCCGATGCGCAGATAGATACAGCGGGATCTGACTCCTCAGGATCCGAACCTTATAGGAGCCCGAGCGTATCACCACGTGAATCTCCTAGAGCTAAGAAGGCCCGTCTTGAATTAGAACATGACCCTAATTACGAGCCTGAAGATGAGCCAAATGATGATGAGGTATATGTGATAATAGATTGTCTAATATGAAAGAATAATGCATTTGTATGGATGTACCTAACAATTGAATTGACAGGAGGTGTTCTCTCAAGTTGTTGCGGAAATGGAGGCAGAGTCACAAGATGTTCATAAGGACACGGCGCCTCAAACGACCGAGACATCCTCCGAGCGAAGAAGTACAAAGAAAAAGAGTGATCGGGCACGAGGAGATAGAGGAAGGAATAGATTTCCAGAAGAAGTCTATAGGATTACAGAGGTTAGCCCGAGCGGAGAGCCCTTAGCACCTCTAGAGGCGCTACCCAAATTTAGGGCCGCCATTGGATGGTTAGTAAAGGAAGAATTTGATATCTCCTGGAGTGATTGGAGTATGGTGCCCGAAGGAAAGAGGAAGAATTGTTGGACTCGATTGTGCACTAAGTTCATTTTCTGGAGGGAAATGAAGGTTTGGTCAAGGGTCATGTCATGAAGCAATTAGCAATATCATTCCGGGGCTATAGGCACGATATGAATAAAAAGTGGTGGCAGAAGGGGCGGGACCCGACGAAGCGGTACCCTATCACAAATGAACAGTGGGCACGTTTTAGTAAAATTAAAAACTCCGATGACTCCAAGGCTAAGAGCCAAGCCGCCTCGGAACTTGCAAAGAAGAACATTTACCACCACCACCTCGGCACCGGTGGCTACAAGACCAAGATTCCTAAATGGAGGGGCGTAAGACGAAGCAAAAGAGGAGAGAGGGCAAGTTGGCATTGACCGATATAGTGCCGTAACGGTGCGAATTGGCTTCGCGCTCGGAAGGCGCATTAATCGAGAGCGATGAGATCTCCTATCCCGATGAGATCAAGCCGTTGCCGAGAAGGTTTTGGAAGCAACAAACCTGGAAAAGACAGTGCCTTCAAGTCACAGAGGGAGAGGGACAGCCTTTCCCATGCTCTAGGTAATGTAATTATATTTTCCATTTTGTTCGAGTAAAATAGAAATCAACACCGACATAAAATATCATGTTGTAGGTAACCCCGAGCATCCAGGCCGTGTACAAGGCGTCTCATCCGTAACCACCGGAAAGAAGGGTTTGGCGAAGAGTGGAAAGGCATGTATAAGAAAAGAGAACGACATAAGGAGCGGTTGGCGGACTTTTTTGAGCAAAGAAGCCGCCCAAAGGTTTAGGGATTTAATGGATCGGTTCGTCGTTAAAAAACCCCGATCCCGAAGTGATGAAGCGGTTGGCGGGAGCAGTGTCTGCTCAACAGATGTCATCACAAGCTCCTTCATATATGCAACATGTCCCAGCTCAACCCTTGGGTAGCCAGGAGATGGTCACACAATCTATACCCTTTCCAAGCAAAGATAGCGTCAACATCAAATCAGGACCATTATCCGCTTGATGATATTGATAAACCTTGGCCTTGCTCATTGTTAATTGGATATGGCCTTAGGAATCAAAGCATACAAAGCAAGTGGCCACAGGCAATGCCATCCCCGGACGTAGGTTCCATGGTGTTGAGATGCAAGATGCATACTTGCAGGTGGAAGTGTTGACGGTCGAGAGTGGATATGAAGACGACTTCATCGACATCCCGACCTCTGAGGGTATAGAGAAGCTTGGACAAGCAATCAAGAACTTCATACAATGGCCGAGACGGTACGTAAGGTTGATTGATCCACCAACGGCACCCTCTCCACCAGTGCATCAAACATCCCAAGAGGCCGAAACAAGTCAACGGCCAAGATCGCCAATGCATGCCCCAAAGATCCCCTCAGATATTTATGAGCCACCGTCGTCATCCCCAATACATGATTTGTCATTCTCGCCGGATGAGCTCGAGGGGCCAGCCAAGAACATGCCTCGAGCAGCAGACTCCGCCACCAAGAAGGACACAACACCGCAGAAGGAGGTAGAGCAAACTCCCCCCCGCCACCACCAAAGCAGTAATGAAGATGAGCAAACTCCCCCCGCCATCACCAAAGCATAAGGAAGCAGAGCAAACTCCCCCCCACAAGCACCGGCCTCCAAGAAGGCAAAGAAATTTCCAATTCCAAAATTGGTTTCTCCCTATGAGCCAAAAAAAAGGGGAAAGCAAAGCAGTACGTTCTATTTTTCGAAAGGGCTTGAAAGCGGCCGGACGGCACGAGTCGTGGAGCTCGAACCGTCACGAATAAGGAAGCCGCCCGGCCAAGCAACCGAAGCCGTGCCACCAACAAAGGAAGCCCCAAGTGGCGATGCACCATTGACCCTTAAGGATATACGAAAGCCAACGGTTGATGATTATGTCAATGTCCCTAGTGACTATGTGCCCGAAAGGCCTATGCTGCAATGGACGGTGCTTGAAAAGGGTCCATGGACGATAAAAAGATTTCATGATCGGTACATGAGAGCAAAGTGAATGCTGGCCCGCATGCATGCGATTAGTGTTGATATACCAGCAGAGGCGTGTTTGCTAATCGGGCACGTAAAAAAGCGGGGCATTTGTTACCTTCGATGACATGCACCTACTTGTTGAACTATAGAAAACTTGACGTCCAGCTCATTACAAACTGGTGCCCGTAAGTATCACTCATGCACACACATTGTTATTATTAAATTTGGAATATGATAAACTCTAATATGTGGATGTTGTATATAGTTTGCAAGACCACGAGCAGAGATCGTTAACTACAGGATCGATGGTCGGTTACCTGAGTCCAATCAGGTTACAAGAAAATATGCATAAATTTGTACTTACAAATGAAGATAGAGCAAAGATAGAGAAGGACAAAACACTGAACAATTTGCGTGAGTCAGTAAAGGAATTACAACGAAAATACGAGGACGAATATGCCCTCTATATCGGTAGAGCAATGCTAAGATATAGGTACAGGGATTTTATATTGGCACCCTACAAATTTGGGTAAGCATGACCTCGTATACGTACTTCAAATTATCGTGTTAACCCTAAGTACATGTGTCGCTCACTCGTTTATTCATGCAGCGAGCATTGGATTGTTTTTTATATTTATCCATTCGAAGGGAAGATGCTTGTCCTAGACTCCTTACATTATCCTCCTCAGTCATATCAAACATTCCTGATTCATTTAGAAAGGTGAGCCAACATACAACCACATCCGTATTTATATGAATTAGAGTTTCTAAATAACTATAGTGTTTTATATTCGATATCTACAGGGCATGGCGGTTTTATAAGAAGCAAAAAGGACCGGTCGACGACGCCCACAAAGATCCTAGTGTGCCATTGACGATACAACACAATTATCCGGTAAGTTGTCCGAACACATATCATCATATAAATAATACACAAGGCATGACAATTTTAGAATAATCTTTTTGCTCATTAATTACATAGTGCCACAAGCAACCACCGGATCGGTCATCGTGGATACTATGTGTGTGAGTTCATAAGGCAGCGGGGGACGATACGTCGGTGACAAAAAATATGGTAAAAAATATCTATGTATATTAAGTTTTCTCATTAAAGTTATAAATATTAATATTTGACATGTGTCAATGATGCTTCTAAACTTTGTTTCCAGCCGAGAAGCAAAGGAAAGGACGTGCCATTCACTCTAACGACTATGGAAAAAATATAGTAGCAGACTTGTGCGGTTTTATTATGAGAGAAATAATTTCAAGTGACGGAGCATATTTTGATGAAGCCGGCGATTTGGCAAGTGAAAGATTTAGAGCGATGACAGACCTAGCAGATCTAAACTTGAAACGAAATGATATGTAAACACTAATTGGTTGGAGGGATACATGAAATGATGTGTATTATATGTAATTTTATGCTTGATGTTTGATTTCATGTGTACATATCTATAATATTTATATGTGTTGTTTGTATGATGCAATTTTATGGTTCATGTTTACATATCTTAAATATATATATATATATATATATATATATATATATATATATATATGACACAAATATAGCACAGTGTGGAGGCAAATATTAAAATTTGAAATAAAAAAAAATTAATTACACAAAGCGGCCCACGTAGTGAGCCGCCTGTGAAAATCTCGCTTACACAAAGGCGGCTCATTTAGTAAACCTTTGTGTAAATATATATTTACACAAGGCGGCCGACAAAGTGAGCCGCCTGTGAAAACCAGATTTTCACATGCGGCTCACAGCCCCGCCGCCTATCTTGTGGGTCAATTTGTACTGACCCCTGGTACAGACGGTGGGCTTGGCCGCCTGTACAAATGCATCTAGCACCGCCTGTAGAAAGGTTTTCTGTAGTAGTGGATGCTGACGTAGGCATCGCATGGGCTCTTGAACTCGATGCTCTGGATGGTTCTGAGGACGACGTCGAAGAACCACTACAACATCTGGTGCACTGTGTAGCTAGCCTTGAGTTGCGTTGCGTCTTGTTGTTGGTGAGCTCCAGTAGCCCCAACGGCCGGCGTTATGATAACTGTGCCGTCCAGAGAGAGCGGCGCCAGTGAATCCCGAGTAGATAAACTGCTCATCACCAGCGCTGAGGCTATCCGCACTCATCGTCCTCTAGTTCTCTCCTCTATACTGCCTAGTCAGCAAGATTCTCTTCTCTATATCTAATTCTTCCGCATCCATTCATCCTTTATATTATACTCTATCCACTGTGGGGTCTATTTGTCACTTTATCTAAATATATTCATGCGGGATCTAGTTTTAAAGGATTAATTGTAACGAATTTAATGATGCAATCAGAATTTAATTTAGATTTTTAGTTTGTGAGATATAGTATATTTTTACGAAAGAAATACGTAGGACCCACTGCATGTTCATCTTTCTCTCTCCTGTCTTCCAATGCACGGCAGTCTGCCAGCCTCTGGCCATTGTCCCCACACTCAATAGCGTTTGTCCTGGAAAGCGCCACATTTACGAGATTGCATGCGCATACCGGGCTGTTTTCCGGACCCAGTGCAGCTCTCAGACTCTGTAAAAACTGATATGGTGATGTTCCGGATGGGGTACCGTTCCCCAGTGCAGTTAGTCTGAGGATGGTGAACTGCTCATCCCTCTTCCTCCCTTCCGGCCTGACGTCATGGTGGCATCTTTGACTTCCACGAGCAGAGCTGCGGCCGTCCGACGCACCTACACGAAGAGGACCGAGGGGCTCGTGGGAGAACAAAAGAAGGTCTGCCCAATAGCCGTGCTAAGGCCCAAGGGGAGTGCCCATCCCCCCGAGTGTCAGTCTTACGGCACCAACTCCTCTGTCTCCCGATTCAACGCCAGCCCTAGCTGTCTCTCTCGGTCGCTCCCGTCCCCGATCCCTATCCACATTTCGCCATCGTCGAGATGTCCGTCCGCATCAGGGAACTGCCGTCGTCCGGCGACCGCCACGCTACTGCTGTGTAGAGCGGAGGCAGGGACGCAGCCGAGTAGAGGTAATGGAGGACAGATTGGGGGAAGGTGGTGCAGGCAGGCGGCACTGATGCTGGCGCAGGTGTGGCCAAGGGTAAGGCCCTACCACCGGCAGCGAGCTTGAAGGAAAGAGTGCAGGCATGCAGGAGTCGGCCGACCTTCCCACCTAAATCTTCTGCCGAGCTCCGCCACGGGAAATTCCCTTTTCTCTGTGAGTTCTGCAATTTATTTGCGGTGAGATCGTCGTTGTCTCTTCATTTCCTGATGACATTTAGTGCAATTTAGCGACCGAGCTTAATGACTTGCCTCTTCGCTTTCCGATGATTGTGCCGCACTGCCACTTCGTTATTTTGTGTCGATTGTGCCGCTTAGTGATTTGCTGCCGCATCTGAAAGTAAGCGAAAATCCTTTTCGGTTTCAGCCGCACGCGACCCAGTGGAAGTGAAATGGAAGCCACCGCTCCGACAAATGGGCCCCACATTCAGTGACTCCTAAATCTCCTCAGCGCGGACCGCAGGTACGATGACGTCATTCCAGAGGTTTGGACCAATCAGAAGGCTGAGAAATAGCTTAACGGGGGGTTAGGATTATAGGAGTTATAGATTTACTAACAATAATTATTATGCACATGTATACATACGTTCCAACTGGCCAATCGTCCTTTCTGTTTATGGTCACACTGCACAATAGAGTTTCATCCTCTCGGTAAATGGAGCATAATGATGTGGTAATAAATTATTATAGTGGCTGGATTATTAGCCAATTTGGTGGCCTTTGGTGTGGAGCAAGGAGTCTTGTCGGTCATGGTAGAGCCAAGGGAAGAACGGGCAAAGTTGCATGATGACACATGTGGTGAAAAGTAGATGGACTCCCCCATGGATCACTGTACCTCTCATGAAACAACTCAAGGGGGATAAGGGGAAAGTCAAAGATATGGCAATGGAGACCCGACGATTTCCAATGGGGATTTTCCCCTATTGGGGGTGGGGATGGAGAGGATTTAATCTCACAGGCATTGAAACAGCAAAATTTAGTATCCGCCGGGTTTGCGGGGACGTGGATAGGAAACCATCCCCCATCCTGGAACATATGTACCTGCCCATGAACTTAGTCTTACTCTAAATTTGCCCCTTGGCATGTTAACATTCTACCAAAACTGAACACATAGTCATATAAATAGCAAACTAAACCCTAAAGTAGATGTCTCCTTCTAATATGAAATCTTGCTTGTTCAATTTATATTGATTTGACATCATGAATTTGCTTTTGCACTCTCCAAACATCATTACTGCATTTTATAATGATGGGAATGGTTCTATTTCCGTGCAGGGTTAAATTTTTTGCACGAGGACGGGATGAGAGCGAGGAAAAGCTCCCGCATGAGCATCCGTGAGGATGACATTTTTCTACCCATGAGGATGGAGATGGGGAGCTCCCCATTAACTTCCCTGGGGAGAGTGCTCAAAGTTGGAAAGTTCGAAAAAAAACTAGTTGTGGCATAGCTGCGTATCATCGCCTCCTCCAATAATTAATCTCTAGCTACTATATAGTATCTTCTTCTAATAAGGTCCATATGGCTCAGCTTCGAAGCTTGCATTGCTAGAAACACTACTATGGAAAGTTTTTATTTAGAGGCAGTTAAAATCCATCTTCATATATATAGAGAGAGGCATAACACATGTCCTCCCTGCCAAATGGTCAACGTTAATCGCACCATCGGCATATACAATAATATGACACTTCCCTACCACTAGACTATACACTATTTCCTGAGTATATCTAGACAGCTATATATTTTTAACAATATTTCATTATCTTGTATTAAATATTTTAGCATTTAAATAATTTCAAATAAAAATTTTCAACTATAAAGTTTTAGATCTTATCGAGCTCTACAAATTTCATAAAGGTGTGTCCATCGAGATTGTTTGAAAATTTCAAAATTTTGAATCTAAAAAATATGTGAGTTTAAAAGAAATATTTATGACACTAAAAGAACTTCAAATAAAAAATTATATATCGACAACAAACATGTAAATTAAGTCAGCCACTACAACTTTGGTATTAATTATGTGAGGCCATTTAGAACTTAATTATAATTTTGTTCGTAATCTATAAACTTAAAACACATATTTTGGATTCTAAATGACTTCAATCCAAACTTTTTAAATACGAAGTTGTAGATTGTATTAAGAACTTTAACATTAATACATATACTATGTTAACATTCACAGTTGTTTGAAAATTATAGAGTTCATTTTTCAAAATCCATGAACTTAGAATAATCTTATGGGACTCTAAATAGTTTCACTTTAAAAACTTCTTAACTATAAAGTTGTTGATTGTGTCGAGAGGTACAAATTTTTCTATAAAGTTTGTCTTTGTACGAGTTCACATAGAAAAGCTATGAATTAATTTTTGATGCAACTATTTATACAGACAGACATCTTAGGATAGCTCTAAAAAATGATTTTTAGAGAAGACGGTTATAATGGCCGCCCTTTTGTTAATATCAGAACTTTAGAGACGAGCATCTTAAGATGTTGAAAATCAATTTACAAAGATGGGCATCCTAAGGTGACCACCTATCTCAATCGATGATTTTCAAATGCAAGTATTTGCCTATAGGCCGCCCACCATTTACAGAGGGGTCTCTAAATATGCCCGCTCGCCTCTATTAATCAGAAAATTTGTCTCCTAAAGTCGCTTTTGTGAAAAATAGCAAGGATATTTATGTGCCAACTCCATAAATGGTTAGGCAGCCTCCAGGAAAAAGTTTGCCTCTAAAAATCATTTGTAGAGACAAGCGTCATAAGGTGACCACCTCTGAAAATCACCAATTAAAAGAGACGGTTGCCTTAGGACGTCCGTCTCTATAAATCAATTTTCAGAGGGTGGTATCATAAGATGCTCATCTCTCTAAATTGCCATAAACAAATGCTTCTAGGATGGATCCCTAAAAATCGATTTACAAAGATGGGCATATAAATAGTTGCAAGTAAAGTTATTCTCATGTGAACTCGCATGAAGACAATTTTTTTATTAAAACTATAGCCCTAGGTGCGATGTACATCTTTTGTAGCTAAAAAGTTTTTGACTTGACACTATTTCGAGTCCTAAAATATTGTATAACTATCGTTTTTAGGGAAAGTGACCAGCATATACTGGGGCCACCTCTGTAAATGGTTGTGCGGCATCTAGGAAAATGGGTGCCTCCGAATATCATTTATAGAGATGGGCATACTAAGGTGATTGTCTTTAAAAATCACTGATTAACAGAAACAGTTGCCTTAGGATGCCCGGACGTGCAAATCAATTTTCAGGGGCGGGTATCTTAAATCACTATTAAATACTAACAAAGGCAGATGTTTTAAGCATCCATCTCTAAAAATTGATTTCTAGAGACAATCATAAGATGTCTGTCTCTATAAGTAGTTGCAAAAAAAAATATTTATAATTTTTTCATATGAACTCAGATGTAGACAAACTTTTTATTAAAATTGTAGCCCTCGACACTATTTACATCTTAATAGTTGAAAATATATATATTGGCGTCCCAAAATATTATTTTAAATTCATGGATTTTGAAATTTAAAATTTTGAAAAAGCCTCAGACATTGACATGGTCTATACCGTAGTTGTAGTTGAAAAGTTTTATTTGAAGTCATTTAGAGTCTGAAATACGTGTTCTGAGTTTATAAATTTTGAAAGATCTTCGATGTTCACATAGTTAATAACACAGTTTTAGTAGTAACCAACCTGATCTTTTCCTTTAATGCATTTCTTGAGGATTAACATGGACACTTGGGGCCTCCAATTAGCAATAGTATATGATAATTCTTAATCATCAGAATTTTCTAAAGAAGCTATTGATCATCAGACACATCATCATTGATCAATATCAAATTAAATGTACATATGTCCGACGGCGTACATACATGATTATGATTATGTCCGACTCGGGTATAGTTTTATGACCAATAAACCAACTTTCCTTTCGGTTCTGTGTGCTCAACGTGCAATATTCTCCATCATATCGATCCCTGCATCTGGCTAAGTCAATGCCTGCTAATATGAAGCACACATGTCCAGATCTTCAGATTGATCCTAGCTAGGCACATCATCGTTCCGTTACAATGCAACCACCAAAAGAAATCATTGGCAGCAATCAGCTAACCGTGGGTAATCTCTCGTACTTCACCGCCATCCAGAGTGTAAACACTGGCAACGCGTGAAGATTAATGTTAAATCCTAGTACCATGTATACCCGCGAAGTATGAACTTTGTAAAAAAAATACTACATTAATTAAGTTACAGAGTCACGCAAATACATCTATATATCTTTTTACTGGTGTGTCTATATGCATAGGAAGACGTGCTCAGCTGTGTCAGTGATAACGTGCTAATGTGTTATATACCAATATAAAAATCAAGCTATTTGTTTTGCTGACAACCGGTTCTTCCATCTTCCAACATAAAAATTATGGAGAGAATGTATAATTGAACAAAAAAGGAGACAAAAAGAGAACCATATATGATATATAAATATTCAAATGTGGATTCTGTGGTAACGACCCGCCAATTGGTTGACATTCTTTGTTAACAAACAGGCGCAACAATTAGCGGAGAGAATGTTTGAGCAATACAAATTTGCCCCCAAATCTCAATCTCAGAATAAGATATGTCCAGATATGCGACCTCGATCGATAAAAACACTTTTCCAACAAGTATGAAAAATGTAGCTAGTCAACCGCCGGCCATTTGATTCTAGGTCGTTGCTTCTGTTTGTCAGTTTGTCTGCTGTCGGTACAGAGTTCACATACAGCTTGATTAGGTACTTGGAATCTTGCCCTAAGCTAGCTAGCTGCGTTCTCATCAGTGACATTGAATTTCTAACTCTTCAGACCACAATGTCAATGCCCTAGTACACGTAGCTCAAACTGAAGTCTTCTACTAGTTCTCTGAACGAGATTAATAAGCGAGCACGTATGATCGATACGCAAATGTCAACACGCCAAGAACTAGCTGCTGCAACAGCCAACAGTTGTAACCAGTTTATGCTGTAGCTGTAGCACTTTAGCAGTAACCTCCCAAATCATCATTTCAGTAGTTGACTGACTTACACTATTCAAACACAAAACAGAAAAAAGCAGTGAACGAACTAGGTCGTTCCTGCACTCGCGTCTTTACCTATAAATACCCGCGGAGACCACACTGCTGTCAACATCAAACACACTCCATTCATCACATACACAGAGAGAGAGAGAGAGAGAGAGAGAGAGAGAGAGATTTTACTTCAGCTTCGAATAGCTTACACTACTGAGACATGGCGATGGCGACCTCAGCATGCCAGGCCTTAGTGATCATGGTGATCTCTGTAGCAGCGCTGAGCATGGCATCCGCTACGGCATTGCAGTACAACTTCTACAGCTCGTCATGTCCAAAAGCCGAAGAGGCGGTCCGCAACGCCACTCAGAAGATCATCGACAACGACCCTAGCATGGGCGCTGCCTTTGTGCGCCTCTTCTTCCACGACTGCTTCGTCAGGGTAATGATCAATTTGTCCTCCTTTTGATTTGTGACATACATGTACCTTTATTATATGAAATTGTGAGTAATAATGCATGGGTTAATTAAAACAAAATGTCAAAAACGATGTATTGTTATCTACAGTGTATACATGTAATAGAACTACAAGCTCATGTGTAATTAAGTAATTGACAACTGATGAATCGATTTTTCGTTTTCAGGGTTGTGACGCTTCCATTCTGCTCGACCAGTCCAACAGCAACTCACAGCCGGAGAAGTTAGCCATCCCGCTACGTGGCTACGCCGAAGTGAACACGATCAAGGACGCCGTGGAGGCCGTCTGCCCCGGCGTCGTCTCCTGCGCCGACGTCCTCGCCTATGCGGCGCGCGACTCCGCCGCCATCTCCGGCGGCTTCGGCTTCGCCATGCCTGGCGGCCGGCACGACGGATTCGTGTCCGACATGAATGACATTTCCGGGAACCTGCCTGCCCCGAACATGCAGGTCCAGGACCTCATCACGAGCTTCGAAAACAAGGGCCTCAGCGCCACCGACCTGGTGGCGCTCTCCGGCGCGCACTCGTTTGGCCAGACGCACTGCTCCTTCGTCACGCCCCGGCTGTACCCCACCGTGGACACCACCATGAACGCCACCTTCGCCGGAGGGCTCAAGGCGGTGTGCCCGCCGCCGTCGAAAGGCGGAGGCGGCACCGTGCTCAACAACAACCGTGTGACGGACCCCAACAAGCTGAGCAACCAGTATTACTCCAACTTGGCCACCGGGCAGGTGATGTTCACGTCGGACCAGACGCTGACGAGCAGCGACACCACCAACAAGATGGTGCAGGACAATGCCGCCAACCCGGTCGCTTGGATGGCACGGTTCGCGGGGGCGATGGTGAAGATGGGAGGCATCCAGGTGCTCACTGGCAGCCAGGGTGAGATCAGGAGAGTCTGCAGCGCCACCAACAGCGGTAGCTGAGGCTGCGAAGCAAGATCCACCACCGGGCACCAGCAGCTGCTGCCACCACTTCTCTAATCTTGCATTGCATATATGAGATAGTTTCGATCTCTTGTCGCTTCGTTTCTTGGTTATTGCTGCTCTGGTAGCTTCAGAGGTGTACAATTAATTGATTGCCTTATAGATTTAGTAAACTATGTTTCTAGTGCCTATATTTTATATAATGCTTTCCTTGGAGGTACACAAGTTACCATTCATGGTGTAATGAGCAGATTGCCCATTTTATCTTGACATCACACTGCAATGAAGCAATTATTCAGCTTACACTCGTAATTTCAGATGCTTCAGCCATGCAATTGCCGGATTAAAGCAACACATGTATTTAACCTTGTGGGGATGAGCTATATATCAAACCAGAAATGGACTCTATGTTTGTGGTTTGGGACAAAAATAATTGGAAAAGGTTGTGAAATTTCTAATAAGATTTTGGGTTCCGGTCCAAAGAAAAAAAAAGATAACTATATATGCACAAATCTGACAATGCTGAAGTTGTCACTGCAAAGAGTTGCTGAAGCAAATGTTAGAAAGCCAAAAGCAGATATGGGCAATGGTTTGTCTGCCTAAGGAAAAGGAAGTCTTTGAATTCTGAAAATGAAAGCTACGAACGAAGCACTTCAGTCGAAAAGTCTCCATAATTTTTTTTTAACATAATGGACACTCCACGGGTGAAGCTAATATGGACAGACTCCCTAATCATGTAAAAACAGGATCTTTTCGGTGCAAGATGGCAACAAGAAATTTCTCTTTTTTTTGGATGAAAACGAACACTTTCTTTGGGAGGATCTTTGGGCGTGTCCCCAAACATTAGTATCTTAAATTGCATTCTTTTGCAAAGAATAAATTTATCTCAATGGCAAAGGCTTGCTCAGATGAATCGCTTCTCCAACTTTTTAATCTACCTCTACCTCAAAAGAAGCCTTCGTTGAACTTCAATAATTAAGAGGGCTAGCTCATGGGGATTTTCCGCCAATTTGTTTCACCATTGTTAGGGCCATTGTCCACCAATTTGCTCATGACTATTCCCAATGCTCGAAGGATGCATATCACTTCCTTGTTTTAAGGACGGTAACTGTCAACCCTTTAAACTTTTAACTTTTTTGCTTGGTTAAATATGAATAAATGCATTTTTTTCTGCCTTTTATAGGGCTTCGTGCACCCAATTGGTCACGGAGAGTCCTGAATTTGAAGTGCTTCATTCACACCAACTTACTCTAAGGTTGCATCTATTTTAATTGTTAGCTTTTTTAGTTGGTTACATTGTTTTAAATTCAAAAAAAACTATTGAGATGAATATGATGTACCTCTTTAATTTAATTTCTTCATTTGAGATGACATTTATTTTATTCCCGTTTAGTTTCTACGTTTTAGAGAACATTTTTGCTTCAAATTGAATACCCTGTTCTTCAGATGTCATACATTTTTAGCGTACGTTTTTATGAAATTAAAAGTCATAGTTTTATAGCAATTTTTTCATTAAATTAAATGACAACTACGGAGTGTATTGATACTCCGTATACGATAAACGAGTACAGGACCCATATACGCGTCGAGACGTCCCTTTCACGTATGACGTATCTAAAAAAAGTTAAAAAAATAATTGTGACACGTGGGCCAAGACGTCTCCGACCCATTTTCACTGATACGGCCCAGCCCGGCCCAGCAACGTTTCCCGTCCACTAACCCGCAGGCAGTCCACTCGCTCGCACACCGCCGCCGCACCTGCCTCCACTCGCTCGCTCGCCCGCCCGCGACACGAGCCACGCTGGCGCCGTCGCTCGCCGGCGAGGCTACACCGGAAGGACCACCGGCGGCTGGCCCACGGACGTGCACCGCCCCTCCGCGACAGCGCACCGCGCGCCGGTAACGACGACCACCAGCACTCCCCGGTGGTGATTCAGCAGCAGCAACCTCCGGTGATTTCCCCTTCTTGATTTTTTTTTTTTCTTTCTTTGTTTCCCTCTTGATGTACTAGTCACTAGCTGCTTGGTTTCTTCCTCAACGGCGTCCGCCAATCAGTTCTTGTTCCTTTCTTTTCTTCCTCCCGTGTGGAAACTGGAAAGCAGTGGGAACAGGGAGAACGAGCGCTGGAGATCCGACTCCGATTTGGTGTGGATTCATGCTGTGAAACAATTGGAGTCAGTTTCCAGAGAGCATCCATCAATTCTGACTAGCTGCCACTAATTTTAATGTACCTTATATTATAAAATAAAACGTATCTGCGTATGAGCGTACTGGGTTTTTTCTTGACGTATCCGTGCTACATAGTCTCTAGAGGAAGTTCTGGGCAATTAGCCGTATTGCCTTCTTGATTAACATCTCTTCAGGACAATAGACTTTCATTAGCTACATCTATTTGGTCTGTAGTGATCAAAGTTTATAATTCACAAAGAAGTTCAGCATCAGTAAATCTCACCATCATCGTCATTATTATTTAACTGATGAATGTGCTTGCCTCGCTGCTTCTGAGTAGGTCTGAAGGATGAGGAAGGGACTGCATCCTCAGATGCAATGGATTTCATATGTTACGCAGAGTGGTAGGCTGATCAATATCATGATGACCAAGGTGAACCACACTGGCAAAGTGTACCACATGAGGGCCAAGCGACAAATGGCCCAGAGCCTTGGTCAGATTGCAAAGTTCAAACGGCGATACGAGCAGGGAGCAGAGGAAAGCAAAGACATGTAGGATGATGTTAACCACCTTAGTTTTGTTGACTGCAAAGTTTTTTTCAGCTAAGGAACAAAACTTTGTTCAAGGATTTTATTTTAGATCACATCCCCTTGTGTTCCACCTCAGAATTGGGTTGGTATTTTGCCCCATTTTGAGCAAACTGTGGCACTTGTTGCACCTTAATGACCCAACAAAATAAAATGGTCTGTCGATTGCTTGAGCCCCCAAGCCTGTCTCTGCCCCCGCGAATCCGGTTGTTTTTTCTATGAGAAAGTTCGCCCACGGCGGTGGCCGCGTTTGTGTGTTGAAGGTACTCTTTGCATCCCCCCTCTCATCACCACACACCCGTCCCCTTCATGGTCATCCGTATCTGATCGGCAAGACAGTGGACCATCGCGAAACACCAGTCCGCCCTTGTTGCAACCTTCTTCCATTTAGATAGGAATTCAAGTGCAGAACTATACTAACTAATGGATTGTCAAAAGAAAGTGAACACAGACAAAGACAAATGATTCCACATTTGGTTCTGTTATAAGCCCAACACCCTACAGTACAGGTGCTAGTTTCCTGCGTCAAAGGAAGCTGCTACAATGCATAGCTTGATGCATCATCACACCAATAAAATTACAGACTAAAACTGAATGGAGCTAACTGAACTACACTGAACCTAGATTTCTAAACTGAACCTCAGTCTGAATTCCTGTCAGTGCCTGTGCAAAAATCTGATAAATCAATTACAAATAAGCTGTAAAATCAAGCATCTGCTGCAACGGGATCGATGCAAATCATCACCTGCATGAGAATGAAAACAGAAACGGGGGGGGGGGACATTTGAGATTAGAATAATTACTAGCTTATATGATGGTTAAACTGTCTGACACATAATGGTACTGATATACCTATGCCTACCTAATATGACCACCTTTGCTAGAGATTCAAAAATTCCGGTGTGTCTGTATTTTTCCATGTTGTTGATTGTTTACATAAGTTTTATTATTCACAGTATGCCTTTTGACCCCCAAACAATCTTCTCCATGATAATTTGTTACCCCAATGCTATTTATTGGACAACATGAAAGAGCTTCGTATTTGGCAATAAAGCTCACTTTTGCTCATACCTGTAATTTTCACCATGATAAGATACTACTGTCATTGTTCATATAGCTTCTATAGTGATGTCCATTGTGCTACAATAGAATTATGATATTTTATTCAGCTTGGCCATATCCTATACATGATCATGAGCTGTGTATATATACATTTCAGTTGTGGACTGCATTCTATGAATGAATAGTATCTTCAGTTTACATTCATTCAGACATGTTAACCTTTGCTAGATCCTTACACGCCCTGCAGGTTGAAACTGTTCTATGTAAAATTGATGACGACCTCAAATAGATGTCTTTGGTACGATTTCTCTAACTTTGTATTTAATACCATGAACTAGCAGTGATCATGTAATGTTTCGACACTGATATCACCAGATAAATCATTTTTGGTTAGGTTCGTGGATTGTTACTTATGTCTAGGCCCTACTTGTGTCAGAGTTTCGGCCATTAACTTAGGCTATGAAGGAGCATGCACAAATTGACTTGATACACCTTCACTTCCCATGTAATGAGAGAAGGTAAATTTTCCCTATGATAATTAGTTCTCCTTGGTACTTCACTTCCTGAACATGCAGTTATGCTTACACCACATACACGGTGTCAGATTAGTTGTCACAGAAAAAAATCCTTGCAAATTTGCGCATAAACTAGGACTTAAAAAAACCCTACTCTGTAAATCCTTTCAAATAAGTGTTGCATGATATAAGATTACACGATATGAGGCTAGCTGTTGCGTATATCTAATCTATTTGTATATGCATACTATAGAGTTTACTAATGATAGCTCCAGGTTGGGAGTTAAGCCAGAAATATCATTGTTCAATATAGGCTATAGCCATCCCATTATCCAAGAAAGTAGTTCCATTCTTGTAAGTTTCTGCTGCTATATGGTTCTATTCTTTGGTTCACATTATTCATGCTAATTCTACTACATGGTTCCTATCTTTTATTTTCTCCGCATTAGAGCCATGTAAGTAAATCCCTTATCCCAGGTCGCTATCTTTTAGAAATCTTCTAGAAAATATCTGGATTAGTTTACAAAATATAATCTCTAATATGCATGAGAATATCTAACTTTTTGTGGGTTCACAAATCTATCACCCCACCCACCCCAAACACATAATTTTTAGTAGAGTTAAATGCACCAGCGGCCCTTGAACTTATAAGGGTGTGTCACTTAGGTCCACGAACTCTGAAAACGCATTTCTGGGTACCTAAACTTGTAAGGGTGTGTCACTTAGGTCCACGAACTCTGAAAATACATTTTTAGATCCCTAAACTTGTAAGGGTATGTCACTTAGATCCACGAACAAATATTATATTTCTATTTATATTTAATAATATAGTTGTGAATAGCACATAAAAATAATATTTAATATGATATTATCAATAAATAAATAAATTAAAGTATTAAAATAATTTAAAAGAACAAATATATTCATATTAAACTAAAATTGAAAAGTACTAAAATTAATTTGATCTTTATGTATTGAGTAAATTTTATTGGCGGTCCACGAACTTGTCCCGAGTTCTCATCTAGGTCCCGGTACATTAAAATTATACACTCAGCTCCCTAAACTTGTCCTAAGTTCTCATCCAGGTCCTGGTACTTTTAAATTGCACATTTAGCTCCCAAAACTTGTCCCAAGTTCTCATACAGGTTCTGGTACTTTTAAATTGCATGCTCAAGTCCCTAAAGTTGTATTGTTGTACCATTATAATTCATTCACCTTCGCCCCATCGTCCTCACCTTCGCCAAACTGCATATGCCCGCCTTACCCACGTAGCCATGTAGCGCTGCACCATGATCGACCTCCTACATACCCTGTGCCTGCCTATGTTGTATCGTTGGTGCGGTGCCGCACCCATGTTACCATGCTAGGCCATGTCATGCCCGCTGCGCCGCTATGCCGCGTGCTCCACTCACCCTACTGTACTACAACGACGGCCCTATCATTGTTGAGGGAGGTGACGAAGGCTGGGTGTGAGGAACAAAGTGCTAAGATATGGTGAGAATGAGCATGAGCTCCTGCTCAACGAGGAAACGGAAGGAGTGTGGTGGTGGCGGTGGTGTTGTTGAATGTGATTGCCGCGAGGCATAGGCTAGCACCACGGTGAGGCAGAGCAGGAGCAAGTCAAGTGGAATCAAGGAGGGACATAGCGGTGAAGGATCGGCTTGGACATGTGATAGGGAAAGCATGGCAAGGGTGGCGAAGCAGGTTCTAGGAAGCTAGGTCAGCACAAGCAACATAGACTGAGATTGTATATACTCAATTTTTAAGAGTTGTGCATGTATTTTTAAAGTACTAGGACTGGGATGAGAACTTAGAACAAGTTTAGAGAGCTAAATGCGTAATTTGGGACCTAGATGAGAAGTTGAGACAAGTTTAGCGAGCTAAATGTGTAATTTAGAAGTACTGAGACCTAAATGAGAACTTAGAACAAGTTTAGGGATCTAAATGTGCAATTTAAAAGTACCGGGACCTAGATGAGAGCTCGGAACAAGTTCGTGGACCGCCAAGAAAATTTACTCTTATGTATTTAAGGACAAATATATTTTAAGGATTAAATTAATTTTAGTACTATTCAAATCTAGTTTAATTCTAATATATTTATTATTTTAAATTATTTTAATACTTTAGTTTATTTATTTATTGATGATTTCATATTAAATATTATTTTTATGTGCTATTCACAACTATATTATTAAATATAAATAGAAATAGAAATATAATATTTGTGCATGGACCTAAATGACACATTTTTACAAGTTTAGGGACCCAGAAATGCATTTCTAAAGTTTGTGGACCTAAGTGGCACACCTTACAAGTTTAGGGACTCGGAAGTGCATTTTCATAGTTCGTGGACCTAAGTGACACAATCGTTATAAGTTTAAGGACCGCTGGTGCATTTAACTCTTTTTAGTACAACCAGTAGCCTGTTTTTCTTATTATGGTGCTCTGCCACTCTGAAAGATGCATACAGCAAGTCTTCAAAAAATATTCATCTTATCCTTTGTTGTGTTAGTGCAACAAAATTTTTTTGCACACCTGTGGTGCGCTTCCCCAAAGCCGTGCATCGAACTTGCGATGAGATTACCACTAACTCCAAACGTGGTAACGACCGTGCACTTGTTCCACGTCACCTAAGACGAGCATCCGGTGCAACAAAATTCTTTTGCACACATCTGGTGCGCTTCCCCAAAGCCGTGCATCGAACATGCGACGAGATTACCACTGACTCCAAACGTGGTAACGACCGTGCACTTGTTCCACGTCACCTAAGACGAGCATCCGGTGCAACAAAATTTTTTTGCACACATCTGGTGCTCCGATTGTCCCTCATTCCCGATATTGTGAAGTTTAGGCTTTGCAAGTTTAAAGTGCTAAATATATTAACGACGCCCAATTCTTGGTCTTCAGATGCCCTTTGGAGCTTGCTCCATGGTGATCTTCTTCATGCTTTGTTTTCCCACAGATCGAGTGATCCTTCCAGGCTTCGACTTTTGGTGGATAAGTGTGCAGCACACCAACAAAGGTCATATCCCTTGCTGAAGCCCAACCCACATGATCTATGCAGCATTATCACGTCATCACCAAACGAGGGTGCCATATTTCACTTCGATGTAGATTTAGGAGCATGATCTATGCAGCATTATCACGTCATCACCAAGGGTGCCATATTTCACTTCGATGCAGATTTAGGAGACCATTCTAACAGTAGATTCACTGATATTAATGCAGCACTATTTTTTTAGCTGCAACCTCAAATGGACCTTTACAGACTCGCTCAGCTCACTAGGATAGACTTACCTATATTGATCAAAAAAATGTATTTACAATGTATGCTTTTACTCTACTCATATTATGGCCGTAAGCAGTATTTCCGGACTTTGACGTGTATGGTCCCATCCAAGTGTCAATCTAAAGTTTTCAATTTACTTGACCGTTTATCAGGATTTATTTGCACTATTTCATCATAGCATGTCTTCCTGTCATCAAAACGATGCACGTGTGAGCAGCACCACTTGACTAGGCGTCCTGCCAACTACAAAAAGTTTTACAGAGACATCATATTTCCACTACAACAGATGCCCCGGAACCGGCGCAGCGGAGTGCGCCCCCCTTGTGCTAGTATATTAACTAGAAGTATACCTCCAACATTGCCGCGGGATTTTCTTAAAAATAAATATGGTATATACATAGTATTACTATATTAGTATGTATTCAGTGTATACATATATATATTTGACTATATCAGATCTTATAAAAAATCGGTATGCTAATAGAAGAAAAATCTACTAGAATGTTTGGTTATATTATAAAGAAATATGTAATGAAACAAATCGTATAAATAGATAACTTGTATATTAATAAATTAAAAAGTGTTTCATATGATAGAGATGACATGGATATTTTATGTAATTAATAAGGGATGACATGGATTTAGTGAGTAATGATGTGAACACCTTGCATGAAGAGAAAAATCATCTAGTGGGATTTGTCTTTCTAAGAGTTTATAGATTTGTTTTTTGAACAGTTACTAAAACGATAATTGAGAGATTAATACGACACGCATACACGCACACATCGTACCATATAATAATGCAGTCAGATGACAAGCATATTATATTGCCACTTGGGAGAGCATAGAGTCGGCAAAGCATTGCGTGCTTAATGTTCCTCCGACATTGCCGCTTGAAGGTTTATTTCTGTATATAAAAATGACAAATAACTAGGCCACTAGCGAATGAGGACAAGACTAGTTCTAGTTTTATCGAGTTAGCTGGTATTTGACTTAACTTATGAACTCCCGCGCCGAAAACGAGCACCCTTTGTTATGTATCCTGTACGTATAATCACGGCCACTTTAGGATGCATGAACTAGCTAACACATGGCTCTTTGGCTATACTATATAATATAGCCTGCAGGGCCGCAGGCCGCAAGGTATATTTGAACTGCGCAAGAAAAAATAGCATATATCACAGCTTGGCTGGTTGAACAGGACAAAGCTGCTAGATCCAATCGAGCTATCACTTTAATTTTTTGGGGGAAGTAGATCGATCTCATCAGGCTGTAAAGTACTCTTTAGTCAGGCTTAAGAGAGGTACTACGGTGTCGTTAGAACACGTAATACATATTAATTGTTGTGTGGACCTGAGTTTCTCTTTGTCTCTTTTCTAGGTACACTTGCCATGCAAGGTAGAATCACTTAAAGAGTAATGTGTAGATCAAGATTCAGGTACAAGAATAGCTCATGTTAAGTTTTCAACCAAATACATATCAAACACATACAAGAGTGCGCTGCTATAGATGCAATGGGAAATACGATTTGGATTAGAAAAGTATTAGTCCATCAACCCATGCTCTCGAACAGGTTAGAATTTTAGAGATATATTGTTAGTTTTATTTTTTTTTTTTTTTGATATATGTGAATAATTTGTACACAACTTTAGGGGGTTATTTTAAATTATTTTTCATAATTCTAGGGCTAGGTAATATACAGATGTGGATAATTTATATACCAATTTAAAGGGTTATTTTATGTATTTTCATAATCGCAGAGGTGGTACTTTTTTTATAAATTACAATGGATTCAACGACTATTATCAATGATAACAATTAAAGACTATAACATTAAAAGTTAGATGTTTCTGATTATTATGAGAACTTTTAGAATCTATTTATTTTCTAGCGCCACTTATGATGATTAACATGATATTTTCGTTGGGGCCTCTACTTAGTAATAGTAAGACTATAAAAGTATTTTTAGAAACTTCTTTAATAAATATAGACGTAGATAAAAGTATTTTTAGAAACTTCTTTAATAACTATTTTTAGAAACTTCTTTATTAATAACTATAGACTTTATATTTTTTTAATAATATAGTGTGGGTAGGTAATTCAAATGCAAATTTAGAATATTAGGAATCTACTTTATTATTAGGTTCCTTTTACTACATAACGGTACCTAGTGGTGAATGATTTTGATCAAGATTAGATATTACTCATTGTTAATAATGACTATGGTTTAGTAAATACATTTTTTTATATAAAATAATTTAGAGAAACGCTCGTGTACTAAGTGATGGGGCACTGCCGATGACATATTTTATAATATATAAACGTCACTATGGCTGAATATCTCCGTGCGACATCACAACTTCACAAGTTGTTACCGAAGCTTTTTTTTTTTCTCGAGAACCAATAGAATTAATTATTACCGATAGAATTAATTAAAATGTCACTTTTAATATGTATAGTGGCATATGTGGGTAATTTTATAGAAAATAAAATAGATCTAATGGCTATGGATAACTAGACTCTTTTAATTGATGACCAGATGTTTTTGATTAATGTGATTATTTCTAATATTTATCTTTTTTCTAGCGCATCTGGTGAGGATTAACGTGAAGGCTTCATTGGGGCCTCTAATTAGTAATAGTAATATATGTTGTTATTGACAACTAAGTCTAAGTACAACCAAATAAATATCACAAAATATCAATATGACTTTCAATAAAAATATCATTTACCAGAAACTAGTAGACTTGTTGCTTGAGAGATAATTTTTTGTATAAAAGTCATTTCAATTGGACTTCGTAAACTTTCAAAGTGGAACTACAAATTTGGATCAAATCTACTATTAGTAATGGCCCTGAGGCTAGAACTGACTGTATAAATAAGTAATTATCAAAGTCAATTGGTTCCTGGACTGATTATGGTGATGTCATTTAGACAAATGGTTTGTGTATTGGACCGAGAGTGAATATATATGCCTCCATTTGTATAATCTTTTTGTAGGAAGCAGGCTCTATAATTTTAATGTTGTAGCCCCTTTCGACACCATTTTGAGACTTATGTAGGCAATTACATTATGCAAAATATCCCTTATATGTTTCATTAGGATCTAGGACTCATTTGTGATTTTGAGCACCCCTTTGTAATGTGCCAAAACCAGCCACAAACGCTCATCTTCATACTAGATGCTTGCTCGTTGCCACCAGTAGTTTACACATAAACTAAATATTTGTATCTATTTGTGGTTTGGTATTCCTCTATATTTCTGGTTTGGTATTCCTCTTACCATATGAATTGATTGGTTGTTGTCTTGCTTGCTATTGGTGACTTTGTTGTAGTTATTTGAGTTAATTAAATGTTGTATTGATTGGGTTGACATGTGAGGCATACGTGTTCTCTGGTATATTTTGATGATTTGTTCAAGGGGAATGATAAATTTGTGAGCCAGTTTTTGTATGTGCCTTGTATTGAAGTCACACATGAAAATAAAATCGTAGTGCATTTGATCTACTTGCAAGTTATGGAAAGTATCCGTGCAAAGATTGAATTATTTGTTTGTATCTCTTTGATGGAAATAATAAGACTTATCGCTGTTAGTCAACTCAATGGTTTGGTGCTTCTTTGTTTTCTTGTTAAAGAGGTTGCTTCAGAAAAACTGCATAGATAATTGTGATCTGGGTTAGTCTCTTGTTGTGGTCATATTGTAACTCGTTGAGAGCATGGCTTTAATTTTGATATTCGCAGTGTTGGTAGTTTGAGGTATAAGGCACATTTGTACCATCTACCGTCTTCTACATTCGGTTGAGCCTAGGCAATGTTACCATGGTCAATTGTTGTGGCTATTTGTATCTCGAGTTATACAACTGGTTCAAAGTTCTTGTTCTATTTGTTCGTATCGTCTAACTGCATTGATAGTGGTTGGCACCTTTGAGCAAGCTGTTGCTGGACGTCCAGAATTATGTGGCACGTCTTCTGTTAAGAATCATGATGTTTGCCAGTATTTATGCTAAAAAGATTCGATCAATGTGTCCCATAGTTCATTGCATCTGTTCCATTTTGGTAACGTCAACTGCTTCTACTTCGTGATATCCGATTGTAATCTGTTCTCCTTATTTTTATACACCATTTTCTGCTCTCTGTTGACTCTATGTCGGTGGCTATTGGTTGCCATCCGATTGCCCATCTACAGCTAACCTCAACACACTTCATCTTGCCCATAAATCCTTCCAGGCTCCTTATTTTTGTATGTATATTTGTAGCTTAGTAAAGTAACTTCCGCACATGTGCGTAACTTTCTAGAAATCTGGGGAATTTCTGGACTTGGCTGAGAAATTAAGGTGTGTTCCACGGCCGTTGCGGCCACAATAATAAAATGTCCCCTCTGTCTAAAAAGAACGTCATCTTTGACTTTCAGTCATTATGTTTAACTATTTGTCTTATTTAAATTTTTTATATAAATATTATATATCTTGTTATGACTTATTTTATCATTAGAGATATTTTAATAATGATTCATTTATTTTATAATATATATTTTTTTTAAATAAGACGAATAGTCAAACGCGATGACTGAGAGTCAAAGATAGCGTTTTTTTAGATAGAGGGTCCACAGTTGATTCTCTTGAGTATACTAGGAAATATGTCCGTGCGTTGCTACGCCGTAAAGGTTTTTTCTTTGTTTCAATGAGATTTCTCCATCCGACGCGGACTCTGCATAGAGACAGAGAAGTGGCGTGCGAAGTGTAGGGCCCAGTGAGCGTGGTCTCGCAGGACTCGGCGATGGTGCGCGCGGTGAGCAGCGGCACTTCGCCACCGTCGGAGCCGCCGACGATGAGCGCGGGGAAGCCAACGTGTGGGTCGAGGCAGTGGCACGAGCCCACAGTTGGATCACTGGCAATGGAGCCCTTGTGGAGCTCTACCTGCTACATGCCGCCGCAAGTACTGATGAAGATGCCAGGAGACTACGCTGAGACAGGGTTTGCGCTCAGATAGCTTCGCACGCTGTTGCCATCGCAGAGCATGCTCAGGTTCTCTTTCTCTCTGGATGTGCAAGGGCAAGGGTCCGGTGCTGCGCTGTGGAGTATGGTTCGAGCGTGGGATGCAGGGCGTGCCGGAGGACGCGGGCAAGTTCCTCTTCAAAGCTTTTTTTCTTTTCGTTATTTTTTTCTTACCTATTTTCTTCTCCCTTTCTCTCTTCTCATCATCTTCCCGTCTTGTCTCCCACCTTCAGCCCACCCAAGCGTGTCCGTGAATTACCGTGTAGTAGCCGTGACCATGTTTGCACTGATTCACCGGTGTGTACCGCAACGGTATGCGGTAGCACCTCACATTGTGGCCCGTGACTGTGCTCCAACAGTGGCATACTTGGTGTAATTTTTGTCCATGGTGCTCTCGATTTTGGTCCGCAATTATAAACCAAACATCAAAAAGAGCCCGACAAACTTTCAAATAAAAAAACAGTAAGTAAAAAAAAATAGAAATAAGAGGAACTGAAAGAAAAAACAGAAAAAGCAAATAAATAAAAAAATATAAAAGAAGTCAATCAATATTTGTCAGAAGGAAAAAAAAAATCTCTACTGAAATTCCAAACAGGGAAAAAATTAATCAATATTTGTCGGAAGAAAAAAACTGATTGAATTCCCAACGGAGGAAAAACTGAACTACTCCTAACCATTTTTAAGGAAAAAAAGGATAAGATCATAAATAAACACTAAGAAATAGCCAAGCGCGGACTGTACAGCTGAATATAAATTTGTTATTGTTTTCTACTTGGATTCTTATTTAAAGTACTTAGAGAAGAGATATCTATTTATATTAGGATAAGATTTCAAACGGAGACAGATTCCGACTGTACGGCTGAATATAAATTTGTTATTGTTTTCTACTTGGATTCTTATTTAGAGTACTTAGAGAAGAGAGATCTGTTTATATTAGGATATAAGATTTCTAACGGAGATAGATTTCGTTCTATATTCGAAGTTAGTTGGGGGATGGTATGGAGACAAATTCTGTTCCACATTCAGAGTTAGTTAGGGGAGGGCTGGACCAAATAATGGGTGGAGAGAAATTTTGCATTATTATTATTATTATTATTATTATTATTATTATTATATATATATATATATATATATATATATATATATATATATATATATATACACACAGCAGCCGCTTATTATTCTACACCCTAGATATAGAATATTATTCTACACCCAGTAGCTAATACTGATTGATACTGATTAATACTTACCAAAAAATACTGAACAATACTTAACGATACTGAACCACATTCAGTATTAGTCAGTAATTGGCATTCAGTAGTGTTCAGTACTTCTGAATTTTCTTCAGTATTACTCAGTATTAACTACTTGGGTGTAGAATATTGTTCTACACCTAGGGTGTAGAATAGACATATATATATATATATATATATATATATATATATATATATATATATATATATATATATATATATATATATATATATATTTTAGAACCAATTGTACTTATTCAGACAGGCTATAGTGATGTGCCCATCCAGCCGCTAGCTGCTCTTGACGACGTTGCAGACCTTCCTGATCTGTCCGGCCGTCCCGGTGAGCACCTGGATGCTGCCCATCTTCAACAGCGCCATTTGGAACTGGGTCATCCACATGGCAGCGTCGCCGGAGTAGTTGGCCACCTTGGCCACCGTGTAGGTGGTGTTCATGAGCTGCTGGTCCGACACGAAGAGGTCCTGCCCGGTCATCAGGTTGCCGTAGTACTGGTTGCTGAGCACATTGGGGTCCGTCACCCGATTATTGTTGATGACCGGGTCGGGGCTGCCGCTGCCCGGCGGCGGGCACACCGTCTTGAGCCCGGCGGCGTAGGTGGCGTTCATGGTGGGGTCGACGGTTGGGTACAGCCGGCCGTTGCACTGGGAGCAGTGCGCCTGGCCGAAGGTGTGCGCGCCGGAGAGCGTGACGAGGTCGTCGACGTTCAGGCCCTTCTTGGCGAAATTGTTGACGAGGTCCTGGTACATGAAGGTCGAGGACGGGATGTTCTGCAGCACCTCGATGAACCTGGACACTGTCCCGTCGCGGCGGCCCGACGGCATGTCGAAGTTGCTGAAGTTGCCGGAGACGACGCACGTGTCCCGCGCCGCGAACGCCAGGATGTCGGCGCAGGAGACCACGCCGGGGCACACCGCCTCCACGGCCGCCTTGATCGTGTTCACGGCGTCGTACCCGCGCAGCTTGATCGCCTTCTTCTCCACCTGCGTGTTGTTGCTCGTCGGGTCGATCAGGATGGAGGCGTCGCAGCCCTGCAATGCAAAATACCCCGGACCCGGCCATGAATTAGCATACGTATGCACGTGGTGATGGTACTAAAAATATGATCAGAATCGGATGTCCTAGCTAGGACAATGCAAGACGACGATGATCTAAAAGAAAGCTGTATATACCCTGACGAAGCAGTCGTGGAAGAAGAGGCGCATCAAGGCGGCGCCCATGGTAGTGTCGTTTGCGATGATCGCCGCGGTGACGTTGCGCACCGTCGCCTCCGCCTGCGGACACGACGTGCCGTAGAAGTTGTACTGCAGCGGCGGCGACTGTGCCAGCGACGTCGTCGTCGCGCTAAGCACAGCAGCGACGGCGAACGCCATGAGCAGCGAGGTCTTGCATGTCGACGTTGGCATCGCCATGATACCCAGCTTAATTATATGTAAGATCTCAGCTACCTAGCTCTCCTTAATCCTTGTATATTAATATTAACGTACCCAAAATCTATCTTAGAAAACTACTGTTGGAGGATGGGCATATGCAGGGAATGAATTGAGTTGAATACTCTTGGTGTGGTGTGGCAATGAGAGGCACTTAGCTTGTTAGGGTATTTATAGAGACGAATTGATGCCCTATCTTGGTTTTGGTTAACATATGTATGCATGCTGTTAACACGGCAAGGATAATTATATTGTTGGGAGGTCGTTACTAACTAGCGCACAAGTTGGCTGGTACTACAACATACTGTAGCTGGCGATCCAATTGTAAAGGCAGTTGTTGACATATCTGCTTTTCCTTTAACACCCGTTAAGCGCCTTGAGGGCGTCCTCGTAAATTAGCATGAGTTAGGTTAAGTCGAGAGAGTTATCGGGCCAAGGCCCATTATCGTTTTGTATGCCGCCCTATAAAAGGGTGAATCATTATTGAGACAACTAAGAAAAGTTAAGGTTTAACCCGAAATTCCCTTGCTTCCTCGCTCTTGCTCTCCTTCTCTCCACCGCCGCCACTGCCGTGACGCAGCCGCCGCCGCCCGCGCGCGCCGCCGCCGGCTCTCACGCCCGCGGCCGCCGCCATCGACTCTGCCTTTTTCCTCGTCGTTAATTACTCCGTGATTTCCACGGATAATTGTGCGGATTATGACTGTTCTTGTTTGGAACTGTTTCGATCTGCCGTTTGGATTTTGATTTCTCCATCGTCTGATTTCAGAGGAGTTTGGACCCATGACAAATTGGCATGCAAAGCCACGTTGAGATCAGTCTTAGGGAGAAACTGCGCGCTTTGTTGAACAGCACCAGCCAGCACAGAGGCCCACCTAAGAGGTCACCTACCGCTGCAGTCTCGCTTGCACAGGCCCTGGCGCTAGAGGAACAGCAACAGCCAGATCTATCTTAAAGGCGTCAATCAAAACAGTATAAATTACAATTTCTGGATTACAATGGTATGGATGACCCCACAAATTAGCTATATGGATGCACGAAATTTTTTTCTTCCCAACAGATTAAAGCAGAGGAACAGATGAATCTGATCGCGTTTCACCTTCGTGGGGATGCGTTAATATGGTTTATCAGATTGGAAACAGAAAATGGCCATCCAATACGGCCATAATTTTGTGAGGCAATTATGAGGAGATTTGGACCACAACCGCATCACAATCATCTGAAGGATTTAATAGGCATAGTTCAATCTAGTGACTTGAAAACCTATACGAATCAATTTATTGCAGCGTTAAACAAGGTACCGACACTTTCCAATGATCAATAAGTGATACTGTACACAGCCGGTCTCCAAGCATTATTGCAAATTGATATTAAACGTCAACAACCCTCTAATCTGGAGTCAGCAATAACTCTCGCTCGAAAATATCATGTATTATTACTAGTATCACCTCCTGCCCAAACCTTTGAATTGAATGATCAGAAAATTCAGATATCGTTACATGTTGTAAACGGTCTCACAACTAGTCAAACCATGCAACTTTAGCTTTTAATTATTGGTAGAAATTTTCTTGCATTATTAGATTCGGGCTTGAGATATAATTTTTTAGATTCTGCAACTGCTATTGAATTAAATCCCCAACCAAATTCCAGACAAAAAAATAAAAGTTGCAGTTGCTAATGAAGATCATATTTCCAATGTTACTATATACAACAATCTGCCGATCACCATGGATAAGGAGAATTTCATCATTGACTGCTATAGTATTAAATTGGGTGGTTACAACTTTATGCTGGGAGTTAATTGGCTGAGTTCTTTAGGACCGATAATATGAGATTTCAATAATCTATCATTGAAATTTTGGCGTGAGGGACGACGAATTATGTGGAATAGCATCAGCAAACCTTCAGGTAAGTCTTGACTACATACTTTGTCAACTCGAGATACGATGGAGGATATTTTGCAGGAATTTCCTGAATTATTCATAGAACCCAAAGGGCTACCACCAAAGCGAAAGTATGATCATCGGATACACATCTAAAAGATTCAACAACACCGACAGCAGTACGTTCCTACCGGTACCCCCAGATTTAGAAAGATGAACTTGAAAAACAATGTCAAGCAATGTTATCCCATGGGATCATAAGGTACATCACCTCACTTTTCTCCTCACCAGTGCTCCTCGTCAAAAAGCACGACGGATCTTGGCAATTTTATGTGGATTATCGGGCTCTTAATGAGAATACACTGAAGGACAAATTCTCGATACTAGTAATTGATGAATTATTGGATGAGATGGAAAGAGCTAAATATTTCACCAAATTGGATCTACATTCGGGATACCATCAGTTATGCATGAATATGGATGATATTGAAAAAACAACATTTCGCACTCACTATGGATACTTTAAATTCTTGGTTACGCCATTTAGTTTATGCAATGCTCTGTCCACCTTTCATGCTCTTATGAATGAAATCCTTGGAAAATACCTGCTTAAATTGTAAATTTATCTTGGTTTTCTTTGATGACATCAGGATCTATAGCAAAACCAAGGAAGAACACTTGCAACACATAAGACAGGTCTTTGCATTGTTACAAGCAAATTCAGTTTTTCTCAAAAAATCCAAGTACTCGTTTGGAGAAACATCTGTTAGTTACTAGGGACATATCATATCTGATCAAGGAGTTGCAGTTGATCCAGATAAAATCAAAGCTATAACCAATTGGCCACAACTGGTAACAGTCCATCAAATGAAAGGATTCTTAGGACTAGCAGGATATTATCGAACATTCATTCGCCAGTATAGTGCCATAACCAAACCTTTAACAAACCTTCTGAAGAAAGGCAATTTTTGCTCGACAGAATTGGCAACTACAGCATTCCAACAACTAAAACGGGCACTATCATCGGCTTCAGTTTTATAGTTACCAGATTTCAATAAACCATTCATTGTGGAATGTGATGCGTCGTCAAATGGATTTGGAGTTGTACTACATCAAGGAGGCAGGCTGATTGCCTTCTTTAGCCAGATGATCACTCCTAGACATGCCAAACTAGCAGCATATGAGAGAGAATTTATTGGATTGGTGACAACAGTCAAATATTAGAGACCTTACCTATGGGGACACGCCTTTTTGATCTGTTCTGATCACTACAGCCTAAAATATATTCTGAATCAGAGACTATCCACTATACCACAACATCAATGGGTCAGTAGACTATTGGGTTATGACTTTTCTATGGAATACAAACCAGGCAAATAGAACATAGTGGCCGATGCTCTATCATAGAGAGATGCAACATAACCATCCCTTATGGCATTATCAAAAATCTTATTCTCTCTATTTGATCAACTTCTAGCTGAATTGATTAGTAATGAGTACAAAATACAAATAATTCAGGATATTAAGGATGGTAAACTATCTATGTCTTGGACATTTCACGATGGACTTATTTTGCGTAACAAAAGGTACATACTCCATCGACATCACGTATTCTGAATCAAGTTATCACCACTATACACAATTCATCATATGAAGGGTCAGAAAAAACTATGTATCGCTTCCGGCTTACTTTCCACACGACAAGAGCTAGACGGTAGATTCAAAAATTTGTCAGTGAGTGCTCAATCTGTCTTCGGAATAAAACAGAACATCTACATCCAGCTGGTCTTCTGCAACCTTTAGCGATTCTTGAAAATATTTAGGAGAATATTTCAATGGACTTTATGGAAGCATTACCAAAAGTCGGAGGTAAATCTGCGATATTCACAGTAGTAGATAGACTCTAAATATGCACATTTTATACCATTGGTACATCCATATTCTACAAAAACGGTGGCACAATATTTCTTCTCGGATATAGTTCATCTACATGGAATTTCTAAGTCCATAGTCAGTGACAGAGATGTTATCTTCACAAGTAAATTCTGGCAAGAATTATTTCGCTTCTCTGGGGTTGATTTACACATGAGCTCAGCATATCACTCATAGTCAGATGGTCAATCTGAAGTTGTTAACAAAATCATTGTCATGTACTTGAGATGCCTGACTGGAGATAATCCCAAAAAATGGTTGAGATGGCTACCAGCGGCCGAGTACTGCTACAACACGTCATATCATCAGTCCACTGGTATGACTCCATTTAAGCTAGTTTATAGACGAGATCCTTCACCACTCAAATCATTTAGTTCTGGTGATTTTACGAACCTTGCGGTTGATGATATGCTGGCAGAACGAGATAAATTCTTGGAATTCACTAAACTCTGTCTATTGCAATCTCGAGATTATTATAAGAAATGTGAATTCAGTATCGGTGACTGGGTGTATCTCAAGTTAATGGCCAGAACGACAATTGGAATTTTGGATCCACGCAAAGGGAAATTGGTTCCAAAATATTTTGGACCTTTCCAAATCAGTGAACGGATTGGTTCAGTCGCTTATCATCTACATCTGCCAGAATATGCTCGCATAAATAATGCCTTTCATTTTAGTATGCTGAAACTCCAGAACCAGGAAAACTACCAATGATTGATGATGGAAAAGCTATGTCAGAACCAGAACGTATGTTCGAAGCCAGGGTCAAGGACAACAAAATTCAGGTGCTGATCAAGTGGAAGGAGCAACATGCGACTAATTCATCTTGGGAGGACCTCAAGTACTTCAGACAAATATATCCGATGTTTCAGCTCGAGGATGAGCTGGTTCTACAGGCAGGGGAGATGCAACACCCGTCAAACGCCCTCGAGGGTGTCATTGTAAATTAGCATAAGTCAGGTTAAGTTGAGAGAGTTATCGGACCAAGGCCTATTAGCATTTTGTAAGCCGCCCTATAAAAAGATGAATCATTATTGAGACAACTAAGAAAAGTTAGGGTTTAACCTGAAACTCACGCGCTCCCTCGCTCTTGCTCACTTTCTCTCCACCGCCGCCGCCGCTATACGTCGCCGCCACCACCGCCCACAGGGGGCCGGCCTCGAGCCACGCCGCCGCCCGCCCCGCGCCGCCCGCCGACACACTGCCGCCGCCACCGCCCGGCGGCTCTCACGCCGTCGTCGTCGCTGTCGACTCCGCCTTCTTTCTCGCCATTAATTACTCCATGATTTCAGCGGATAATTGTGCGGATTGCGACTGTTCTTGCTCAGAACCATTCCGATCCGCCGTTTGGATCTTGATTTCTTCGTCGTCCGATCTCGGAGGAGTTTGGACCCATGACATTTCCACTTTGCAACTAGTATATTATTATATATGTATATACGTGCTAGCTAATAATTTTGTCCGGGAATAATAAAATAGGTGATATGGGGATTTCTATCAGCTAACAACTATTTAAGCCGTGTGGTCGATTCAACTGCTGGCGTAGCACGTCAACGCACTCTAGAGAGAACGAGTGGACACGGCATAAGCTTCAAATGACCAAGTTCAATATATAATGATAATTATTTCTATGAAAATTCTATTTGTAATGTGGTATATATGTATTACGTTATGATTATATTTCTTATTATTTCTGGAAATGGTCAATTATGTAGATTATATGTGCATTTTGGAATGCCTTGTTACCCATCGCCATGCTCCAGGCCGGATCACTTGCACATGAACAAGAAACCAGGCAACCAAATGGATAGCGGAGCTTTTATTTGCTGACGCGTTAACATGGTCACAATATGATTATATTAAAACTAGTCTATCAACCTGTGCTCTTGCACAGGTTAAAATTTTAATAGATATACCGTTTAATACATCTGATAGTAAAGAATTATTTAAACTAAATTGTATATTTTTTT
Organism: Chrysopogon serrulatus; assembly: GCA_015844335.1. Classification (NCBI taxonomy): domain Eukaryota; kingdom Viridiplantae; phylum Streptophyta; class Magnoliopsida; order Poales; family Poaceae; genus Chrysopogon; species Chrysopogon serrulatus. Next base: position 104,498 of record JADLZL010007306.1, read on the forward strand.
TTGTATTTATTTTCTATAAAATAGACGTAATAGATGCTTCATAGTCTATACCAATTGTCACGAACTTATTAATTACCTTTTTGCAAGACACTCATTTATATGTTTTTCATCCATTTGTATTTGTATTTTGCATTAGTTTGAAATCTTGCAATTAACGACGGCTTGCTGCATCGTATATCTTATGAAGTCATGAATCTAAATTTTGATTTTATATTTTTTCTTATTGACTGCTATATTTTTTTATCCTCAAGTTTTTTGAGACTTTTATTCTCAAGTTAATACTCTTGTACTTATTAACTCTCCTTTTTGCACTTTTAAAAAGGACTTTAGGTCATCATAAAGTAAATTCTAAAATACTAAATAGCATAAATAATTATTTGAATCTTGCACAATATCACCTAAAGTAAGTGATAGAGCTTAAAATGAGATCTCAAATGTGGGTAGTAGTGCCAACCTCTAAATATAAAGATGTCTAACATTTAACTAAAATATATCAATGTACCAAAAGTAACAATCTATATAAATCTATGTCATGATTACTAATATGATTTTAACTAATTTTTTAGTATCATAAGTGTATAGATGAGTTTTTAGGGAAACAATTTTTATGTTGAAACATAAGATATATATATTTATTACTAATGCATGCTGGCGGTATGTGTATGCTTACTTCAAATCAAATGTTAATATTAATAACACAAACATCTTCTATGACTATTTACATAATTTTTTAATATACGATGTTGATAATTTTTAGATGTAGATTTACAAGGATATTTAATATTTTAAATAATAAGATAAAAATTGGGTTATATAGATTATCTATCATAATAGGTGTAAATCAATAATTAGATGTAAATTTTTACTTTATGTTATTTTGTTTATACAATAGCAGAGCTTGGTAATCATTTAGAAATTAGAATAGATCCAATAGCTATTATTAATGGTGGTTTCGAGGAAAATTATTAATGATGATTAGATCAAATGTTTCAGATTTTTGTGAAAAGTTTTAGATTTTGTCTTCTATTTTCTTATCATATATCACGAAAATTGATGTGGAGGCTCCATTAAGGATATCTAGTTAGACTTTCTAGTCTTTATTTGTTTTCTAGCATGATATGTGTTTGTTGAAAAACCTAATATTAACATATATAAACCCTAGTTGCATCACATTCTATGACTTCATTAATCGTAGTTAGATTTTGAGTTTTAATGGATTTAGGTAGAAACTCTAGTTTTTTATCTTCATTCAAAATTTATTTTTTAAATTAAAAGAGTTTAGGTTCTAATAGTATTGTTTTTCAAATACTACTTAAGCTGAAGCTCGGATTGTATCCTGGCATTGCACTTATTGTTTAAAGTTCTACTGTCATGAAATTAAATAACCATGTGCTACATTTACCATGTATAGTAAGTCAATATATAGATGTTAAGATAGATATTTTTTTAATTTCTTATGAAGCATAAAAAGTGTTTAATTCACAAAATGCATAGTAATAACATGGCATCAACAATTCACTTTAAATTATATTAATACTACATGATAATTAATTTTATAGTTTGTTATCTTAAATAATTTTATATATTCTAAGTGAAACATTATATCATTTCAGGATTGATAATGTAATTGATATAACAAATTTTTTCATAAATATAAATTTCTTGTACTTCACGGATGTCGATTTTTTTAATAGAATATTAGTATTTAAATGTAGAATTGAGCGATATTTTTGTTTATATTTTACAATGGCTTTTTAGATACAAATATAAAGGTAGTACCTTATATTTCTCTTTCATAACATACATGAATAGGTTGGATGTAAATTCACAGTTTTATTTTGCATTAACTTTCATAATTATAATAGTGGAAATCTATAAAATTAATACCATGTATTTTAAATTATCTTTTATAATGATAGATTTTAGAATCTAGACACATAGTTAGTGTCACATATTGAATAACGACAGTGATAAATTACAGAATTGGTAGGCTAAAAGAGAGGCCCGGGGAATGAGTTCACCGAGGAAGATGGGCCCCACGGCCCGCCCTAGAGGAAGGGGCGGCATGGGCACCGGGAGGGCTGGCGGCCACCATGGCCGCCCCCCCCAAGGACGCAGTGCATGCCGCGGGGCCCCACCGCTGCCACCCGCCGCCACCGCCGCAATCCCCGTCGTCAAGTTACCTTTTTACTATTATTAATTAATTAGGAAATTAATATTAGGTAAATTGGAAAGTCCGTGTTTGATAAGGAATTTCCCGTTAGAGTCCACTCGAGACTACAGATAATAGGGGATTGTAACAGATTGAATCAAGAAAGTAATTGGGTAATCCCTGTTATTTCCAATCTCTCGCACCCGCGCTCTCTCTCCCTCTCTCCTTCCCTGCGCCGCCGCCCCTCCTCCCCTGCGGCACCACGCCCCCTCCGGGGCCGGCGCCGCCCCCTCCCTCCCTCCTTCCTCCTCCGATCCACTAGCTCAATCCACCCTCTCCGCTGCGTGTATTACAACTGGTATCAGCAGAATATGAGTAATCCATGGCTTCCACCGCCACCATGGCTGCGTTGAAGAAGATTCTCGACGCCTTCAGCAGCAACTTCGATGAGCACGTGGATGAGGTACACCGCCGCCTTGACGACCTCAGCGATCACCTCCGGATCATGGAGGAACGCCGTGCTGCGAGCAATGGATCTACACTGACATCGCCGGCCCCTCCAGCACCCATCAATGGCGCTGGCATAGATGGAACTTCGCACGTCATGCATATCCAGGAGCACCCAATGGCGGTTCCGGCACTGCCATCAACACTGCGCAAGGGGGCGCAGGTGGCAGAGGCAAAAGCAACATCGACGATCATGGATCGCATTGTTCCTGAGACTCCGCTCTAGCGCCCACCGTATAGCGTCAGCATGGTCGCACCTACGTACAACGGAGCTTCAGAGCCATTGCCATGGATGTCCAAGATGCAGCCTCTATTCCGTCTGTACAATTTACCCGAGAAAGAAAATGTAACCTATATAGCTTTCCATCTGATAGATATTGCATCTGCTTGGTTCACAAAAATCTTAGCAGTCAAGTCTATTGATGATTGGGAGTTGTTCACATGGATCTTTCGACGTGAATTCAGCCATCTCCGGACACCTGAATTTGCAGAATGGCCGCGGCAGATTGACTCAGTGGATGACTACATTCAGAGATTCAGTGCACGTGAGAATCAATCCACTAATGTCAGTAAGTTTGAAAGGCTACACATATTTCCAGGGCCGGCACCGCCCCCTCCCTCCCTCCTTCCTCCTCCGATCTGTTGCGTGTATTACAGTTAGAGGGTTGTTTTAAATTATCTTTTCAAATAGCAAAAGGTGTGTAATTTAGATACAACGTGAGGGGTTTAATTTGATTTATTTTTTATAATGTCGAAGTGAATAATTTAGATATAAATTTAAGGGGCCATTTTGATTTAGTGTTTTTCGTAATGATAGAAGTATGTGGGGAATTTATGTATAAATTTAGGGGGTTATTATGAATTGTCCTTCGTAATGGTAGTGGTGGGTAATTTAAATATAAAATTAGGGGATACTTTATATATTTTTTATAATGGCAGGTTGGTAATTTTTTTATAAATTGTAATAGATCCGATGGCTATTATCAAGTATGATGATTATTGTTTACCAAATTTAAGGCTAGATGTTACTAATTATTGTGGTAATTTCTAGGATATATCTTTTTTTATAGCATATCTGATGAGAATTAACATGGGGCCTCTAATTAGTAATAGTAAGATATTTTGTAATTTGGACAGAAGATGTGTATAATATTGTATCTCCACTAATTGTGATGTCCGATTGTCAACAAGATTCAATATGTAAACTCTGCTTAAGGGTCGTTAATAATCCATGTCATCAGTGAACAAATGAATATACTCCTTTTGTCCCTTTTTAATTGTTGTCCTGGGTTTTCGTGCCACAGGTTTGACTCGATTTGTGAAAAATACATGGAATATTTATGTAACACACGTAGCGGGAGGGTGGATTTAGGGCTAGTAGATCGGGGAGGAGAGGGAGGGGCGCGCGCCCGCGAGGGCAACAGCCGACGGTGGCGTGTGTGCGGCGGCTAGGGCGGCAGCGTGCGGTAGAGAGAGAGGAAGGAGAAGGCGCGAGCGCAGGAGAGATTGAAATAACGGGGCTTAGCCCAATTACTTTCTTGATCTGACCTGATTACAATACTCTAATATTTATAGTCCCAATAGTTTCTAACAGGAAAGTCCTTATCGAACATGGACTTTCTAGTTTTCTAATCTTAAACTGTCTAAATAATAATAATAATAATAATAATAATAATAATAATAATAATAAAATAAAGGTAACTCGCAGCGAAGATATCAGTGGCGGCGGCGGGCGGTCGCGGTGGGGTCCATGGCCCTCGCCCTCGGCTTCAGGCGGCGGCGGGCGGCCGCTTGCCCCGTGCCCCACGCCGCCCTCCCCGTAGGGGCGGGCCGTGGAGTCCTCCGACCTCGGCTGGATCCCCTTCGGCCAATAACTCTATAATTTGTCACCGTCTGTATTGGATGTGTGACAATTTATGTCTCCAAATAAATTTGTTCAAAAACTAGATCTAAAGATCTTTCCGATGATACTAATTATGATAATAATCGATGTTATTTAGTATTTATTAAAATTACCTGTATTTGTTTCTCGAAAAATATAAGCGACAGTTAGAAAGTAACGGAGGGAGTAACTAATTCGATGGTGTCGGCTCGTGTGTACTCCGTCGGCTCGTGTGTCTCTCTCTCTACGTTTCCATTCCTAGTACTCCGTCGGCTCGTGTGTCTCTACTTGCATCCTAAGAGAACTAATAACATGGGATGATGTAAATTTATTTTTAAATAGAACCCATATTAAAATAACAAAAATGCACCTCCAACTAATCTACTAATCTATGGCTTCCTCATTTTCAATCATATTAGGAAGTGTGCAAACGCTTATACAAACATGTACACATTACCTCTCTTTGAATGCATGCACATACACCTACACCTACATGTGTGAGCACATGTGAAAGAGTAAGCTTAGCAGTGTCTTGCGTTATCGGTGTCTTGCGTTATCGATATGCACATTGCGTACCACATAAAGAATGCAATATCACCATTAAATTATGAAATAAATCATATCGATGACGTGAACTCGGGCAATAAGGAAGTCCCACCATAATGAAGCTAACTATGTTCGCCCAGTTCATTTCCTTAGCGCTTAGATTTGTAAAATAAAATAAAATAAAATCCTTGCTTAGATTTGTAAAATGGATAAATAAACTAGCGGATACCAATCATAACTTAACATCCCCAGGCTACTTAACACCTACGTGATACTCCCATCCTTTTATTGGGCCACTGGGAGGATGTGCATTATTATAATTTAAAGGGTCAAACTCATATTTGCTTATTATAATTTAAAAGGTCAAACTCATATTTGCCGTTGACATGAATTAGGAAATAAGCATTATACATTCACACACATATGCATACCCAACTGAAATGCACAGTAGTTTATCCACCGTACTTGTGGCCAAGTTCATAAACTACTGCTGGCCATGTGTGCTGGATCAGAAGTTGAGCATATACAAAGGCTGTTAGATCCAGTATAGATATACAGGTGTAGCTAGTGCTAGATCTAACAGCTTAGCCTAGTAATAAGCTAGATCTAACAGCTTAGCCTAGTAATAAACTAATGGAATTAATTTACTAACAATAATTATAATTATTATGCACACATACGTTCCAACTGGGCAATCGTCCTTCCTGTGTATGGTCACACTGCACAATAGAGTTTCATCCTCGGTAAATAGAGCATAGTAATGTGGTAATAAATTATTGTAGTGGGTGGATTAAGGCAGTCGTTATGGTAGAAACCATCTGAGAAGTCCAAGAGAACCACATCAGCAAAAATCTTAACATAGAAATTGCCTCCTACAATGAAAGTTCCTTCACCTAATAAATGCTAGATTTATTTTATTCTCTCTTCCATATTCATCCGATACTCTATCTCCTTTCCTTCTCTCCCATCTTCATGAAAGCAGACCGCGAGCGCGGCGGCGAATGCAAGCGCATGGCCAACAGCGAGCCGTCGTGACGCGGGCGAAGCGTGGCGCAAGAGGTAAGCCGGGCGGTGGGCGTGGCGTGCAGCGGACGGAAAGCGAGCCTTCGTGGCACGGGTGAGCGGTGAGCTCGCCCTCGCGGCGGACGGCGAGCTCACGGGTGGCTAGGGAGCAAGCACGGCTCCGATGGGCGAGTGTAGAGCCCTAACGTGCGCGCTGCTGGCAAGCACACGGTGACACGTCTGAGCGGGCGAGCGAGCGTAGCGGCAGCACGAGCAGGCGCAGTAGCTGGTGAGCGCGTAGCAGCGGCGCGAACAAGCGTAGCAGGGACACAGCCGAGAACGGCGGCCGGCAAGCACGCAGCGGTGGCACGGGCGAGCGTGTTGCGGGCTCGGCCATAAAAACGACTGGTTTCTCCCCAACGCTAAAATCGTCGTATCTTGGTGCCTCGGGTCAAGAGTCAACGCGATTTTCTTCTTTAGAAACAATTTCCTCTTTTTTCATGTCTTTCCTCATTGATTATGGTGCCATGTCAGCATTTTTGCTTATGTGGCATCTTAATTAATAAAGACAGAAACCGCCATTAATTTTCATTGGAAGTGCCCTTATGTTGGCGATCTTTAACGAACACATCCGACCACCGATTAAGTGACAAAAGGAGGAGATATAGACCAAACGTATGCACATATGTTATTCACTTTGACTATTTTCACTTGTATTTGTAGAAAGATGTTTTATAGAATACAAACCAGTATACGGTGGAAATACATTGGAAATACACCTTCTGGGGAGCATAGAAAATGAAGAAATATATTTCCGGATGGCGTAAAAAGCACCAAATGGAGAAGAGGCCCACTCACCAGAAGATCCTAGGCCAACCACCATTGAAGATAGGGCCCAAACCCAACGCAAGGCCCACTAGCCAAAGGCAATGCCAAGGGGGGGCTGCCCCTAGCGTGGGCGCACCAGGGTGCGGCCACACCCCTATCTCTACTAGGTGGGCCCATCTTTGATAGACAGTTCCCACATTGGTGATGAGATCGGTTTCGGGCGGCATTAATTCCCTGTCGACCAAAATCGACCTCAAGCTTGTATAAAAGGAGGGGAGGAGCTCCCCTCAAACACACACCACACTTTGAGTCTCTCTCCCTCTCCACACTTGTACTCTTTTATTTTAGTAGTATTTTGGAGATAGGCTAAGGCTTGTGCTAAGAGAGCAAGGACATTTTAAAGCTTTGGTATGATTTATAGAATATTCTTCATTTTGATTCATATCATGTTTTTCGTCATGTTCTTGTTCTTATTCTATCAATAGGGTTATGATGATGTTTTAGAGCTAGGTTTTTATGTTATTAGTTTAGCATATGATCTTTGCTCTATCATTCATATTATACACAAGGATAAGAGCTATGCTATCCTTAGGGACAAGAACATCACTTCTAGGGTTCATACCTTAGTTAGCTAGTTAGAGTGAAGTAGGAAGAGGTGTGAGGAAGAGTTGGCGAAGAATCGACGTTGTTGGTAGCCTTCCCCACTTGTCTCTCGATAAGCACGTGCTTGGTACCTTAACGGGATCTTGGTTATGTAGGCGTTCATGGTTGTTATGGTCCTTTCTGTCTTTTGACTAGTTGAGCTTTATCTATACTCGTTTGCGGGTTCGTCGTCCGCTCTTATAGTGGATGCTTTAGTAGAGGGCCCCTGATAAAAATGGGATCATCCATGTAAGCATTTATGCTGATTTGCCAATTCATCTATGATGTTTATTTTTGATCACAGGAAATGGACTTGGGCTGGGGTAACTAGGCCTCGGTATGGATGAAAATGGTACGGATGTTTATCCGACCGTCCGTTCGACCGAATTCATTTAGAGGGGTTTAGATCTGTCTGTATCCGGGTCCAGATATTCAACATCCGGTACCGTATCCGTATCCGAATACTAAAATCATATATCGATATTGTTGGTATTTTTAACTGCACTCCATTAAATAAGTTTTAAGTAGGATTATCCGCAAGCGCACAGATATCATACCAGTGTCACATTTTACCCGGAGGTTTTAAATATCGTATCCACAGGGAACAGTTGTGATGATGACAACGTCTATAAACTTAACCCTACAATTAGGCTAGATTATATAAGAAAAAGGAAATAGCTAATGTACTCTAGTTCTGACTCTGGTAAACTTTGTATAATATCGTCTTATCGGACAAGTGACCTGAATAGGAGAAGAAACAGAGTAATCTTCCTACCAGACACCTATAAGTCTATCAGTCCTATCAACGGGAAGTGGACTACAGAGGATTCAACGTAGCTATAAAGTCACCTACGCGAGCTACCACTATCCGGCTGATCAGGGGACATTCACAAGTAAATCTAGCCTAGGCACCACGCCTACACTACGAAATACTACTTCAACCAAGTAATGACCAAGATCAAAGCCCTCAATATGAGATGTGAACCAAAGAACGAATAAGAACAAGTTGCTTACTTAAATCGGAATGGTAAATACAAAAGTACCTCAGAACGCAACTCCGGGCGAGGGAGCTGAATCCAGAAGAATACAGCCACGAAGAAGCGCCGACATGCCGGAACTCCTCCAGAATCTCTACTCCTCTACTCAATCTCTGTAATCTCTAAACAAGACTAGATCTAGAAGAACTAGTCTCTCCTAATTGCTACATCTAGATGAACTAGAACTAGATCAACTAGAGGGACCCTAACCCTAATTATGTAGAGAATATGAAGCACCGGGGTATAGAATGCCTCTAGGAGGGTCCTTGGGGCGTCATTATATAGGCCGAGGTGGAGTAGGGGGCAAGGAACCGCCACGTCAGCGATCCACGTCTTCATCTCATGTGCACCGTCGGATCAAACCGACCTAAAGTCGACGTAGGGATGCTTTGATTGGCTTCCAAGGAACCGTGGGAGGAAGACTCCAGAAGGCGGCGGCCATCGGTGGAATTAGGGCGCCGGCCCGGCCCGAGTGGGGCCGGCCGGCCCCACCTAGGCTCCCCTCGGGCCCCCATTGCCGGGTGTCTTCTAGACCCTTCCTGAACCTGTTGGCGGTGTAGTTGCGTCGCGGTTAAGTTTCGTGGTAAATTTGCACTTAAATCCCTCTTTTTGTCTTTTCTAGAAAATTCCCTGGAAATTTCACAAATCACCAAAACTCGTGGAAATTGTCAGTTAAAACCCTAGACTAGTGTGTTTTCATGTTCTCCTTCGGGTTTAAAGTGCTAGTAAAAGTTGACGTTAACGACCGTCAACAGATATCCAATCATATCCTATCCGGCATGAATGACACTATCCGTATTCGAATCCGAATCCGGACAGAAATATGAAAACAAATGTGGTATCAGTGATATCCATCCGTATCCGATCCATTTTCATCCATAGGCCTCGGGCTCTACTGTGATGATTTAAAATCGTCACCAATTCCCTTAATCCGATGATTTTGGATCAAACATCACGGAGGTTAATCCATAATGATATTGGAAATCATCACAAATGCTGCTTGGTGATGATTTTTTGTGATCTGTGATGAAAATTTTTCATCATGTATTCATAGGATTCTTATAGTGTTGATAGCGTAGACATGGTGTCTACGCTAGAGGATACATTCATTTGTCTTGTACCCGACGGTTTAGGTGGTAGGCGATAGGTGGTGATAGCCATATCTGTCCCTTGTAATCTCCCACACGTCCAGGGTATTGGCGTAGAGCTATTGGCCAGCAACGCTTAACAGACCAAGTGTTATTCGGTGCCCAAAATAAGCAAGTAGAAATATAGTTTATCCACCTTTAGACCATAAATCCATAAGAATCCATCTCTGTCCATCATTCTACCCTTGTGTACACTAGGATGCCTGCTCTAGTTTAGGTTTTATTTTTTATTCCTTTTTTTGAGATTGGCTTGTGTGTGTTACACTATCTAAATATCTATCATGGTTTACCCCTGCTATGAACTCTAGTATACTATACATCATGTTATCTTGCTCATATACCTAATAGAGTCTTTTACACCTATGCCTTTGAAAGCTCTAGTTTGGTTTTGGCTAATTGATGAAATTATAGACTAATCCATTTGGTAAGCATGTGTGTAGTTTAGCATGGATAGTCCACTCAAGATGGAGCAAGGTGATGGATGGGGATGAATACAAGTGCTCCAAGTAAGAAAGAGAAGAAGAAATGGAAGCAAACGGGCTCAAGACAAAAGTATAATCTATAGGGCCATTTATTTTTGGTACTCCATTTAGAATAGATAACCGTACTATCAAGAGGAGTGATCGCACATCAAAAATAGTTATCCAAGTGCCACTAGGTGTCTTGACTCCATGCATTGCATTAGAACCTAGTGTGTTTGTTGACGCTCGTTGTTGATATCTGTTAACGCCCACTGAATAATCCACAAGCGCACAGATACCATTGTAGCTTTATCCTAGAAGTATTCTAGGTTTTATTCCACTGTTCTAGAAAATAGTTTAAACTAAGCACCATGCCTAATTTAAAAGGTGTGTGAGAATACTTCAAAACCTTGCGCATACTATAGTAAATATAGGTAACATGGAAGCACTATAGAGATTCATTCAAATAGAGATGAAAAAGCATGATTGTTATATAGCAAATTGAGCATGGCTTATAGGTAATGACAACCAAGAATAGCAACATGGTATAAGATTTTTCAGATAAGCATATCCCCCACACTTGAATTCTTGCATGGAAAGATCAAGTCAAGAAGGATGTGATCAAGTGTTGCATAATAATTGGTTGGACATACCTTGCACCATCATCCTTTATTCTTCTTGCTTCAAACCTAGAATGGTTAATGACAAAAATACCCGAAAGAATATTTTCACATTATATATCCCTACTCATTTTATGAGGGCAATTCAGCAAATGGTGAAAGTTCATGTTGTCTACTGAAAGTACTAGTTTTAGGACAAAAGCTCATTGTTAGGAAACCTCAGAATCGTGCTTCAAGATGATGAAGTGGTTTCCCCTCCAACACCAATCTTTATTGACTTACCTCAAGATTCATACATCGAGATCTGCAATGTTTATGACAAACATATGCATCTACAACCACCGTACCCTTTCAAAGTTTTTATGGACAGGATGTTGTTGGCATTTCTAATGTCACTGCAATAAATCCTAAATCTCTATCCCACGCAATGACACTAGAAATGTTGGTACTAATTAACTTGCCTTTAGCAACTAGCCACTAGCCTCTTTACCCTTACTCCTAACTGGGAAACTAGGTTGTCATCCCCAATTGTAAAGCTAGGAATAAACATTGGTACTAAATCTTATCATTTTATATAACTAAGCAGAAATAAATAAAGATAAAAATAAACTAAGAATGATTCTGCAAGCGGATAGATAATTATACCATTGTAGCATTTTACCTAGAGTATTACCAGATTGTCATTTATATTCTACCACTGGGAAGGCATTGCTAAGAAGCTACTCTATAGTATTGATAACACTTATATATGCAGTGAATAAGAGATATAGCCAATGTCAACTCTCCTCAATAACAGAAAGGTGTCACAAGATAAATAATAGATAAATAATAAATACGATAAGTATGATCAGTCATCTCTTAATAATACTAATTCACTCATAGCAATTCTAGACATGTTAACGTCGTCTAATCATTTAATAGAGAAATAACTCCTAAGTATTCAAGCTACAGTCAAAGCTACTTCATTTAATGCAAGTATGTCTAACAATCATGGCTAAGTTATACTACTATAGTTCCCTAACACATCGAAGCAATGTACAGGAGAAGATGAGTACATGAACCTCCTCTTAACCTGACAATCCCACTCTATCAATCCACTGTATGGGGGAAGGCCTACAAAGGACTCAATGGGTCTGTCACACCCACGATCTACCTCACTACCCGGCACGACTGGGGATACTTGCAGATAAGTAATGCATCTAGGCACCATGCCTACACACAACCTACCACTCAGCAACCGATCGAATTGATGAACGCTATATGAACCAGTGCATGAATATAATAGCAAACTAACTATACTAGACATATCAAAGTAGACAATGAACAATGCAATCAAGAACATAATAATGAAGAATAATGTTGCTAGTAATGATCGTACAAACGTAGATATTACAATAAGAAAGAAAAGCTTAAGAACTATACTAGACTCTTCTCTTCTTGGCAACCTCGGGAATCCAAGGTCGATGAAGAACTTGACTTCCTCTACTCTAGATCTAACTAGGCTAAACTATGAACTAGAAGGCTATGAGGAACTAGAACTTGAAGCTCTAGATGACTTGATCACCAAATATCTCGAGATAGAATGAATGAATGAGTTAGGGTTCCCAGGGGGTCTGGCTCCGCTTATATAGCCCGATGGGATGTACGACAGCCGTTTGATCAAACCGACTTCACGTAGGGCTGAGATTGATCCTCAAAGGCGGTGGAGGAAGACTCTAGAAGGTGACAGGTGGGGCCCACAGGGAGGTACCACCCGGCATTTTTGGTGGGGCCGGCCGGCCCCACCTGGAGGTGGCTCCTCCTCTCCTTCGCTCCGGTGCCTTCTGGATCCTTCTAGAGTAGTTTGGCATATTCCTGAGTTGCGGATAATTCCGTGGTGTAGATTTGTAGTTATGCCCCTTTTTCGGCGTTTTCTGGATTAATCCCTGAAAACTGGTAAATCACCAAAACTCGTGGAACTTGTTAGATAAAACCCTAGCCTTCTAGATATTGATGTATGTTTCATACCTTTTGATATATAAAATGTTAACGCTATCCACCATCAACAGATGTATAAGGGGGTTGAAGATCTCGTGTGTGATCATGGTAGAGAGACCAAGAGATTCAGAAGATGTGTCATATGAGCATGGCTTTGGTGAGGTCTTTATGAAGTAGCTTCCATGCTCATTGATGTCATCTTTTTTACCAATCTCCAAGGGTGATTCTTTATAAATATCTATAGACAAAAATATTGTTTCCTTCATTTTATGCCTATGACATTCATCAATCATATTATTGTCCAAGATCTCCTTGGGACTAGTGGCTTTCAAGTTAGTCTCGTCAATGGCCTTCTCCAAACTTAGATGAGTCATAAGTTTATCGGTTGGATCTAGGCCCAGGCTAGATTCAATTAAGGCTTCTTCATAGTCCATCCATTCTATACATTCCAGCCATTGTTGTAGCACTTCTTGGTCATCTTCGAGTCCTTCATGATTTTATGCTCTATATGTCTTAGTGGATCTCTATGGTCATCATGAGACTTAGGAGAACGAGTGTCAAGAGATTCTTTGGGGTCAAGGATAAGTTTAAAGATAGGTTCATGTAAGATATCTAATGTGGGCATAGAAGGATAGAAGAAAGGATTAGAATAGAATTGACTTGGCTCTCCTTCTATGGCATCACTAGACATGTTATCCTTGAACTCTTCCCAAAGAAGATGCTTTCTAAGAGATTCCTTCTGTAGATGATTTGAGTTATATTCACTCGAAGGTCTCTTTTAAGACTGGAAGTTTAGACTCTTCTCGACATCAAGATTTTCTAAGGGTTGAATTTCTTCTTCGCTAGGTGGATTTTGGCGTATGGATGGTTCGGGACTAATAGCCAATTCTTGGATTGGAATAAGTGCAATTTAGCTATCGAAACTTTCTCTTGTCTAGGAAACAATTCTTTCTCTTTCTCAGTGAGCTCATAATGAATGCTAGGGCAGGGTGTTCTTCCATAGATTTTATCAAGCAAAGACCTTGCTTCACTAGCAAACAAATGAAGAAAAGATCCTCTAGAAGCTATATTAAGGAACTGCTTAGAATCCTTACTAAGGCCTAAGTAAAAGTGTTGAAATAACACTGGATCTAGAATGGTAAGGTCAGGGCCTGTTGGTATTAATTAAATGCACACAAGAAATAAGATTATCCGTAAGCGCACAGATACAATACCATTGTAGCACTTCACCAAGATAAACCTGGTTTTAAATATCAAACCTAAGGAACAGCAGGTGATGATGACTAAGTCTACAAAATTAACCCAATATACAATCAAGCTAGAAAATAGCGAGAACAAGGAGAACAAGTGGACTATCTAATTCTGGTCTTTGAAAGTGGTTGTTTTATATCAAATGATCATGAGCGATAACTTAATAAGATAGGAGCAGAGATCAGAGTTCTCTTCTACCAAGCACCTTTTGCTTGCCAAACCTATTAACGGGAAGTGGACTATAGAGGATTCAATAAAGCTATAAGTCACCTTCGTGAGCTACCACTATCTGGAAAATCAGAGGACATTCACAAGTAAACATAGCCCAAACACCACATCTACGCTACGAATACTACTTCAATCAAGAAGCTATCAAGATCAAAGTACTCAATAAGAGTTGCAAACTAGAAGAATAATATGAACAAAACACTTACTTTAACCAGAAGTTGACTACCAAATGATCTCAAAATGCAAACTGCGGACGAGGGAGGTTGATCTTAAAGAATACAGCAACGAAGAAACACTGACAGGCCGGAACTCCTCTAGAACTCTACTCTCCAACTCTATCTCTCTAATCTCTAAACAAGAACCAGGTGCTTAGGGCAAGAATGGCACATGTCTAGAACAAGCATTGGAGTGTCTGTTGGTGGAGAACCTGAGCATCTAGAGCAAAGCAACCAAGCCATCAGAATTCGAGCAGAAGGAGCATCGGACGTCGGCAGCGTCAGATGGCAAAGGCGTCGGACGCATCCGGTGCGTTTGTGCAAGGTCTGAAACCTCTCTGCATAGCATCTGGAGTTTGGCGTGGCGTCCGTTGAGGCACATCAGTGCGTCCGATGGTCTGGCAGCGAGAGATCGTTGATCGCGTGCTCGGTGAGCGCCGGACGCGCCCGATGAGACGCATCTAAGCGTCCAATGCCCTATACAGAGATCGACATAGTTAGCTGTTTATGTGGGCAACGGCTAGTTTCAAACATGGACAAATGGCGACGTGGGGCAGCTCGGGGGTAAGCGTCTACGATGCATGGCATCTGAGCATCCGATGCCCCCGTGAATGGCTGACTTTGTGAGATAATGGTTGGGTCCTTTGGGTCCCTTATAAATAGATGTTGGTCGGCTTGGGGAGCAACTCCCTTGCACATTTTGATCATTCTTGAGCATCCTAGAGCTGAGCCAACCTCCTCTCTCTCATCTTGCTTGATTGCATGCATCCAAAGAGAGATTAAGAGAGATTCTAGTGCATTGCTTGTGAGTTCTTGCATCTAGCATCACTAGTGATCGTTCTCACTACGTGATTGCTTATTCTCTTGGTGGTTGCCACCATCTAGATAGTTAGAGCAGTGAGGAGAAGGTGTGAGCATGCCTGGTGATTGTTTTTTACCACACCGACGAGTTGTGAGGGGTTCTTGACCTTCCCCGCGGAGATTGCAAGGAACACTCGTGTCATTCAACTTCTAGCCATTGGTAGATTTTTGTGGTGCCTAATGAGGCTCGATGTGTGATATCGATTAGCCACTGAACCACATGGTCAAAAGGGACACAAATGAGGATGTAGCGTGTTGGCAAACATGTGAACATCGGGAATAAATCATTATCTTGGTCTTTGTTGACATTTCTAACGTCGCTACTAGAAATAGAGGTAAATCCCTATCCCCGGCAACGGCGCCAAAAATGCTTGTTGGTATTTCTTATGCACAATTAAAATATGAAAGATTCCGCAAGCGCACAGAAAACCATTGTAGCATTTTACCGGGAGTATTCTAGGTATCGTTATTTATATTTTACCACTGGGAAACAATGGATAGAGACATTGATAGTTCACCATAATGTATCTACTAACTAATACACCAACTAGATTAAAGTAGGGGTAAACGATAGATTGATGATAGGAATTATGCATATATGACACACACCGGAGAATTCTATGATAAAAGAGTAGATAGCTAAAGTGAGAGGACAACGGGAGAGATCACGGTTCCCTGAATACTTGTCTATTACTAAGGTTCTATAATAACCGATTCATGGTAAATAAAGTAATCACACAATAACACTGCCGGGACATCAGAACACTAGTCACGGAAAGGGGGTGAGAAAGGGACTAGGAAGCTCCGACTACGGTCCTACAAATACCAACCCTAACATGGTGGAATACCACTACAAGAAATCTGGGCTTCTATGACGACTGGCAGATGACAGATCACATATCTGTCATAAACAAAGGCTGTTTATGACGACTGTCCACAGGATGACAACTGTTTATGACCAAGCTATGTTTCTGTCATAAATATCGTTACAGCGTACTCTGCATGGGCTTTGTGATCATAGATCGATGATAATAGTTGATCATTATAAAATATAGAATTATATTTTTTTACTCAAACTTAGATAAAGGTTTGATCAAAACTCAAAATATAATTACTAATGAGTTGTTCTACAACTTTTTTATGGCTTTCTTAAGAATTAAGATTGATACTAAATTAGGGTTCGTACATGCTTTCCCTAGGACGGATCAATGGTTCAAGCATGTGTTATACAATTATTTATTAATTGACCATTCAAGCATGTATTATACTATATTATTAATTAAATTTTATATATTATACTATATTATTAATTAAATTTTATATATTTGAAGTTTTAATCAATCAAGAACAATAGTATATATATTCCATGCCCATTTGTTAAAGGAGGTGATGTTCATCATTTCTAGAGTGTCAAGCCCCTAGTTGTTCAGTTCGCTACTAAATTTTGACCTTTGATCCTGGTTGCGCTTGTGCCATGCCATGGACTTGAGCTGGCGCCCTTTTTTTTTTTTTTGAGCAGAAGCTGGCGCCTTTTCCTGCCCACGGCAATGTGTGCCATGGGCCGGCAGCCTGGGCCCGCTAGGCGCCATGTTCTACTACTAGTTGTAGAAAATACTGTAGTGGGAGGGAACTCGGGAGCAACTTTTTTTTTTGAAACAAAAAGAAGCCGAAGACCACCAACCCACCAACCCGGTCGTTTGTCCCAAATCCCACCATGAAGCCCAGGTGGCCCATACGCCGAACTGCCAGCCGAGTCCAAGCCGTTTCTCCTTGTCTTCCCTTCCCTCTCTCTTGTTGACACCAGACCTGTGAGCTGCTCGCGGGGCCCCACCATGCCCACGCGGCGAACGCATATGTGTGCCACATTGCCCAGTCTCTCATTTACGCTCTGCTGCGCGCGTGCATTTGGAGAATTTGGAGAAAAAAAGCGCGGACTCCTTTGAAGCCCTGTGCGTCCCATAAGATAAGATTAGGATTAGGATTGGAGCCCTATTATTGTTTGCCAAAAATTCCACGCTCCCATTTATATTCGGCCTAACGCGCCTGCCGTCAGCCCCAACTCCCATTTATAAGATGTAAGATTAGGATTAGGATTGGAGCCCTATTATTGTTTGTGCATCTAAAATATGATGTTGTGTCAATTGGAAGAAAATTCTATAAACTCACGTGACACCTTGATTTTGGTGTATGATCGTTCCACAAAAAGATCAATTTAGTTTAACAAAGTGGCATTGCATGTTATTCACAGTACATCTCTCAGTATATTTATACTCCCTCTGTCCCTATTTAGATGTCGCCGTGGGATGCGTGCCACAAGTTTGACTTGATTTATAGAAAATACGTACAATATTTATATCTTCAAATAATTTTGTTAAAAAACTAGATCCAAAGATCTTTTCGATGATACTAATTATGATATAATCGATGATGATATTTATTATTTATTAAAATTGCCAGCATTTGTATCTCGGGAAGCGAAGCAACAAGTATTTAGGGACGGAGGGAGTATGACCAAAGGAGAGATGTATCTATTTATAAAGGAAGTATAGTCTTTTTTTTATGGTCCAAAAAGACTTATTTTAAGAAATAACCAAAACAAAAGTTATAGATATCAATGAGTTCTACAATTATGTTGTTGACGACTTTTTTATATAAAATCATTTAGTATCTCAAAATTTTATTTGAATTTCTCATAATTTAAAATTTAAATTTTTATATTGTTCAAATAAACTTAGATGAAGAAATGACTGAAACCAAAATTATAGATCTCAATTAGGTTAACAAATTTGTAGTTGACAACTTTTTTTTTTATTTGAAATCACATACTATCCCAAAAATTTCTATGAAGATCTCATATTTTGAAATTCAAATTTGAAATTGTTCATACAAAGTCGGATAGAGGAATGACCAAAACTTATTGATGTCGATGAGTTCTAAAACTTTGTTTTTATCGACCTTTTCATTACTGCATACTATACACAAATGGATACATTTCTTATGTACTTGGCTAAGCGAGAGATGTTTCTATTTGTGAAGGATGTATAGTCACACTTTACTAAAATTACATGAATTTTTTATGAAATGCTTGTGGATCCAAAATATATTGTTGTGTCAATTTGAAGAATTTTTTGACCAAATTTAGTAATTATTGTAATTATTCGTTGAATTACCATTGAATAAATATAATAATATCTAAATTTGGTTAGAAAAATCTACAAACTTGCATGATGATACGATTTTAGTGTATAATCATCTCATAAAACTTTCAAATAATTTTAACAAAGCAGTATTGCTCATTGTTCACAAATAGACACATCCCACACATACTTATACGTAAGTACGCAAGGATGTAATATTTACGAACAATGTAGAACTCCAATTTAACAAAATGATTTAAAATTTTTAGGTAGGCTACCTCATGTTAAAATTATGCTGGGTCACATAGAGATCATGTAAATCACAGATATTATAATTAAAATTTTAGATTTAAAATATTTTTTATAGAAAAAGAAAAGAAAAAAAGGAAAAAGAAAAAGGAAAATTCAATTCAACCTTTAAAGAGGTGGCCGAAGTGGCCTATAGACCCGCACCGTCCTTGTGGCCTGATAGAGCCCAGCACAGCAAACCCTAATGGGAAGTGAATCTCAGCCTTTGATTCTGATCCGACGGTCATAAATCATCGTGTCAGGAAACACATGTATAAAAGCCAGACCAAAACCCTAAGAAAACTCAGTCTGCTTCCACACCTTCCCCTGCTTCACGCACGCAGCCGCACATAGAGAAAGATGCGCGACGGCGGCTACAAGCGGGGGCGCGGCGGCCCCTAGACGTGGCTGCAGCGCATGCGCGCTGGCTGCATGGAGGCCGAGCCGCAGGGCGCACGGCGGTGGCGGGTCCGGGACCGTGCCCGGAGGGAGTACCAATGGCGATGCCGGGAGAGAGCTGCACGCGGGTGAGCTCCTCCGAAGGCGGCACACGCTCCAAGGGCTAGTGCCACCGGTGCTATCTACTTCTCCCCCGACGGTGTCTCTAGGTACGGATTCCCCTCATCCTCGCTCCCTCTACCTTCACGGTCTCCCCGTCTCGTAGATCCGGGCTATCGAGATGTTTCTTTAATTTACTGAGAGTGCTCTCGTTCAAGTTCCTCTAGCTAGACCATAACTCTGATGCAGCTATTCCTTGGTATGCCCGCACATAGGTCTGCATGCAAATATCTTGGCAATAGGAATAATCTTCAGTTGTCTCCCTTAGATTCATTTGCTACCAGTTTTTTTAACGAACTTTGTTACTAGTTTTAATACATATGAGGAATATTTCGTTTTGATTTTAGTTGAAGTATGAATTTTGATGTGGTCCGAGCTGATTCTAACTGCACAAGTTCCAATTGCAGGCATGCATAACCAGTTGGTCTGTAGGGGAGTCACCTGTGTCTTCTGCTCAAGCTGCAGCACATACACTGCCACCTGCATATGTAGTTTCTTGGTGTTTTTCTGCATCTAGGATTAGGATAAGATGCAAACAAGCTTGATACCTAAATGCCTTGTCCCACGTATGTGACTTGCTTCCTGATTCTCATTTTTCTGCATCTAGGATTTGGATAAGATGCAGACAAGCTTGATATTCAAATGCCTTGTCCCATGTATCTAACTTGCTTCTTGATTACCATTACTCTGTTTCTCAATCTCTATTTTAGAAGTAGTTCTAGTGCTCACATTTGAATTTTACTTCAGGTATTTGAAGGAAACAATGACAGGAGTTGACAGGCGAATAGGGAACATATGCTGAAGCTGGGACTGGAACGAAAGGTAAAACTGATGCATCCCTGCAGAAATCTAGAATTGTCTATAGTGATGAATTTAGCAGTAAGTTAGGATTGTTTACACTATGGAACGCAAAAGTCCAGTATGTGGCTTGTTGATTCATCTTTGTAGGGTCCTTACTGAATTTTCCTTATGACCGGGTTGTTGATTAGTGCTGCCGAAATGTTTAATAACATAATTGATTAAGAAATCAAATTTGTCCCACATGAACACTTATCTATTTTACTGTGACTGACTACTATTTATAGGTGTTTTGCAAGAAATCTCAACATTTTCCTTTGTGTCACCATCGGAATTGCTGTCTGCTTTTTTTGTCACTGTTCTAATAGTTGGACAAGGTGTTTCATGATTATAATAATAGAAATAATCAGAAGTTAACCTGTGATGTGCATGTTTGGGGGTAACTCATTGCACCATGGCTGCAACAACAGTGAGCATAATGTGCAGTGCAGTATGCTCACCATGGCTGCAATAACAGTGAGCATAATGTGCAGTGCAGTATGCTCTGCAATATCCTTGTATTCAGATTTAAAGACCAATTAGAACCAATGTTTTTAATTTGTGAGGCAAATAGCACCATTCCGAGGACAGTCCAATCTGCCTCCTCTTGACTAGCACTTGCTTTGTTAATCCTTAGCTTAAAAGGATAGTGCTATTTAGAAGTTAATTTGAAAAGAATACAAATGTGTCAATTTGTGACCTTGATAATATTTTATGGCAGGATGCACGGAGGAACTTGAACTTGGTACTGGCTGCTTTGGTGGAATTTCTTGGTGCAGGAACTTGCTTGGCATTAACTGTAGGAACTTTTAGTTGGCTGGAATGGAACTTGTTTAGCTTGCTACATCAATTTGTATTCATGTTTTTTGTTGTATGTTGGAAATTGTATTCTGGAACATGCTTTTGTATGAGCTAGAAAATTATGGCTGGAATGTAATTATGATATAATTATGATATAATTATGCAATTGGTTGTGGTTTATATCGTGTGATTATTTTTTAATTGGGCTGGCCCACAATATATGTGTAAATTGTAATGTTGGGCTATAATGATAAAAGCTAATTTATGGCTGGGCCAAAAAGTAGTACATTTGGGCTAATTGGGCTGGTTGTAACTAAAGGAAAAAAAAGAAAAAAGCCCATGCTATATGGGCCAGACATGAATTGGCATGTCACGTGCCATGTGGACATGTGCCATGTCATCATACACGTGGCGCTATTCTGTTCAGTATGTTGTGACGAGTTTGGTCCTGTCACTACATCAATGACAGGAGAAATATTGTCACTGTATCAATGACGATGTCTTCTGGTGGTCACAGAAGCTAGGTAGTGACCCACCTACGTGACGATCGCCGGTTCATCATCTTTGTAGGCAAGCGGTGGATGGAAACAGCACTCGATCGTCATATTCTGATTGTCACAGAAGCCCAGACTTCTTGTAGTGTACGTCGGCCGTCAGGGCTGTCACCATCTGGGGCTACCACAACTATACGTTGGACTGGGTGCAATCTCAGGTAACCTATAGTCTAGACACCATGTCTATACTATTTAATTACTACTCTAGTCACACGTAATAACTAGAGCACCTAATACAGCGGAGATCCTATGCTAAAGTATAACAACTATACTAACCAATTAAATGTAATGCATAAAGTAAATAGAGAAGATAAATATATTAAAGCATAAGTCTTACAAAGAATAAATACAAAGACATACCAAAACTCGATGACTCTTCCGAAGACTCCTCCAGGAACCCGGGCGTAGCGCCGCTCTCCCTAACTCTCACTAGAACTACATTGGAAAGTCTAGCCCTAATTCTCTAGAGATGAGAGGTCATCCATTCGAGGGACGCCTCTACATCTCCAATAATGTGGTCCCCCTTAGGGAGGGGGGGTCTACCTCTTTATTTATAGTCTAGAAAAGCCTCCACCTCTTCCGGGACAGGCAATGTGGGACTAATTCGACTTCTAACAACGGTGGAGATACAAACCCTAAGGCGGTAGGAGGCCCTCCGTCAAAGCGGGCCCCGAATGGGCTCTCGTGGGCGCCGGCCGGCCCCGGGGGGTGGGGCCGGGCGGCCCCCCCTGTAGCAGTGGGCCCCCCACCTTCGGTACGTCATCTTACGGTGCCTTCTAGAGTCTTCTAGTGTTGGTTTCGGTGTAGAATTGATATCTTTTGACTCTGAACTCCAAATATAGCAAATGATATGTTCGTTTCGATCGTCTCGACGAGCCCGTCGCAATGGTGTAGTCCAATTCATCATTTGAGATACTTTTATTCTGTGTAAAATTGGATATACCTGCAAAACGATCAAAAACAACACAACTCGTGGAACTCGTTAGAATTAAACCCTACAACTATGCTTTATGGTTGATATTATGTTATATTGAGCAATAGTTGATGGTATAAAATAGGCGTTAAGGACCGTCAACAAGTTCCCCCAAGCTTACCCTTTGCTAGTCCCTTAGCAAAGCCTAACTGCTAAACTTGGATCAGGAGTTGCTACAATGCTTTCACTTCTCAAAAGTACACATGCTTTTAAACTGAAATTCTCCTTTGAATTAGACAAAACTGCTCTAACTTTTAAACTTACCCATATTACCATTAACTATGGAGCTTTTCAACTTTTGCGTGGGTCTTGAGCAATTGAAAGATAGAACAATCGAGTCAAGCACTACGTCTCAAATTCTTTACTAAACTAATATTCTAGAGTTTTTACAATTTTTAAAATAAAACTCAGAGCTTAATCGTATGACACCCTCAAGTCTCTTATTGTATGTGATATTTATGGATCTCACTGAGGCATTTATGTTATCATGCCCTACTACAACTAATTATTATAGTGGAGCTCATAGGAGCGGCATTAAACAAGGATGAGCATACTTGCAATTCATATATTATAAAGTCAAACAATGGATCCAAAGAGAGTCAAGTCATACAATCAAACCAAGATGTGCATGTGTATAGAGTATGGTGGATAGATGTATATATGGTATTTAGTGGCTAATCCTAATTCTACTTTTGCTCCTTGAAATAAATCTCTCTCTTGAACTTTTCATAGTAAAACATAGGCTATCTTTATTCTTTCACTTTTTTTTTCTTTTCTCTTTTTTTCAGGGAGGCGAGCATCTAAGTACCCATTGTTTTAATTGCTTGGACACTTGTCCATTTTTTTAACTCCCTCTTCTTTTTTTTAATACTTTTCTTTTTTCATAGCCACATGCATCCTTTGAATACAAAATAATTGGAGAGATAATAATAAGATCTTAGAGCATTAAATAGGGGTTGTCCTATGAGGTATATTTTTGGGTCTTTACTCCTAGTGTAGGAGAAAAATAATTTTAAGGTGGATCTGGATGAAAGTGAAAAATAATTGCACTTACTCCCAGGGTAGGAGCAATGCATATGTTGGTAGAGTGTGTGAGTGTGATCTTAATTTTAAAAGCATGGCAAGACTCTCATAAGGTATACAACAAAGGTTGACTGAACTCAGTGCAAAGCAAGCAGCATGAATGAGCAAAAGTTTTCCTAATCTAAATGTATATCATATATGGCTTTGGTAGGAATTCAAACTTTGTCATACAAGAGCTCATCATGTAAGATTTTCAGAGTTTTCAAAAGATAAATCTCTAGAACTTAGTATTGTTAGGAATAAGATAAATAGTAGCTCAGTCTTTCTTATATCATATCCCTCAATCACCTAGACTTAGCTTAAGCATATGCCTCCACAAGTTTCAGGTTCAGAGTAAATTCTTATATCAAAAACAGTCATATCTAAAACTCAGAAGAATTTAAGGTTAAAAACTAGGCACGTGAAAAGAATTACGACAGAGCAACTATTCATCATCTCCAAGACAAAATTTTATTGTTCTTTAGTTTTTATTTGACTTTTAATAAACTAGACAGAATCTATGATCACACTCTAAATAGCTAAAGTATCTTTATTTGATTTTAATAATTATCCATCTTTTTATTTGTTTTAGACTAATAGACTCACAAAAGACTCTATAGACGTGGACCTTCATGTGCCCACATATTTTTGGTATTTTATGACTATAAGATAGACTCGATAATCGCATAGGTATACTTACCCGATAACTAGAGGATGCTCTCCCCCAAAATTTGGATGTTGTCGTAGTTGAACATTAAAAGCCGAGTGGTCCTCATAGAGGAGCTCATGCTTGTAAGAGCAAGTGTTGCTAGGAATACTTCAATCTCATCACTCAAGAAGTTACTTTCTTCACACAGAGGTCAGCTGTGTGTCAGAGAGATGTGCTTCGAGTGATGAAGATGAAGATTCCTAGGTGAGCTGGCTCTTGGAGTCATCCTGCAGAAAACTCTCACAAAACACCAAAACTCGTGGAACGGTATTAGGATAAAACATTAGTGGTTAGCCGTTTTAGAGGATTGGGTGTTGTGGAGGTTTCAAAGTATGTTTATGATAACAGTATTGGGGCAGGATGCTCAATTAATATTTTTAGATTTTATAGGTTTATATGCAGAAAGTACAAATGCATGATATGTATTTTTATTTTGTAGGCCACTACAGTGAGAACTCCTATAACTTTTACGCTACAAGGGTTTCATATGGGGCTTAAAGTTTTTTTTAAGATGCATGAATGCAACCTAATGCATATCTATTTATTTTTATTATCTCCTATGCAATACTAATGTAGAAAAGTAAATATGGTTAAGAGAAAATAAATCATGTAATGTAAGAAAGTAAATATGAATAACTACCGATGTTACCTCACGGCGAGGGTTCGATGTTTTGAGTCCTCCGAACTGGACTCCTCCTTGCAGTAGTTCATTGATCGAGTACTTCGGTTTGCTTTTAAGGATGAGGATTGAGGTGGTGTCTCCACTAGTGGCTTTTCCAATGGTGGTGCCACCTTCTTCCTTTCTTTTTGTTAGCATCTCGAAGCCAATCTTATGTGCATCCTTGTTACTAGTTTAGAACTCCCACTTATAGAATTTAGGGAATCTTCCCACACTTTGCTTGATGTGTGTTCTACTCATAAAGACAAGGTAGAGATCAAGTGCATGGGCTCTATTGGTGGAAAAACACCAACAGAACCAAAAATTTATTCATTCTCTAACCTTAGGCATAATAGGATTGATGTCTATTTACATTGTGCATTTATATCTTGGGTGAGAATATCAAAAGTATAAATATGGCATTTAAGCTTATGAGATAAAGGAGTGGAGTTACTTAACCTATGGAAGGATTGTTCATCTTCCAAAATAAGATATATCATATTTGAGCTCATTTGGTTAAGATTGAAATCAAGAGAATAGTGCTATGATGTATACCCCAAGATCAAGAGAAAATGATGACCACTTACCTTTAATATGTTACCTTTACTACTGGAGCATGATAACACCATGTGGTAGAAGGTAGATGAATTTTAATGGTCTTTTCCTTCCTTGCATTTTGAGTTGATCATTAGCATCTTGTCTCCTATATTGTACTTCTTTCTCACTCATTTAATCTTTTGCTTCTCGCATTATTTCTTCTCTGCAAGGGATTAGTAGACAACACATACCCGAAGGAATATACTATCTATTTAAAGTATGGATAGTGTTTGCCAAGTAGTTAAAGATTAATCTGTAGCTCATATTTTAAATGATTCACCATTACTTCAAATTTTTCAACAAGGTTAAGGCGAAGATATAATTTTGAAGAATACCTCTAATCTTGATTTGATTCTATGAAATCTCCTAATATGATTTAAATATTTTTATACAGGAGAGGATAGTCTATATATACAGCCAAATTCTTATACAAATATGTTTTGATGTTATAATGTTTAAGTAATATTCTAAAGCATACTCATAATAGACTAAGGAAGTTCAAAAGACTAAAGATATTTATTCGAATAGAACCAAGAATATGTAGGTGAACCAAATTGTTTTAAGTTTTAGCAAATTAAGCATGACATAAGGTATGGATTAACGACATGGTATAAGATATTGAATATAGTTTAAAGTTGCATGAGGCTTGGGTAAACATACCATATGTCTTGCAAGGTGATTGGTCCACTATCATGGTAAAGTGTAGAAGGCATTGAAGTGTTTTTTCATCCATTTCTTTCCATCTTAATCCTTTCTATACACTTGTTCTTCTTTCTTTTCATTTCGAACCATGATCAGATATTTATTCTTTTTTTTCTCTGTATAAATGTTAGTGGACACATACCTGAAGGATTGCAACAAGTTTGGAATGTGGGTTATGGTCCATATAATTTATGTAGATTTCATCTATGCTAATGAAAGGATGTATTTTTAGAATTACTTTGGCATAGATTTCTTCTAACAATTTTAATTGATAGCTGCACTTGTATATGGTTCAAGGCAAAGGTAACTTGCAATAAAGGATTAAATATATAAACTTTGATACTTACAGTTCTTCCATGGAGAATGAGCTGTGTCTTCCTTTTGTGCAAAGTTATTGGACATCGTCACATGCCTTGATTCATCTCTAATGTGAGTTCATCTCTTGACTTACCCGAATTGAATTTGGGAATTTCTAGCAGGGGTTAGTCTAACAAGATATCCATTGCCTACTAAAACATACTTTAAGTTCAAAAATCAACCTAGACACCACGTCTAATATAATTTAAGAAGGCGGTTTAAACCAAGCACCATGCTTAATTTAAAAGGTGTATGAACATACTTTAAAACCTAAGCATACAATAGCAAACAAAGATAGCATAAAAGCACTTAGAGGTTTACTCAAATAGAGATAAAAGCATGATCATGTATGGTAAGAATATATATTTTTTTAAGTAGAGATGAAAGTGATATGCATATGTGCAAGGAACTGAACATGCTGTGGATTTGATATGAGATGAGGTAGATGCATGGATTATTCAAAGTAAACATGCAGTGGACTGCAACAGGATAACTACTCATCAAATTTAAAGCCTATGAGCAAAACTTTCTCACCATTCTTAATCATAACTACCATGACTCACAGTGAGTTGTGCAACGTCTTTATTCGTCACATATGATGAACTTTGATGTCTTGTGACGATGATTTTTTTCTCCAATCTACACATGGTTAGTGAAATATATATAAATGTTTATACATACCTGTGAGATAGCAGGGCTTCATTGTTGATGGATCATGTATGTTTAGGCACCCTGGGTTCTTCAATATCTCTCATGTCTTATTCTTGTGAAATTTCGCCAGAAGATTAGAATGGTTGATATCCTGCTTATTCCACAACTCAACAAAACAAGAGATAATCCTACTAAAGCTAGCGACATACTAGATTAGCAGATATCAAGATCATTATCAAAATCTTTACGCCAATTGTTTCCCCGGCAACGGCGCCAAAAATGCTTGTTGACATTTCTAACGTCGCTACTAGAAATAGAGGTAAATCCCTATCCCCGGCAACGGCGCCAAAAATGCTTGTTGGTATTTCTTATGCACAATTAAAATATGAAAGATTTCAAGCGCACGTGAGAAAACCATTGTAGCATTTTACAGGGAGTATTCCGGTATCGTTATTTATATTTTACCACGGGAAACAATGGATAGAGACATTGATAGTTCACCATAATGTATCTACTAACTAATACACCAACTAGATTAAAGTAGGGGTAAACGATAGATTGATGATAGAAATTATGCATATATGACACACACCGGAGAATTCTATGATAAAAGAGTAGATAGCTAAAGTGAGAGGACAACGGGAGAGATCACGGTTCCTGAATACTTGTCTATTACTAAGGTTCTATAATAACTGATTCATGGTAAATAAAGTAATCACACAATAACACTTCGGGACATCAGAACACTAGTCACGGAAAGGGGTGAGAAAGGGACTAGGAAGCTCCGACTACGGTCCTACAAACACCAACCCTAACATGGTGGAATACGTCGGCCGTCAGGGCTGTCACCATCTGGGGCTACCACAACTATACGTTGGACTGGGTGCAATCTCAGGTAACCTATAGTCTAGACACCATGTCTATACTACGAATTACTACTCTAGTCACACGTAATAACTAGAGCACCTAATACAGGCGGAGATCCTATGCTAAAGTATAACAACTATACTAACCAATTAAATGTAATGCATAAAGTAAATAGAGAAGATAAATATATTAAAGCATAAGTCTTACAAAGAATAAATACAAAGACATACCAAAACTCTGATGACTCTTCCGAAGACTCCTCCGGAACCCGGGCGTAGCGCCGCTCTCCCTAACTCTCACTAGAACTACATTGGAAAGTCTAGCCCTAATTCTCTAGAGATGAGAGGTCATCCATTCGAGGGACGCCTCTACATCTCCAATAATGTGGTCCCCTTAGGGAGGGGGTCTACCTCTTTATTTATAGTCTAGAAAAGCCTCCACCTCTTCTGGACAGGCAATGTGGGACTAATTCGACTTCGGCAACGGTGGAGATACAAACCCTAAGGCGGTAGGAGGCCCTCCGTCAAAGCGGGCCCCGAATGGGCTCTGTGGAGCGCCGGCCGGCCCCGGGGTGGGGCCGGGCGGCCCCACCCTGTAGCAGGTGGGCCTCACCTTCGATACATCATCTTCTGGTGCCTTCTAGAGTCTTCTAGTGTTGGTTTCGGTGTAGAATTGATATCTTTTAACTCCGAACTCCAAATATAGCAAATGATATGTTCGTTTCGATCGTCTCGACGAGCCCGTCGCAATGGTGTAGTCCA
Organism: Chrysopogon serrulatus; assembly: GCA_015844335.1. Classification (NCBI taxonomy): domain Eukaryota; kingdom Viridiplantae; phylum Streptophyta; class Magnoliopsida; order Poales; family Poaceae; genus Chrysopogon; species Chrysopogon serrulatus. Next base: position 133,367 of record JADLZL010007306.1, read on the forward strand.
ATTCATCATTTGAGATACTTTTATTCTGTGTAAAATTGGATATACCTGCAAAACGATCAAGAACAACACAACTCGTGGAACTCGTTAGAATCAAACCCTACAACTATGCTTTATGGTTGATATTATGTTATATTGAGCAATAGTTGATGGTATAAAATAGGCGTTAAGGACCGTCAACAGTCTTCTTGTGGTTGATCCATCGTGATCACTCTCTCTATTGAATTGATTGCATCATCAACCAAATTTCTATTGATTGAATCAATACGGTGATTGGCTACATCCACAAGGCACAGTTTGCATATTTTGATCCTCTCCTTACTTTGTGCAAGTAGCATATTAGGTTATGTAGAGTGCTAAGGACTATACTCTTAGTGTACTTTAGTATATTAGAATTGTTAGAATTGGTTTAGGAGACTTGCAATCCCCCCCTCTTGTAGGCTAGCGTAAAACTCGCATTATTGTCATTTATGTTACTAACCGGTTTATCTAGTGTATTTGTAGAAATTTTAATTAGGCTATTTATCCCCTCTAGCCAATTGGACCTTTCAGCCTTCTCTGTGAAAAATACGATACCCTGAATATACTTCTAGGTAAAATGCTACAATAGTAACTCTGTACGCTTGCAGACTTATTCTGTAATCGTTAAGAACTACCACTGAGACGTTTCTTGGTTTCACTGCTAGAGATGCAATCCTAATAATAATGCTAAGAATGCCAATAAGCATTTCTAGCACTGTTACTGGAAATGTAGAACTAACAGTGACATTAAGAAACATCGTCAACACCAATTTGATGGCCTTTGGTGTGGAGCAAGGAGTCTTGTCGGTCATGGTAGAGCCAAGGGAATAACGGGCAAAAAAGTCCCATGGATCATTGTACATCTCATGAAACACCTCAAGGGGGGGTAAGGGGAGAGTCAAAGATAGCAATGGAGATCTGACTACCGATTTCCCTGCTCAAAGTTGGGAAGTTCGAAAAAAAAACTAGTGGCATAGTTGCGTATCTTCGTCCCCTCCTCCAATAATTAATCTCTACCTACCATATATCTTCTTCTAATTAGATCCATATGGCTCAGCTTCGAAGCTTGCATTGCTAGAGACATTACTACGGAAAGTTTTTATATAGAGGCAGTTAAAATTCATCTTTATATATAAAGAGAGAGAGGCATAACACGCGTCCTCCCTGCCAAATGGTCACTGTTAATCGCACCATCGGCATATATACAATAACTTGACAGCACCCCGCGCTTCGCCGCGGGCAGACTATTACGTCTGGAGTTAGAAGTCTGAACTTAAAGTGGTAGTACAAATAATGAACGTTATTGAATTTACTGCATTCAATATTGATCTAACAATGCTGTTGGGATCAACAGAATTGCATTTAGCAAAATTTCGTTTGAACTGAAAGGGTGCTTAAAGCAATTTATTACAACCGGCTGTTGTAGTTCTGATTAGGGACATGAATAGCAACGTACACATCGCGAGTGTCATAGGAAAGACAGGCAAAGCAAAATAAAAAAGCTTCCATAACGAATCCACCATAACACTCTTTATGGTGCAGCATGCAAGCTGCCAGTTCGTATTCACTGCTAGTGGCACTCAGCGCTGAAATGCTTTGTCAAGTACTGCAGCTGCATATGAGTTATTGCACCTGCAGATACATAAGAAAAGCAAATCTCACAAGAAAACTACAGAGTATGGTACCATCAATGAAATCTAATAAATTAAATAACTCATACCTACTGCATGTGGTCGTTGGTATCTAATAAAATGTCCATTGTTTCTAAATCATTCAGCAATAAACGGAGCACCAAGATATATAGCTGTCTTTCGTAGCTCCTTAGCAACCTGTCCTGAATACACATAAATTAACAATAGTAGTCAGCATATGAACACCATATGCGGCAAAATAAGCAAAATGGAGACAAAAAAGAACTCTGAGTCAATATGTAATTGTAGTCCCTAAACCCATAAAGACATGGGAACTAAGAAAATGTAAGATTATAAGGGAAAAACTTGTCAGAAGTTCAGAGAAAATTTAGATAAAACAGGACATCTTTTTCGACTTGAAGAAATCCATGCATGGTATATTTTCCCTATCGCAATTATGACAGACTATCTTATCAGGATAACAATATGTAACTGTACTCCCTAAACCCATAAAGACATGAGAATTACGAAAATATAAGGCTGTAACAGAAAAGGTTGTAAGAAGGTCAAAGAAAATTTAGAAAAAAGAGGACATCTTTTTCGACACCAACAAATCCATGCATGGTACATTTTCCCTATCGCAATTATAACAGCCAACGTATCAGGATAACATATTATGACAATACAATTTCATGTACTGAAATAAACTCTGAACAGAATATGAAACAAAGATCTGTGAACATGACTAATATACATTGAGAACCACTGGTGAGGACATGGAGCGAAAAGTAAACTTCACAGAACATGGTAGCTTGTGGAGTAAGAACAATCAGGTTGGTTGCATTTGCTGAGGCTGGAAGCACAATCGCGCATAAATAGAGAATATACACCACAGCAAATGAGATATACATACACTACATAGATGCACCTGGCCTTTTCCATGGCACTACATTTTGTTGTAGGAAGCCAGGTCTTTCAGGAATGACTATTCTCAATAACAAAACCATGGTTTGTTATCGACAAAGAAAAAACAATGTGAGAAAAAGAATGTAGTTCGGCTATTTGATTGGAGGCACATAGTGCGTTTTTTAGTGCACATGACATAGGCAATCTAACCTGAAAGTAGAGGTTCTATGTATTGGCAATAGTATTTTTTTTGTCAGAATGACATTTGGAGGGACATGAAACTTACCTACTACCTAGAATGGTTGTCAACGGTGCATCTTTGCAGCATTTGAATGTTGTCTTAGTAGCACAGCGTTGGAACTGCATAAGAATAACAAACAACCCATTAGGTCTGGTATATTAGCAGACATTAAATATTATATGTCGTGGCCATATGAAGATACTGAAAGAGCATGAATGTAAGCAGGATTAAGGCAGTGAACACCTGGTGACTGGAGCTTGGTGCTATCAATAAACATCTTCATGCTTTTCCCATAGAAATTCTTCTTACATAGACTATTATGAAGGTGAAATTTTTCAGCTTACGATGGAACTTTTGTAGCAACAACAACGAAATGCTAGTATTTAATGGGATCCATCCACGACTCTAAGGCCAAGTCAAATCTAGACATGTAGTATGTAGAAAACCGACATAAGCTTAGATCAAGAAGCTCCAATTTGACATGTAACCATGTATGAAGAGTTGGACTGCATTTGCTTTCCTGCACTCGTCGAACTCACTGATTAGTATGCAAAATGAGGATGAGATCTCAGCAAATAAATAGAGGGCATAGTACTGCGGCTTCCAATCTGAGGATCGACAGACCTCGGCTGGAACCTGAGTTTTGCAGAAGCCCCGATGTATTCCAATCACGTCGATGACGTCGGGCTCATCAGGATGGAGGTAGGTATAATGGCTTAAACCATAAATTTAGGAATTAAATCAATATGGAACCCTAGATTAAGAACCAAATTGATTTGGGACATAAGAACCGTCAATATAAAACAGATCGATTTGGAGAGATGAGAGGTTGTACCTATTGCCAGTGACGGAGAGGCCGACGGTGATCCCTTCTCGGGTTGCTATGCAGGGAACGCGTTTTTTTGTTGAGGCTGGGCCGTGGGCGCGACGGAGTAGCGGAGGCGTACGCACGGATTGCGCATCTCTGCGCGGCGCAGACGCCGGGGGAGAGGAAGAGGCGATGAAGCAGCCGAGGGCGCCGCCGCCGCCGCAAGCACTGCCGCTTGACGCCTTGAGGACGTCACCGCCGTGCACGTCAAGCACCGTGAGCAGGGAGATTCGGGAGGGAGAAGGCGCGGAGGAGACGATGCGGCGGCAGGGCCCGGCCATGGCACGAGGGGAGGGAGGGAAGGGGCTGGCCGCGGGCGAGGCGGGCGCCGCGGCAAGCGCCGCGCCTGTGCGCAGTGGTGCCGAGGTCGGGCACCACGAGCGCGCCGCCGCCCCGCCCGGTCCTGGTCGGCGCCGCGCGACATGGAGAGAGAGGGGGAGAGTGGGGAGAGACGGAGAGACCGAGCGAGAGGTTTTTGTTTCTACAGTGGACGGAGGGAGAGAGACGGTTCCAGAAGAGAGCAGCACCGTGGCTGGCTCGACAGATGGACGTCCGGGTGTGCTGGTGGCTGGGCAGGTGGACGAAGCCCATGTGTGGACGTTTCTGGAGGATGCACAGGTGGATGGCCGGGATGGAGGACGTAAGACACAGGTGGATGGCTGGGATACGGCACTGTAGGACTGTGCACGGAACACTGTAGGTAAGGTGTCTTAGAAACTATATCTCTTATATGATATGATATGATCTCTTATATGATATGACACTTTTCTACCACTATACTATACACTATTTCCTGAGTATATCTAGATAGCTATATTTTTAACAATATTTTATTATTTTGTATTAAATATGTTAGCATCTAAATGATTTCAAGTAAAAAAATTTAACTATAAAGTTAGATCTTATTAAGATCTACAAATTTCATAAAGGGTGTGTCCATCGAGATTGTTTGAAAATTTCAAAAAACTGAATCTCAAAATTTGTGAGTTTAAAACAATATTTATGACATAAAAAACTTCAAATAAAAAAAAGGTCTTTCGTCACACCGCGGCTGTACCCCACCGTGGACACCACCATGAACACCACCTTCGCCGGAGGGCTCAAGGGGGTGTGCCCGCCGCCGTCGAAAGGTGGAGGCGGCACCATGCTCAACAACAACCGTGTGACGGACCCCAACAAGCTGAGCAACCAGTATTACAACAACTTGGCCACCGGGGAGGTGATGTTCACACGTCGGACCAGACGCTGACGAGCAGCGACACCACCAACAAGATGGTGCAGGGGCGATGGTGAAGATGGGAGGCATCCAGATGCTCACTGGCACCGTACCCAGGGTGAGATCAGGAGAGTCTGCGGCGCCACCAACAGCGGTAACTGATCGAGGCTGCGAAGCAAGATCCACCACCGGGCACCAGCAGCTGCTGCCACCACTTGTCTAATCTTGCATTGCATATATGAGATAGTTTCGATGTCTCGTCGCTTCGTTTCTTGGCTATTGCTGCCCTGGTAGCTTCAGAGGTGTACAATTAATTGATTGCATTATAGATTTAGTTAAATGGAAATGTATCCAGTGCAAACTAACTTCCTGTGAAAACTTGTGCAAACCACGACAAAAAAGTCATCTAAATTCACAAAAATAATCACACATGTAGATGATATGATGATACACAACCTTATAAAATATCTTGTCCAAACTCGACTTCGTTTGTGAGATATAAAAATAACAAGATATTTATATCTCACAAACGAAGTCGAGTTTGGACAAGATATTTTACAAGGTTGTGTATCATCATATCATCAACATTTGTGACTTTTTTGGTGAATTTAGATGGCTTTTTTACTGTGGTTTGCACAAGTTTATTTCTAGTGCCTATATTTTATATAATGTTTCCCTGGAGATACACAAGCTACCATACATGGTGTAATGAGCCGATTGCCTTTTTTAATCTTGGCATCACACTGCAATGAAGCAAATACTCAGCTCACACTTGTAATGATAGATGGTTCAGCCGTGCAATGGCAGATTAAAGCAACTGTATGTTTGTGGTTTGGGCCAAAAATAATAGGAAAAAGGTTCTGGAATTTCTAATAAAATCTTTTGTTACGGTCCAGAGAAAAAAAGACAAACTATATGCACAAATCTGACAAAGCTAAAGTTGTCACTGCAAAGAGGTGCTGAAGTAAATGTTAGAAAACCACCAAAAGCAGCTGGGCAATGGTTTGCCTGCCTAAGGAAAGGTCTTGAAATTCCGAAATGGAAGCTAAAAATGAAGCACTTCAGTTGAAAAGTCTCCATAATTTTTTTTAACATAATGGACATTCCATGGGTAAAGCCGTAAAGCTAATATGGGAAGTTGGGAACAGACCCCTAATCATAAAAAAAAGGATCTTTTCAGTGGATGGACAACCTCAAACTCTTGGATGATAAATTCAAGGGCGTGTTCATCATTTTGATCTCACACTACAAGAGGTGAAGTCTTCTATGACAATTAGAAGTTTATCTCTGGTCATAGAAGGCTAGTCATTAAAGACCTTCTGTGGCTATATTTTGACAATTTTTTATCTGTGATAATTTTTGTGAATGGATGTACCAAAAAATTCAAAATGACTTATATTTGGAGCGGATGGAGTATTTTTCATCAAATTGAATACCCCCTTTTTGGATGCCATACATTTTTTAGTGTACGTTTTTATGAAATTAAAAGTAATAGTTTCTCAGCAATTTTTTTCATTAAATTAAATGACAACTATTTTTATATTAAATTAAATGACAACTATATATTAGTAAATTAAATCTGAAATAAAAAATAATAATTGTGACTGTGGGCCAAGACGTCTCCGACCCATTTTCACTGATACGGCCCAGCCTAGCAACGTTTCTCGTCCACTAACCCTCGCAGGTGTTGCTAAAAAAACCCTCGCAGGCAGTCCGCAGTCCACTCGCTCGCACACAGCCGCCGCACCTGCCTCTGCCTCCGCTCGCTCGCTCGCCAGCCCGCGACACGACCCACGCTAGCGCCGTCGCTCGCCGGCGAGGCTCCACCGGGAAGGAGCACCGGCGGCTGACCCGCGGACGTGCACCGCCCCTCCGCGACAGCGCACCGCGCGCCGGTAACGACGACCACCAGCACTCCCCGGTGGTGATTCAGCAGCAGCAACCTCCGGTGATTTCCCCTTCTTGATTTTTTTTTTCTTTCTTTGTTTCCCTCTTGATGTACTAGTCACTAGCTGCTTGGTTTCTTCCTCAACGGCGTCTGCCAATCAGTTCTTGTTCCTTTCTTTTCTTCCTCCCGTGTGGAAACTGGAAAGCAGTGGGGACAGGGAGCAGTGGCGGAGCCAGGATTTCGAAGCAGGGTATTCCATGTAGAAAAAAATTACAATACAAATATATAAGTGCTAGTTTTCTTCCACACAATGTAAATATACCATTGGTAGCACATGTATTTTTCATGTGCATTGCAATTTACAAACAGGATGAAAAAATAAAAATATTTTTAAAATTTCATCGAGATACTAAACAAGGTAGCACGTAATAGCGTGGACAAATAAATTTGTTTAAATTGCAACAAACACAGACACAATGCTAAATGCTTTCCTTTAAATTTCATCAATTAAGATTGCGATTCATTCTAATTAGAGGAGAAAATAGAGCCTTTTTTTGCGAATGAGAAAAACAGAGCTTGTGTCTTGGTGCATGGGAGAAGACTTGTGCCTGGCTGCCTTCAACACTTGGCCGCCGTGCGCCGGCCGCTGGCGAGAGTCGACCGCCAAGGGGATGAGTCGACGAAGCCGGCTGCTGCAGTCCGTGATGCGCTGCTTGTCTGCTGGCTGCTGTGGGCTACCGGCCACTGCCGTGCAAGGGCAGCACCGCAGTCCGCAGCAGCATCCAGGATAGATATGTGCCGCTACTCAGGCCACTGCATGCCGGTAGCTTGGGACACAGTACGCGAGGTGCTGAACAAGCAGCAAGGGGAGCAACTCTTTGTGACCTGTTCATCCGTGGGCTTCTAGTCCAATTAAACAATGGCATGTACATGTATACTATGTATATATATTTCTTTTGCTTACCAAAATCTTGGGTATTCCATGGAATACAGGGGAATACCCCTGGCGCCGCCCATGACAGGGAGAACGAGCGCTGGAGATCCGACTCCGATTTGGTGTTGGTAGGATGAGCTGCTTCAGAAGATAGCTCAATGCCTGCCGTGTGCTAACAAGTTTCTAGCTGTGAAACAATTGGATTCATGCTGTGAAAAAAAATTGGAATCAGTTTCCAGAGAGAGAATCCATCAATTCTGACTAGCTGCCACTAATTTTAATGTACCTTATTATAAAACGTATCTGCGTATGAGCGTATTGGGTTTTTTCTTGACACGTATCCGTGCTACATAGTCTCTAGAGGAAGTTCTGGGCAATTAGCCGTATTGCCTTCTTGATTAACATCTCTTCAGGACAATAGACTTTCATTAACTACATCTATTTGGTCTGTAATAATCAAAGTTTATAATTCACAAAGAAGTTCAGCATCAGTAAATCTCATCATCATCGTCATTATTATTTAACTGATGAATTTGCCTGTCTGTCTACTTGTGAATATAGGTCTGAAGGATGAGGAAGGGACTGCATCCTCAGATGCAATGGATTTCGTACGTGACACAGAGTGGTAGGTTGATCAATATCATGATGACCAAGGTGAACCACACTGGCAAAGTGTACCACATGAGGGCCAAGCGACAAATGGCTCAGAGCCTTGGTCAGATTGCAAAGTTCAAACGGCGATACGAGCAGGGAGCAGAGGAAAGCAAAGACAAGTAGGATGATGTTGGGAATGAGATAGCCTCTGTAACCACCTTAGTTTTGCTGACTGCAAAGTCTTCAGTTAATAAGGAACTTCGATCAAGGATTTTATTTTAGATTGCATCCCCTTGTGTTCCACCGCAGAATTGGGTTTTATTGTGTCCCATCGCGAGCAAACTATGGCACTTGTTGTGCCTTGAAACCTCAAGAAAATAGTCTATGGATTGCTTTTGCTGTCCTTTGAGTTTCATGATTGATATTTTCCTGTCATTATGTTTGATGATCGGATACTAGCAACTGACCGCTGTTATTACTTGTAGTAATAACTAGAAGTATACCTTGCTCGTTGTTGCAGGATTTTCAACATAAATCTGTTATATACATAGCATTACTATATTGATATTCTGTATACTGTGTATATACATATATTTGATTGTATCATATCTGGTAAATACATAGGTAAGTTAATAGAAAAAAAACCAATAGAACATTTGATTACATTATAGAGGAATATGTGATGAAACAAATAGTGTAAGTAGATAACTTGTATGCTAATAGATTAAAGATTTAAAGTATTTCACATGATAGAGATGATATGGATATTTTTTTAATTGATTAGGGATGATGACATGGATTTAGTTGAAAATTATGTGGACATCTTACATGAAAAGAGAATGTTTAGTGGGGTCATTTAGTGGGAAATGACGTGGACATCTTGCATGAAGAGAGAAATCATCTAGTGGGATTTAGCTTTATAAGAGTTCATAGATAAGGAATCCGAGTAATAATGATGTCAAATATGTGTATGATTCAGCATTTGGAAACAAATGTAAGCTACACGTGGCATTGCATGTTTCAAAATTGACTTGTGTGTGTGTGGGGGGGGGTGGGGGTGGGGGTGATAATGTCAATGGAGAAAGGAGTTCATACTTCTCTACTCAGAGGGTTAAGACAAGGAGATCCTTGATCTCCCCTTCTCTTTAAACTTGTGGCTGACACTCTAGGAGTCATGCTTCAGAAAGCAGTTAGCAAAGGCCACATTAGGATTAAGTCCACTTTTGGCCCCTCAACTATATCGGTCTACCGATTTTAACCCTGAACTCCAATACCGTTTACTGCGCGTACCCGTCCTACTGTTGTGGTTCGGTTTTAGCACCTGGGCGGTTTTGCGATGACGTGTGGGTGGTTTTCACTTGCCACCGTGGCACGGACCGCCACGCTGGACATCCTAGTTGGCCGAGCAAATCAAAATGAAATGCCCGGCCCACCACTCTCCCTCCCCCTCTCATTTCCTCCTCACCGGAACCCTAGAACCGTCAGCCGCGCCGACCCCAAACCGCCGCGCCGTCGTGTCCATCCGGCGCTGGCTGGTTGCCGCCGCCTCCAGATCCCAGCATCGATGTCGAGCTCATCCGGATCCGGCAGCGCGGTGGGCAACCCCGACGAGTATTGGCGCCCCTGGCAAGCGCCGACGAGCTCGTCGCCCATCCCATATCGCCAGGGGAATATTAGATTATTCCCCGATGTGCTTTTGGTACTGCGGTGCCAAAGCCAGGCAAGACATCTCTTGGAGTGACCTGAACCCTGGATTGAGGTACTTGAAGTGCGCCCGAGCTAGAGTAAGTGGAATTGTTGGTTTCCCTGATTGGCTCAAGTTTGTTTTGATGCACTAGTGAATCGATTAGTGTGTCTACGAGGTACAGCGTGATGGATTTGTGATGGATTTGTGCATGATTTGTTTCGTAGGATGGTGGCTGCGATTTTTTTAGATGGGTGGATGAGCCAATCACTGGTTTCTTGAAGGACCTGCTGCTTGACCTGCACGATGCTGTGAAGTACTGGAAGAATGAGACTTTGCAAGGTCAACTCAATATGGACGCAGCAAGACGTGAGATTGCTAGGTTTCAGGTTGAGAAAGTGGAGGATGCAAGACGCTTGGTAGCTTCTAGAACTGAGAATCAGAGAATGCATGAGCAGCTTGAAGCAGTAGTAAGGGCAAAGAAGAGAGGGAGGCCATGTTAGCTGCAGCAAGGTCTGATGTTGCCCTTCTGCAATCTGAAATGCAGATGTCTGTTCAAGCAAGGGCTCAGTTAGAGCTTAGGATTGCCACATTGCAGAAGGAGAGGAAGATCTTGATGCTGTCTCTGTGTCTCTTAGTTGGTTTAATGGCTATTTTCAGCATGGTTATCAGTGTTTGGTTCACCTAGGGAACTCCCTCTTCTTCTTAGTCACCTCTCCATCTGCCGTGTCATCAAATGAATCATCTGATCCATCTGATTCAGCGCTTGGTTCAGAGTCATCATTGACTGCACTAGGCAATGGATTGGATGGTCTCAGATTCTCCACATTGACTTCATTCCCCTCACAATCTACCACCACCATACCTCTGGCCTTCAGTTTTTTCTTCAACTCATTAAGTTCAACTCTAATTTGGTCAACCTCTTCATCCTGTTCACTGCTGTCATCATCACCAGGCATGTACTCAGGATCTGAATCACCATCCCCATCATCAACATCTGAGGGCTCCTCATCCTGGATAGGAGATGAATCATTGACTGACACTTCTTGAAGGACAACCTTCTTTGCTTTTGAATCGGATCCTTTTGAATTGGATCCTTTTGAATTTGGTGATCTAATACAGTCCAAATACTTACTACATTGTGCTAAATCCTTCTGCACTTGTTCTGGAGAGGAGAAATCCTTCCTAGAAACTACCACCCTGTCAGGACTCTGTTGGTCAGCATTCACTGTAAGAAGATCCACAAAGATGTCTGCTGCCCCATCCTCAGCAACACTTTCACACATCTGCATACAAGCCTGATCATCTACCAACACTCTTAGCCCACTCAGTAAATCCTTCCCAGGGAATAGCCAATGCAGCATCACTGGGTCTGTTGGATTGTAATGGTCCCTTAGATATCCCTGCACTTCTGGCAGAGACATTTTATCACGCTCGATGAATGACATCTCTTCATTTCCACCTAGATAATGAAGCTTCTTCCCATCATTCTTAAACTCACCACCAAAGTGAAATCGAACTGCAAGGAATTCGGAAGGGTCCATTCCTGAACAGAACAAACGATAATACACGCTCAGCACAGACCATCTCAGTTAACACAGCAAGCAACTACTATGCTACATCTACTTTGCAACCCTAGGAAGCAAAACTATCTGAAATCCCAAAAAAATAGAGCAGCTTGTTCGGATTCAGTCGTACCTGCTGCTGTCCTCCTTCTCCGTTTCAGTACATCAATGCCGACAGCGAAGGAGATTAGGGGATTAGGGGGCGGCACGGCACGGGCAAGGAGATCTGGCGGCGCCGCCGGCGGCTGACGGTTCTAGGGTTGCGGTGAGGATGAAATGAGAGGGAGAGGGAGCGTGGTGGGCCGGGCTCGTCATTTTGATTTGCTCAGCCTGGCCAGCGTGGCGGTCCGTGCCACGGTGGCAAGTGAAAACCGCCCACACGTCATCGCAAAACCGCCCAGGTGCTAAAACCGAACCACAACAGTAGGACGGGTACGCGCAGTAAACGGTATTGGAGTTCAGGGTTAAAATCTGTCGACCGATATAGTTGAGGGGCCAAAAGTGGACTTAATCCGCCACATTAAGGGGATTCTAGGGGACTTGATTCCTGGGGGGATCTCTCACTGCCAATATGCAGATGGCAGTCTCATGATTGAAGGCTCTGGATGTTGCTCCTCCTGTTTGGCGCCTCTGCCTTTCTTGTTCCTAATCTGTACACTCTGAGCATCGCGTTCGGGGATGCGTTTGGAGCAAGGCACCTCCTGTACGGTGAAAAGTCCCTTGATGCGATAACAAGAGTTAACGACTTTTGGCTCTGGTTGGACTGGGGTATCTGGTTGGTTATCCCATCGCATCTGCGTCCAGTGAGGATGCTGATATGTCAATTCTCACTTTCCTCATCATGTTTGTACATCTCATATCTTAATTTCGACACATGGTAAACCGTCTGGGTTGGTTGTTTCAGTTGGTGCGCTGCAAGGCTTATTGTCCAACAATTTGGTTGCACTAAAAGGGCCCTACCCAAATTGTGGTGAGCAGGTTAGGTTCAGTTCTAGTAATGCAATGATAGTAATCAGTTATCATTCTGCTTATCGTTTATTTGTAACCATCTGGTGATCTGAGAAACTTGTGCATGTTGATGTCAGGTACTTGCATTTGTCAAGACTCAAGATTGATAAATCCGTTCGAGCACCTCACAGAGCAGAATGTCATGTCTGTGAGTGCCCTTTGGAGTACCGCACGAAAACTGAGGTACGCAGAATACCTGTATTTTCTGAGTGCCCTTTGGAGTACCGCACGAAAACTGAGGTACGCAGAATACCTGTATTTTCATGCTCCTTTACAGTATCAAAATGTTGAAGAAACAGATACACTCCTTTCTGAGATGTGTCCATACGCAGCAGATGAACCCATGCTTGGACAAAATTTCATAACACTCTAGACTGGATGTAATTATGTATTTACATACTGTACTTTACAAAGACTTGAAAATACAGAAACTACATTATAAACACAAAACATCCAGAACTCTGCCTCTTTACAAATCCATCTATGAACCTACTATAATACCTACACCTACAAAGGGAGGGGGGGGATACTGTAGCATATAATCCACTCACTCAAGCTCATTTTACAGGAGCAGGCTTCCCCTTCATTGCCAATTTGACGCCATTGTTGTCCATGCTCCGACTGCTTGGCCTCTTCTATTGCTCATGGTTACCACGTTCCTTGGGGGGGGGTGTGTGGGGGGGGGGACCAAGTTCTTGGCTCCCCTGTTCCAGCATCAAGGCATTCGCCACCACAGGTTGGTGAAACCACGAGCGAGTTCGAAGGCACGAGGGGAAGGCCAACCTGGGCGAATGTCGAGATCGAGCGCGAATTAGGCAAAGACAGGCAAGGGGAGCAAAGGTAGAAAAGAGGGGGGGTGCGGGCATCTCTCCGGGAGCAAAAACAAGACATCCTACCAGCGACGAATGCGAAAGAAGGATCGCGTAGCCGGAGTGAGGGAGAGCCAAGGTGGCCAACGAAATGTTGGGCGTAAGCGAGAGGAGGAAATACATCGACGATTGTCGAATTGCAGGGCGGACCGAGCTTGGAGCGAAAGGGGAGTTCGGGCGAGAGGCCATGCGGCATCTTAGCGCTTTGTTCCAGGGAACGCTCGGTCAGGATGGCGAAATTCCAGTCCGCCCCGATCTAGTCTCAACATGAATGCTGCGGACCAACCTCCTCGCCAGTTTTGCTACGGATCTAACTGCGAATGGGATGGACCAACGCCTTGTTCGGTTAGAAACTTTTAGAAAAAGTTGCAACTGTAGCGTTTCGTTTGTATTTGGCAAATATTATCCAATCATGGCCCAACTAGGCTCAAAAGATTCGTCTCATGATTTACAACAAAACTGTATAATTAGTTAATTTTTTCACTAACATTATTTAATGCTCCATATATACGGGTAAAAATTGATGTGATGGAGAGAGAGTGGAAAAAGTTGGAAGTTTGCCTCCAACCGAACAAGGCCCAAGATGAATTTAGCCCCACCTAGAGGTGACCGATCTGAACAACTCGCCGGGGGGCATCCGGGGGAGGTGTTTTCCGAGGAAGGCGACCTGGCGGAAGTACAGAAAAAGCCCCTAGGGTTAACTTGGCTCGCTTAGAAACTCCAATTTGTATCTTGGGGTGATCCAACATTGTACCTAGAGGACCTCGGACTATAAAAGGGAGGGGAATGCTTATGTAAATTGGTGGAGAGTTCCAGGGAGGTTCAGAGCAGGGTTCAGCCTGCCTCCTAGGAACCCAACACAACTTGTAACCCGCCTCTTGTGAATATAAGTGAGGATTTGTTCGTCCAAATCAACACTTGGTGTCCTGGAGCTGTTCTAAGACTGTTACCACCTCCTCCATGCTGGGTCTGTGCCAGTGCTCCACTGAGAGGCATTGTAGTGCGAGCGCTGCAGCCATCTGTGCCCCAGAAAGGGAGTACCGCCCACCGAGCTGGGGGTCCAGGATGCGAACTATGCGCCGCTTACTTCTCAGGTATGGCCTAGCCCACTCCACCAGGTTGTGCTCCCCGTTCGGGCGGTTCTTGTCCAGAGCCCAGCGTCCTGACAACATTTCTAGGAGTACTACCCCGAAGCTGTACACGTCGCTCTTGGCAGTCAGATGACCTTCACAAGGAAAAATGACATTTGTTAGTAGGTTCAGTAATTAGATTCAAATTGACTCTCAAGACTGGCAGCAGTATGAGGACAGTGAACGTAGTGTGAACGAGACATAAAATTTTTGCTACATTCCAACCATGCATGCTTTAGATAGTTTTGTTTAAATTTAGCCATATATAGTTTTAATCATTTCAGTGTGATTCATGGTTTGTGATGCTAGATGCATAAGATGATTTGGAATCAAGGAGAACCATCGCAATACCTGTTACAAGGCATTCTGGAGCTGCATACCCATGAGTCCCCATCACCCTAGTGGAGACATGGCTCTTGTCACCAGTTGGACCATCCTTCGCCAGCCCGAAACCAGAGAGCTTTGCATTGAAGTAGTGCAGAATATTTATTGCTATGAGCTCAACCAAAACAACGGAGCTACTCTGTTTGTCCAAAGGATAAGACTACTGAATATTGCATACCGCATCTAGAAGGACATTAGAGGTCTTGAAATCACGGTAGATGACTTTAGCTTCATCGCTGTGGAGATACGCAAGACCTTTAGCTGCTCCAAGGGCAATTTTCATCCGTAGGCTCCAGGGCAGGGACTGGAAATAGATGCTCCCTGCATGATAACGAAACATTTGATTACCATTCCTTCAAGTGGGAGAAATAGCAGTAAATGGCAAGCAGAAAGGAATGGCAGATGCTCACTCCCAAACAGATGATTGTCCAAACTCTCACGTGGCATGAACTCGTAGACAAGGAGGCGGTGTTCGCCTTCGAGGCAGTAGCCAATGAGCTTTACAAGATAGGGGTGCGACAGCATTCCAAGGAAATTCACTTCAGTCTGCACACCAAAGGAACATCACGTTATACAAAACACAAAACTGGCACTAAAAAGCAAGGGGTCTTTTGCCCAACAAACAGTAACTCCATGCAGATAGATACTAACCAGCCACTCCTTGTGACCCTGGAAGCCTTCCTGGTTGAGCTTCTTGACGGCAATGACCATCCCCATGCCCGGTCTAGTCGGGGCGAGCGTCTTCTCATCGATCCAGCCCTTGAAGACTAACCCAGACCCACCCCCGCCCAGCAGCCTGTCTGGCCTGAAGTTCCCGGTGGCAGTCCTGAGCTGATTGAAGGTGAAGGCCTTGACGTTCGCCGACTCCAGAATCTCATCCTCGCTCCGCGGGGTTGGTAGCATCAACGCGGATGAGGCATGGCTGCTACTGCCGCTCAAGGCTGCTGCCCCATTCCTGCTAGCGAACTTGGAAGTTGTCCCTGATAATCACCAAGAAAAACAATAACTTTCAGAATTTTGCGCATCATATTCATATATCCCTGCCAAATCAAGGTAGCTGTAGCTGCTAGTACTTATTACAATTCAGGGGGGTTTTATATTCTTTTTTTCAGTATTAAATAAAGGGAGAAAAAGAAAAGAAAAATTAATCCACCGGTCATGTTAGAAGTAGGTGGCATCAAAACAGAAGTTTCGCCTTTACTTCCTTAGCTTGGCTCAGAAACAAAAAAGTTAACCTGTATTCGGCAAGAACAGCCAGTGGCATGTGAGGAAGGAAAGGTCCTATAAAGTGAGTTGCGCTACCGATTTTATATATCATTATTATAAAACCCTGATATGCTAGAAATAATCGTCTCCGGAAACTGGAAAACAAAAGGCTTGCATTAGAACATGGAAGGATCCAAGAGGGCGAATCCAATCTGAAAAGAGAAGTGTTTCTTTTGAGCACGCGCGGGGAGGGGGGGCAGGTGCTAGGTGCCAAAGTATGTGATGGCAGTGATCAAAGGTTTGTTCCTGGTTACTTCATTCAGTTCCTCTAGGGAAATGGTTGATGTAAGAGAAGTTTAGGGTATTGCTAACAGTGGAAAGAGCCATGTGTTGGGTAGATTTATTGTTATCACCAGATGAATTGAAGAAACGAAGAAGTAAATACAATAGGCTAAGATGATTGCTCCGCCAAAAACTCTTATTTTCTTGGGAATTTGGTGTTTCTACCCCTACTTCAAACCTCAACGGAGATTTTACCCCTTCTTTTTTAACTTTGTGATTTTGTCCCCATTACTTTCAAACGAAGCAGCCGATTACCCCTACTCTTTAACACCGTTGGCACTGATTGGATTAAATAGCTAAAAAAATAAAAAACAAAAGCAGCTAGATGAAAAAGACAGCCATGCCCTTTAGAAGCGTTTTCTCCTATCTCGCTCGAACTGTCGTGCGTTAGGGAGGAATTGCTTCGGGAGGTTTCGCGGGGCGCGGCGGCTCCCGGCGGCGAAGCTCCCCCTCCCCCTGGCCACTGGCTTGCATCCGCTTGGTGGAGGCGTTGCTCATCTCGTCGAATGGGAGCTGCTGGTGTTGCCGCTTGGGTCATCGAAGCCAGAGAGCCTTGGCTCGCACGTGCCATGGTGCCGCTGGAGCACCTGGACCGCGCCGCCAGAGCCGGATCTGGAGCTCAGCTCCTCACCCTCGGATGCGCCGTGCCACCGGACCAGCAGCCACTCGCTCGGATGCGCCGCGCCGTCGAAGTGGCAGCCGCTCGCCTCAGATGCGCCGCGCCGCTGGAGCAACGACCGCTCGCCTCGGATGTGCCTCGCCGCTGGATCCAGCTGATTCCGCGCTGTCGGAGCTGCCCCACCCACTGCAGCGCATCACCACGCAATCAATGGCTGCTGGATCAGTACCACACAATTGATGGAAGCTGTTACTCAAATTCCGCTGCTTGCCTCGCCGATGCAGATGCGACCCACTCTGACGCTCTGCTCCTCATGTGGATTCTATTCGATTTTGCAGCCCTACTTCCTAACATTGTTTGGTAGTACTTGATTTTGGAAGAGCGAGAGCAAGTGAGCAACACAAGCAAGCAGGAAGATAAGGAAAGAGAATATGCGCTGTTTTCCTTTTTTCTATCATAACGACATATCCCAAACCAAAAATCCACAAAATATGTCAACTTAGTTGTTTGAAACTAGGGGTAAAAATATACATAACATAATAAAATAGGGGTTAAAACGTATGAGCAAAATTGTCCATTTTTCCAAAGTTAACATTGTTATAGACACTTAACAGACCAGGGGGTAAACCCATCCTTAGTTATAAAAAAACAGGGGTAAAATCACAAAGTTAAAAAAAACAAGGGCAAATCACAAACAGTCAAAAAAGTAGGGGTAGAAACACTCACTATTTTCTTACAAGCACTATAGTAAAACAAATATTATATTTTGATAAACATGGTACACCACTTCAAACCAGAATTTAATGAACAGTGTATATGGCTAAGGGTGCATTTTTATTGTGTTGAAAGGTACACCTAAAACTTAAGTACTGCAGGTTCTATTTGTTTTTTATGTGTCAATCTAGAAGGTTAATCCTGACATACCAAGACGAGAAGAGATTTCACTGCGTGTACCAGTGAGCTTGCTTCTGATACTTTGAGCTGAAGCGATAATCCGGAGACGGGAAAGTACAACATTCATTTCTGGCCTCTTTTCAATATGAGGTTGTAAGCAATCAACAGCAATGGCAACGGCGTCATGAATGAAGGACTTGCCTTGTTCATCATAAACCTTACAAAAAAATTCTATTGCGCCATGGTCAGTTCTACAGGAATGAAGGAAGTCTTTCGTAAGCACATAAACCCTCCCATCATACATGTATTGCACTGTCTTCCAAGTGATGAGCTCTAAAAGAACAACTCCGAAGCTATAAACATCAGATTTCAGGTTAAAAAGCTGACTAGAAACATCCCTTGGGTCCAAATAATACTCTCGTCTATTGTCATGAATAGTATTCTGCACAGTTGAAAGTCCAAGAAATGTTGACAAATTCCAATTGAAGATTTTCGGCACAAAATTATTCTCCAGAAATATATTGACAGACCTGAAATTTCCCAAGAGGCTTGAACCACACAAATCAGGACTTTCAGCTACTAATGAATGGATATGAACCAGGCCCTCTGCACACTGAACTGCTATCGACAAACGTTGATGAAGGGGAATTTTTTCTATGGAGAAGATAGTGTCATGGAGGTTTCTGTTAGATAACGATAGAGAGCCAAACTTTGACTTGGATAAATCACAGAAAGACTCGTATACACAATCTGAAATCGATTTTCCTAGATGAAAGCCAACAACATTTGCAATGTTTTTGTGATTCTTTTGGCTCAATATGCTCATAGTGTTTAGGAACATTGCTCTATCAGTATCTGAACAAGTATTAAGTTGTCTTACTATAACTGGACGATCCTCGTCAAGGACTCCATTGTAGAGACATTTACATGACTCTTTCCGAAAGGTCATGCGGTAGTTTTTGGTCAGCCTTTTCATTTCAGTTTCATTGAAAATTTTTAAATTGCCAAATTGGTGTCCTGCTGCCCATATATTATTTGAGGGAACTGAGTTATTTGGCACACTGGCATGCTGTTGACTCAGATTTTCTTGATCTATGCGCATAGCTTTCCTGATCATCCATAGACTAAAAGCTACTTCAGCCATTTCAGGACGTGTTTTGATGTCCCTCCGCAAGCATTTAGCTGCTAACTGTCCAATGTCTCCAAGAAACTTCATGTTTTCTGCAGCACTGATTTCCTCATCAAACATGTCATGCACATCCTCCCCTTTTGTAAGAGCCTCATTAAAACTTTGAGCAAGGGTAATGGTCCCATCCACTGCTTTTTTCCTTGTGATAACTTCTAGCAAAACCACTCCAAAGCTGTAAACATCGCTCTTTGGGGTTAGAATTCCACTCTCACAGTACGTTGGATCAAGGTAACCTATGGAACCAATGACAGTGGATGTTTGATGGGGATCATTAGTGCAAAGGAGTCTTGCAATTCCAAAATCTGATATCTTCGGTGTAAGATTTTCGTTTAGCAGTATGTTAGCAGGTTTGATGTCACCGTGGAGAACAGGACTATACATTGAATGCATCGACCATAACACTTCAGCAACCTCAATGGCAATTTCTATTCTCTTCTCCAAAGGGAAGGGAACCCGACTGTTGGTGCTGCTTCCATGAAGTATGCTGCTGAGGTTCCCACTGGAGATAAACTCCATGACAATCATTAGAGCATTTTCCTCTGTGCAGCAACCCAAGAGTCTCACAACATTCTTGTGGTTTATTTGAGAGTGCACTATCACCTCCTTGGCAAACGCCTCTTTCTGGGTCCCATGTATATATCTCTTTACAGCAACTGAGGTTTGGTCTTCTAACGTTCCTTTGTAGACCTCACCAAATGCCCCTCTTCCCAGAATATACTTATACCCATCGGTTATGTTCCGCATCTCATTTTCTGTGAAATATTTCAAGCTATAGTTGTTTTCCACGCTGAGAAGCACCTGATGCCCATTGGTTTGAAGGAAATGTCTAAGATTGTCCCCTTGGTAATCCATGCACAACCAAGCACAGTGTTAGGAATGCTATGGATGGTTGTTTGCCTGCATAACAAGGCCATATGTAATGTTAATAAGTAACATTATACTATTGAAAAGAAAGAAAGGAAACTATTCTTATAGGGGATTATAATGCCTGGTAGCTGACCAAAAGAATCCTAACCTGCCACAATGTAAACTTGGACTGTACATATAACATGCTATCTGAATGACAACTCCACTGCATTACTCATTACGCCAGATCTAGTATGATAGGAATATGACAGGAACACGCAAATTCACTAGTACTACAGATTTAGCAGTATACAGTTTGTTCTCTCAAAAATCAGTAGGCTAGAAAATGATGCAGAATGAGAGCTAATAGGTAGTTTTAAAAATAAATAAAACTAACTAGAACTTCGATATCTAAGGTTTAAAACAGAAAGTACTAATTTCATTTTCATAAAAATAAAAATAAGTCAGGATGAACAGCGACTGATAAATCCAAGGTTTTCAGACTGCTCAAGACTCTGAAATGCGTTTTGGCAATTTTTAATTCACATATAGCGGAGTAAGGTTTTAGAGTTTCAGGCAAGTATGAAGTGTTACATAGTCCAGCCTCTCATCGATAGTTATCAGTTAGTTTGTTAGAGGGTCAGAGTCTGTAATTAGCTTTGCATCTTTCTGTTTCAGTTCGTGGCTTAGTGCTCGCGCGGCAATAGCGGGTCGTGGGATGGCACGGCAGTAGTGCGTTGGTGCCGCGCGATTAGGGAGGAGATTCTCCCACATTTGCATGTAATCTTTCCTTAAGTATTGCATCCTATAATCAGAAAACGCTGCCAGTTGACAGCACCAAACTCTTGTGTTCTGCTCATCGAGTTCTTGAATGCGTCTTCCAAGGTTTGCCGTAGACCGGCGTTCCCCGACAATTGGCATCAGAGCGGTTAGAGTCCGGGAGAGATGTCTGCCCCTGTGTTCGGCGGTCGCTCGCCATCGCCACCGCCGCGCCGTCGAGTTTCCCAATCGCCAGCACCGCACCGAGGGCGCCAAGGTCGCAGCGAGGTCATCGTCGAGCGCGTGGTCAAGGAGGCGAGCGGCAACATCCAATACCCCATGCTCACACGCATAAACTACCAGGAGTGGGCACTCCTGATGAAGGTGAACCTGCAGGCGGCGGGCTTATGGCACGCCGTCGAGCCGGAGGAAGGAGAAGAGGTGCTCATCGAGTACCGTGAGGATCGCCTCGCCATGGCCGCTATCCTGCGGTCAATGCCCCCCAAGATGCTGGGCTCCCTAGCCCGCAAGCGGACGGCGCGATCAGCATGGGCAGCGATCAAGACCGTTCGCGTCGGGGTGGAACGAGTGCGGGAGGCGAACACCCAGCACCTGCTCCGGCAATTCGGCGACATCGGCTTCAACGAGGGTGAGTCCGTGGACGAATTCTCGCTCCGAATCATGTCCCTCGCCAATAGCATCCGGACCTTGGGCCACAACATCACCGATGCCCAGATCGTGAAGAAGATACTCGAGGTGGTGCCTGATCACCTCGAGCAGATCGCTTACTCCATCAAGACGCTCCTCGACGTCAATGAGCTCTCGGTGGAGGAAGTCGTGGGGCGTCTGCGCGCCATCGAAAGCAGCGCAGGAAGAAGCCGGCCGGGCGGGCGCGTCGTCCACCGTCGACAAGCGGCCGCCTTGCTCCTCACGGAGGAGTGGATGGATGCTCAAGCTGCGCCGCGACGCCGGCGAGGGCTCCGGCAGCGGCAAGCGTGGAAAGACCGGTCGCGGCCGCGGCCGCGCGCAAGCGGCGGCCGTGATGGCAAAGGGCAAGAGCACTCAGGGAAGCCTCAGGAGAGGAACCCTGACAAGTGCACCAACTGCGGCATCAAGGGCCACTACGCCAAGGACTGCCGCAAGCCAAAGCGAGAGCAGAAGGCACACGTCGCGGAAGGCGAAGAGCAGCAGGCGCTCATGATGGCTTCGGCAACCGCTGCACCGGTCCACGTCGAGATCCACGAGGCAGAGGTCTTCGCCGAGCTCGGTCCGCGCACCGATCGCGACGCCCGACGGTGGGTGCTCGACACTGGGGCGACCAATCACATGACTGGCTCGCGCTCGGCATTCGCGCACCTCGACACCAACGTGGGCGGAATGGTGCGTTTCGGCGAAGACTCCGTGGTGGACATCAAGGGGCGCGGCTCCATCATCTTCGTCCTCAAGAACGGTGAGCATCGCACCCTCGACGGAGTCTACTACATTCCGCGACTGGTGGCGAACATCGTCAGTCTCCGACAGATGGAGGAGGCCGGGTACCGCATCGACCTCTACGACGGCGCCCTGCGCATCTACGACCAGGCGCGGCAGCTGCTTACAAAGGTGTCTCGAGGCGGAACGCGCCTGTACGTCCTCGAGCTGGTGATCGAGCGTCCCGTGTGCCTTGCGGCGCGCACCTCAGAGGTGGCATGGCGGTGGCACGAACGGTTCGACCACATCAGCTTCAAGGCGCTCCGCTCCCTCGTCAGCAAGCAGAGGACCTGAGGGCTGCCACACCTTGATCACGTTGATCAAGTGTGTGACAGCTGCCTCGCCGCAAGCAACGACGGAGCCCGTTCCCGAACCAGGCGCGACGACGTGCACAGGAGGCTCTGGACCTTGTCCATGGAGACCTGTGCGGTCCAGTGACTCCAGCAACGCCGAGTGGTAACAAGTATTTCCTTTTGCTTGTTGATGACATGAGTCGTTACATGTGAATGCATCTCCTGCCGAGCAAAGATCAAGCAGCCACAGCCATCAAGAACTTCCAGGCCGCCGTGGAAGTGGAGTCAGGTCGGAAGCTGAAGGTACTCCGGACCGATCGTGGGGGGGAGTTCACCTCCGTCGAGTTCGGCGAACACTGCGCAAGCCATGGCGTACAGCGGCAGCTCACCGCCCCGTATTCTCCACAACAAAACGAGGTGGTCGAGCGTCGCAATCAGACCATCGTCGGCATGGCGCGCTCCATCCTGAAGGCGAAGGCGCTCCCAAGCTTCTTCTGGGGTGAGGCTGTGCACACGGCCGTGCATATTCTGAACCGGGCTCCAACGCGGGCGCTCGAAGGCAAGACCCCGTTCGAGGCCTGGTTCGGAGAGCGACCCGCAGTGCACTACCTGCGAACCTTCGGCTGCGTCGCGCACGTGAAGGCGACGAAGCCAGGCCTGCAGAAGCTGGATGATCAGAGCTCGCCCATGATCTTCGTCGGCTACGAGAGCGGCTCCAAGGCATACAGATGCTATGACCCAACAACGAAGCACGTGGTGATCACGCGCGACGTTGTCTTCGACGAGGTTGCTAGCTAGGACTAGACGTCGAGCCCAGACGTGCACCCTGGCGACGACGAGACGTTCACCGTTGAGTATGTCACCGAGGCGGTACAGGCTCCCGACGCAGCGCCATCCACGTCACCATCTCCAGCCCAGCCGCAGTCGCCAGACCCCACCGCTCCAGCGCACTCCGTCACGCCGCCGGCGAACGTCGACCTCGACGCCCTGGACGCGGACCACGACGACGACGCCCCGCTCCGTTTTCGTGCCATCGACACCATCATCGGGCCGGCGACTCCACCTGGCCTTGCAGCCAGGGACCTGAGCGAGGAGCTCATGTTCACCTCTGCAGACGAGCCCACCTCCTTTGGCGGCCGAAGCGCACGGCGTCTTTGGCGCCAGCGATGCGCGACGAGCTGCGGTCCATCGAGGAGAACGCGACATGGGTGCCCGTCTCTCTACCCATCGGGCACCGGCGTCGGGCTCAAGTGGGTTTTCAAGGTGAAGCGTGACGAGCTCGGCAACATCACCCGTCACAAGGCTCGCCTAGTGGCAAAGGGCTATGTGCAGCGCGCCGGGGTGGATTTCGACGAGGTCTTCGCCCCGGTTGCGCGCATGGAGTCAATCCGCGCACTACTGGCCCTTGCAGCGCATGAAGGTTGGAAAGTCCATCATATGGACGTGAAGAGCGCCTTCCTGAACGGTGATCTAAAGGAGGAAGTGTACATGTCATATCCACCGGGGTTCATCATCGGTAACAACGACGGCAAAGTGCTGCGCCTCCACAAGGCGTTGTACGGTCTCCGCCAAGCCCCGAGGGCTTGGAATGCCAAGCTAGACTCGTCCATGGTCTCGCTTGGTTTCCAGAGGAGCAGCTCCGAGCACGGCATCTACACCCGTTCCAATGGAGCGGCACGGCTGGTGGTCGGCGTCTATGTAGACGATCTGATCATCTCCGGAGCAAGCAGCGACGCCATCACCGAGTTCAAGCGCGACATGATGCGGCTCTTCTCCATGAGTGACCTTGGGTTGCTCTCGTACTACTTGGGCATCGAGGTGAATCAAACCATGGCTGGCATCACCCTCTGTCAATCTGCCTATGCAGGGAAACTATTAGAGCGCAGTGGTTTGGGCGCTTGTAACTCGAGCGCACTGCCCATGGAGCCCCGTTTGAAGCTGAGCAGATCGAGCACCCCTCCCACAGTGGATGCCACGGCGTACAGGCGCATCATTGGAGGCTTGAGGTACCTGATCCACACACGGCCTGATCTGGCCTTTGCTGTGGGCTACCTAAGTCGATTCATGGAGGCTCCACATGAAGATCACCTCGTGGCAGTCAAGCGGGTGCTTCGCTATGTGGCGGGCACAAGCACCCATGGGTTCTACTACACGCGCAAGGAAGAAGGACGAGCACGGCTGACAGGATTCAGCGACGCTGACATGGCCGGGGACATCGACACCCGGCATCGTCTTCTTCCTCGGCGGAAACATCATCACCTGGCAGTCGTCGAAACAGAAGGTTGTAGCTCTTTCCTCTTGCGAGGCGGAGTGTATTACAGTAGCAACGGCGGCCTGTCAGGGCGTCTGGCTCGCTCGACTAGTTGCGGACATGACCGGCGTCGAGACCGGAGCACTGGAGCTCAAGGTGGACAATCAGTCCACCATAGCTCTCAGCAAGAACCCCGTGCATCATGATCGGAGTAAGCATATCGATACTCGCTTTCATTACATCCGTGAATGCACCGAAGAGAACAGGATTGTCTTGAGCTACATCGCGACAGACAAGCAGCTGGCGGACATCCTGACCAAGGCGCTCGGGCGAGTGCGGTTCTTGGAACTGCGCGAACTGATCGGCGTCACAATGATCGGTGGAGAAGGCATGAACTAAGGGGGAGAAATGTTACATAGTCCAGCCTCTCATCGATAGTTATCAGTTAGTTTGTTAGAGGGTCAGAGTCTATAATTAGCTTTGCATCTTTCTGTTTCAGTTCGTGGCTTAGTGCTCGCGCGGCAATAGCGGGTCGTGGGATGGCACGGCAGTAGTGCGTTGGTGCCGCGCGATTAGGGAGAAGATTCTCCCACATTTGCATGTAATCTTTCCTTAAGTATTGCATCCTATAATCAGAAAACGCTGCCAGTTGACAGCACCAAACTCTTGTGTTCTGCTCATCGAGTTCTTGAGTGCGTCTTCCAAGGTTCGCCGTAGACCGGCGTTCCCCGACATGAAGTGCCAACAATTCCATAGGGCAACTTCAAAGCCTTCAAGTAAGCTGGGGGGAAGTTTCATCAGACAAACTAAAACAGAGATTTCAGAGGTGAAAAGGATAGCAAGTTTCAAAGAAATCAACTTGCATCCATACTTGAGGGGTGGAAACAGCCCGCGGCCGCCCCACGCAACCTGTGCTGAGAAATCAGCCAGGCGCCGCCGCTCCTGGTGTGGCCGGCGGCATCACCCTCACTCCCACGCCCAGCCATCGTGGCTCCCCGGCTCCCGGCTGACCTCGCGTGGGAGTCCCATTCTTCAGCACCGGTGCGCCCCCGGTGGATTTGGAGCGGCGTGGCGTGGAGATGGAGCGGGAATGCGGGATCGACGGGTATCGAACAACGAGCTCGCGATGGAACGAGGCACAGGGGAGGGAACACCCGATTTCATTTTTTCTGTTTTTCTGGGTGGAAGGGAAGGGATAGGAAATAGCTGTGTTGACTTCCTGGTCAGTTCGTTGACAGTAAATAACCACGTCAAATTATGTAAAATACTATATATATATATATATAGAAATTTTATTTATAGTAGATATTTTTTAGAATATTTTTTGTCTAACCACATGGCTTCCCTCACCATTATCTACGTACTCCCTCCATCTTAAAACTATAGTTCATTTGACTTTTTGGACCTTAAATTTGATCGCTCATCTTATTTAAAAAAAATTATGCAAACACAATGAAATTTAAGTCATTTTTAAAGAACTTTTATTCGTAAAAGCAAGCTATAACAAAAGATATAAAATTTTGTACATTTTTTTTAATAAGACGGATAGTCAAACTTAGGGTTGAAAAAGTCAAACAAACTATAATTTGGAACAGAGTTAGTATCATATTTCCTCATATCTTGATTCCCAAATACATATTTTTTATGTAAGAAATCAGTTCATCATCTTTCTCTTCTTTAATTCCAATACCACGTTACTATTTCTTCTTAGTTAACACGTTAATTAATGAACATACAAAATATCGTAGTTTCTAAGTTGGAATTGTCCTTATATAAATGTTTACAAAATCTTTGTCAAATGTGGGAAAATCAGAAATGTTTCAATCTAAATTACCTAGAAACATTTATCCTTTTTATAGTGGAGACAAAAATCACCCAGAAGAGGTGTTTCGTTCTCAATTGCCTAGAAATATTTCTTCATTTACTACTAGGAAGAAAAATCACCCAAAAGAGAGATTTGCATTGATTCCACCATCTCCTTCCAAAATAAATCAATTTGTCCTAAATCAAACTTTATTTTGTAAGTTTAATCAAATTTATAGAAAATAATATCAACATTTATATTGATATGAATACCATTTCTATAGATGTGACCAAATTTAAAACGGTTTAACCTAGAACAACTGTTGATTTATTTTGGGAGGAAGGGAGTAATTCATTTCGGAGAGAATCACCGACTGGGAGATGTTAAACATGGTTTCGCTGGAGCATGATTCCATACCTTGATGATATAGCCCTCTCAAATCAATTCATGGTACGAAGATCTGATTGGGTCAACATACATGGATGCAAGGCCAAAACCCTCTCAAATTGGGACGAATAATTATATGAAATGAAATGAAGTCACAATAAATTCAAGGGGAGGGAGAGAGAGAGAGACGACTGACCAGACTACCACAACATGGATACTCCTCCAAGAACGTAGTAACAGCTAGGATGAGCACAATAGCCGCCACTGATCGTCTCGCAGCAGTGCAGTAGGTAATACGCATAGGCGCCACCGATCGGCTCGCTGATTGGAGTCGATCGAGCTTCCTCTGCGTACGCGTAGACAGTCTTTGGGCGCATCCGCAGATGGTAAGTAGTAGGAGTATGCTATGTACAACAACGGGAAGTCATAGTCAACGGAGGAAGAGGCGAACCAAGTGACATATGGCGCCCGCTGCTGCGAAGCCCACTCCACCTCACGGTGTTCTTGACGAGTGAGCGAGGGTGACAGGCTGACAGCAACTGCTTGTTTCTGAATGTTTTGTTTTAGCCATTCAGAATAGGAGCTGCACCGTGTGTTGTGTTGCTTATTGCTCTCTGAAGTGGATGTGTGCTCTACTCTGCTGCTCCCTCCTATTAATTAATAATAATAATGGCAATCGTATTGTAACATGCAATGTACTGCTCTCTGAATATGCAATGGAATGTTCAGTAGTTGCAGTACGTATGGCAATGCTCTGTAATGGAATGGAATGCTCTCTGTCTCTTATATGCAATGCAAGAGGGTTGCTCTCTGAAATGGATTTGTGCTCCTGCTTCTTGATACTCCCTCCGTATGATAGGATGCTTTAGCTTTCTTAAAAGAAGCGACTTATAATTTGTTCTACTTTTTTTTGATCAAACATACCTGTATTCACTTAAAAGTACCGTACAAATACAGGAGCCCATACAGGTACATTCTGGATGGATACAGAAGACAGCTGTTCACCGCCGGTCACGGCGTTCACCAGAACCCTTGGATCCTTGACCTACTGGATCTCGCTGCCGGTCACCGCCGGCGTTCACTAGAGCCGGTTGCCACCTTCCCATGAGCTGGAGAAGCCTCTTCGCCACCAGGCTTTGACACAAGCCACAGTACACACCCGTCATCGACGAGATGAAGCCTTCGCTAAACGTCCATCGACCGGGGATGCATCCCAAGCTCCGCTAGCTCTAGATCCGACCTCGCTGACGACGAACGAAGCCGCCGTGGAACAACCGGGCCGGATCCACCCTCCAAACTACCGCCACATCCAAAGCCGCTTCTCCATCCACAAAAGAAAAGACCAGCACACTCACCTCCCTACCGGCCAGCAAGACGTCGCCGGTCGACTCCTGCACAGACGCTCCACGCCGGCAGCACCACCTCCACAGGCTCACCGTAGACATCGGTGTGAAGTGCCACCAGGGCGAGGAAGAGCCAGAGAGGACTTATTCCTCAGCGCCGCCGCCGCCTCCGCCTCTGCCTCGAAGCTGACACAAGAAAACCAAACCCTAGAGCTACTAGGACCTAAACTACCGCTACCACCAACAGCAGCCGCCGGCGAGAAACCATCGGTCTCTGCCACCTCCCAAAGGCACTCAGGCCATCGGAGGCGGAAGAGACCGCCGTCTCCGCCGGCGACGGCATCACTTTTTCTCTCTTCTCTTGACTGTAGCAGACCGGGAGAGTTCGAGAGCTTTCTGGTGTTGCTCTTATAATTTGTCCTTCTTGGCTAAGCAGCAAAGCATCTGTATACTGAAGCGACTATACAGTGTACACGTTGACGAACATAGAATTATGTTGGAGTCTGCAATGTGATCGTGGGCCTTGGCCCAGGGAAAGAGAGAAAGAGCTCAAATGTTATTTGGTCTATAGGTTATCCAACGGCAGATTGTGTTTGGGCCTTCTGCTGCAAACTGTAATGCAATGTTTACACTGGATTTTTTGACGACCACCACAACTAATTCAGCATTTACAGAGCTGTGGATATGATTCGCATTTGGACACAGATGTAACCTACACGTAGAATTGCATGTTTCAAAACTGACCAAACAAGATGCATCTGATCATGACGATCCATGGTAACAAGTCTAAATGATATGCATACAAAAGTTCCAAGTCTAGGGGAATACAGTAATCATAACTTTCTGTTCCACACCAATCACCTTCATGGAACCCCTGATCGTGTGACCTTGAATTCGCAATGGCACACAACGG
This sequence comes from Chrysopogon serrulatus, assembly GCA_015844335.1. NCBI lineage: Eukaryota > Viridiplantae > Streptophyta > Magnoliopsida > Poales > Poaceae > Chrysopogon > Chrysopogon serrulatus. The sequence continues at coordinate 162,619 of JADLZL010007306.1, forward strand.
AATCACATTGCAGGTGCTTCACCAATGCAGGGATGGTTACTTCTTCACTCGCTGTCCAGTAATGGGCTCAGAGCCTTGACAACGATGTTCATTTCAGGCCGGAACTCTGGCTCGTACTGCACACACAACGCAGCAACAGCAGCCATCTGTTTGCCAAATGAAATCAAGAATTACACACACACAAAAGAAAATAAAAGTCCGTTTGTTTAGAGTACTACCTTCAGAACAAGGATATACTCTTCTAAGACAAAAGACCAATATTAGTTGTAACTCTAAAGAGTAGCAAATTTAGCAGATACGATCTGCTTATGGTTTTCAGTTTATTTTGGTGTGTACCTTCTCCACAAAAGGTCGTACCCTTAGTAAAGTGTCTGTGTATACTCTATTTTAAAATTGGATATTTAAATCAGCAGAAAGTTTGTTTGCTTTATGTTGGTGGTTTGTGTTAAGATTCACAGGCCATTACTGACTGCGGTTTCCTCTGTATCTTTGGAGGGGCAAAACTTGACTTATTGTGGAGCATGCTCTCTGTTTCTTCAAAGCAGAGAGCAGAAGGTATATCTGTCTGACCCCAAATACTATTTTCTGGATAAGTTCAGCAGAAATGAAGGACAAACAAACATGATCTAAAAATTCCATTTAAAAAAGAAAATAAAAAATGATTAGATCTTCCATTTTCCAATGTCAAAAGGCTATGTTCAATGGTACGTCTCACTGTATAGACCTCAACTTGCTCACTCAAGCTCACAACATCCAGGCTTAACAATATTGTTACCTTGCTGACAGCCTCTAGTGGGTACCTTTCTCCAAGCCTGGGATCTATGCATTGTTCCACCTTGTCTTTACTAAGCCTTGGTGTAGCCTGCACCTTAGGATAAGCAAATTAGCTATTGCATCCTGTAAATAAACTACAAAAGTGAATGCTGGAATATGTACCCATAGCACTAGGCACTGCTGTCCACGTGGTAATGTATAATCAATTGCTTTGCGACCTGTTAAAAGCTCCAAAAGTACAATCCCGAAGCTATAGACGTCGCTCTTTTTGCCACATTCTCCTGGGATTTCACACCTAGCAAGTTCAAAGAAGGCAGAAATCCTGGCATATCATTTATCAGCCCAGGCACTAGTGTAATTCTGAAAGTGTGGAAGTATCCATCACATACTCGGGTGCTTGTACTCTCCAGCCAGAACCATACCGGGGACCCCAAATAGTCTCAACCATCGTGTAAGAGGGATGTATTGAGACACCAATATCACCTATTTTTGCAACATCCTTTTCAAAGAGAAGTATGTTGCTGGATTTTATGTTGCTGTGGATGATGGGAGGATCAACCTTCTCATGGAGGAACTCGAGGCCTTTTGCAGCACTTACGGCAATCTTCACACGCTGCAACCATGATAAAGATGGTCCTGGTCGGGCTCCCTTGATGCCGTTTTTACCTAAGATCATGGCAAGCATGAAAAATATCAGCTAGTGTTTCCATGTCTGATAGTATGTAGATTATTCAGAATAACAATACAATTGATTTAACAGTCTAAACAAAGATCATACTATTGACCTATGTCTGACAAGAAAACACCAGATGATCATGCTAGGAACTTATGGAAGTAAATCTTGTGTTCCTCCATTATACCATGAAGAATATCATGCAAGGAGCCCCTTGGGGTGTACTCATAAGTGAGAACACGTGTTTCCCCTTCAAGAAAATATCCAAGAAGTTGCACAACATTGTCATGGTAACACATTCTTACAATGGTCGGAACCTGCAACAGAAGCAGAATTTAGAAGTTAATCCTTTGCTGCACACAACAATAAATGAAGAACAATAACTGCAGAAGTTAAAAAAGCAAGGCACACATGCATGACCTCTACTTGAATATCTACAGAAGTATCAAGCTTTTTTACAGCAAAATTCTGCCCATCTTTAAGAACTCCCAGGAAACATTCGGCGTATGGTCCCTGTCCTATAAGAATATCATTACTGAAGTTCCTGGTTACTTCCTTCAGTTCCACCATGGAAATGGTTGATATGAGACTAGGATGAAGTTTATCGGTGTTGTTAACAAGCGCAGGATCCGTGTGTTGGCTAGGTTTATTGTTACTACCAGCTGCATTGAAGAAAATGAGGTGTTAGAGTGCACGGTAAATCCAAGACCCCAATGGATCTACTAAAGAACGTGAAAGCATAAACACCATAAAAGAAAACATGCCAACAAGAATGCCACTGAGGGACGTTTCTTAACAAGGTTTGGACATCTGTTAGTCATCCCATCAGTTATACCAGGGGTTGGTCTCATTTTTTATGTCCCCCTAGGTTAAAAAATCCGATGGAGCTCTATCCTGACAGATGTATTCTAACTAAAAAAGAAGTCTGACACAAAATATATCCTAACCCCTAATAGAACTCAAATCCAAATGTAACCAAATTGTATTAATATTCGACATGTATTTAGCATGAAGTAGTAAATAGAATAGGCTAAGGTTATTGCTTCTCTGGAAGAGCACTATGGCACAACAAATAGTATATTTGAATTATATACATCAATACATGGTAAACAATTACAAACCAAAATTCAGCAAGGGAGGGTGTATATGGTAAGGGTGTAATTTTATTGTGTTGAAAGTTATACCAAAACCTTAAGTGCTACAGGTTTTATTTGCTTTTTATGTGTGTCTCTGCCAGGTTAAGGCTGACATGCAAATATGAAAAGAGAATTTGTTTTGCGTACCAGCAAGTTTGCTTCTAGCAATAATGATCCGGAGACGGAAAAGTATATGATCCATTTCTGGCCTCTTTTGGATATCAAGTTGTAAGCAATCGATGGCAATAGAAATGACCTCATGAACAAAGTACTCCCCATGTTCATCACAAACCTTGTCAAAAATTCCAATTGCATCACGGTCTCTCCTATAAGAATCAAGGAAGTCTGTGGTAAGCACATGAGCCCGACCATTGTACATGTATCTCACTGTCTTCCAAGTGATGAGCTCTAAAAGAACAACTCCAAAGCTATATACATCAGGTTTTGTGTTAAAAGGTTGACTAGAAACATCCCTTGGGTCTGAATAATACTTTTCAGGTCCATTGTCATGAATAGGAAACAGAGTATTTGTTTGTACAACTGAAAGTCCAAGAAATGTTGGCAAGTTCACATTGAAGATTTTTGGCACAAAGTTCTTGTCCAAAAATATATTGGCAGATCTGAAATTACCTAAGAGGCTAGTGCCACATGATTCAGGATTTTCAGCTGCTAATGAATGGATATGAACCAGGCCCTCTGCACACTGAACTGCTATCGACAAACGTTGATGAAGAGGAATTTTTTCCATGGAGCAGATAGTGTCATAGAGGTTTCTATTAGAAAAAGACATAGCACCAAAAATGTCTTCGATAGATCACAGCAAGACTCGTATACACACTCTAAACTGGATTTGCCTAAGTGGAAGCCAACAACATTCGCAACATTTTTGTGATTCTTTTGCTCAATATACTCATAGTGTTCAGAAATATCTCTCTGTCAGTTTCTGAACTTGTCTTGAGTAGTCTTACAATAACTGGACGATTTATCCCAAGGACTCCATTGTAGAGACATTCACGCATCGATTTCCTAAATGCCATGCGGTAGTTTTTTGTCATTTCTTTCATTTCGGTTTTATTGAAAATTTTTAGATATCCAAATTGGTATGCTGCTAACAGTACATTCTGCTCTCTCTGCATAGCTTTCCTGATCATCCTTAGACTAGAAGCTACTTCAACCATTTCAGGACGTGCTTTGATGTCCCTCCGCAAGCATTTAGCTGCTAACTGTCCAATGTCTCCAAGAAACTTCTTGTTTTCTGCAACACTGATTTCCTCATCAAACATGTGCTGCACATCCTCCCCTTTTGTGAGGGCCTCATTAAAACTTCGAGCAAGGGTAATGGTCCCATCCACTGCTTTTTTCCTTGTAACAACTTCCAGCAAAACCACTCCAAAGCTGTAAACATCGCTCTATGGGGTTAGGATTCCACTCTCACAGTATGCTGGATCAAGGTAACCTATGGAACCAATGACATTGGAAGTTTGCTGAGGATCACTAGCACAAAGGAGTCTTGCAATTCCAAAATCTGATATCTTTGGTTTAAGATTTTTGTCTAGCAGTATGTTAGCAGGTTTGATGTCACCATGAAGAACAGGACTATACATCGAATGCATGCACCATAATACTTCAGCAACCTCAATGGCAATTTCTATTCTTTTCTCCAAAGGGAAGGGAATCCGACCATTAGCGCCGTTGCCATGAAGTATGCTGTTAAGGTTCCCATTGGAGATAAACTCTATGACAATCATTAGAGCATTTTCTTCTGTGCAGCAGCCCAAGAGTCTGACAACATTCTTGTGGTTTATTTGGGAGTGCACTATCACCTCCTTGGCAAACACCTCTTTCTGGGTCCCATGTATATATCTCTTTACAGCAACTGAGGTTTGATCTTCTAGCATTCCTTTGTAGACCTCACCAAATGCCCCTGTTCCCAGAACAGACTTATACCCATCGGTTATGTTTCGTATCTCATTTTCTGTGAAATATTTCAAGCTGTAGCTGTTTTCCACTCTTTGAAGCACCTGACGCCCATTAGTTTGAAGGAAATCTCTAAGATTGTCCCCTTGATAATCCATGCACAACCAAGCACAGTGATAGGAATGCTATGGATGGTTGCTTGCCTGCATAACAAGGTCACATGTAGTGTTAATACTCTTTGATTCTCAAGTAACCTTATACTATTGAAAAGAAAGAAAAGAAACTACTCTTATAGGGGATTATAATGCCCGCTGGCTGACCAAAAGAACCTCAAAGAATCCTAACCTGTCACAATGTAAGCTTGGAGTGTAACATATAACACGCTATCAGAATGGCAACTCCTCATAACACATTCACCAGACCTAATACGATATGAACACAGGCACTAGTACTACAGATTTAACAGTATATCAGCTTGTTCTCTCAAAAATCAGTAGGCCAGAAAATGATGCAGAACCTTCTCAATATGAGAGCTAATAGGTAGTTCTAAAAATAAATAAAACTAACTAAAATTTCGATATCTAAGGTTTAAAACAGAAAGTACTAATTTCATTTTTCATAATAATAAGTGAGGATCAACAGTGACTGACACATCAACGGTTTTCAGATTTGCTGATGATTGGGAAATGTGTCTCGGCAATTTTAAGTCACATATAGCGGAGTAAGGTTTTAGAGTTTCAGGCAAAGTGTGAAGTGCTAACAATTCCATAGGTCAACTTCAACAAAGCCTTCAAGTGAGCTGGGGGAAAGTTCATCAGAGAAACTAAAACAAAGCTTCAATCGAGATTTCAGAGGTAAAAAGGATAGCAAATTTCAAAGAAACCAACCTGCATCCATACTTGAGGTGGAAACAGACCGCGGCCGCCACACACAACCTGTGCTGACGAATCAGCCAGGCGCCGCCGCTCCTGATGGCCGGCGGCATCACACCCACGGCCCCACCGCCACGCCCAGCCATCGTGGCTCCCGTTGACCTCCTGGGAATAGTATTCTTCAGCACCGGTGCGCCCCCGGTGGATTTAGAGCGGCGTAGCGTGGAGATGGAGCGGGGAATGAGGGATCGACGGATATCGAACAACGAGCTCCCAATGGAACGAGGCACAGGGTAGAGAACACCCGATTTCATTTTTCTGGGTGGAAGGGACAGGAAATAGCTGTTCACTTCTTGGAGACGTTAATTGGGCTTGTTCAGTTCGTAAATTTTAGAAAAAGTTGTAACTGTAGCATTTCGTTTGTATTTGGTAAATATTATCCAAACTTGGCCTAACTAGCCTCAAAAGATTCGTCTCGTGATTTACAACAAAACTGTGTAATTAGTTATTTTTTTACTAACATTTAATGCTCCATATATACGGGTAGAAATTGATGTGATGGAGAGAGAGTGGAAAAAATTGCAACTTGGGGGAGGAACTGAACAAGGCGAAGGTTTCAATAAATTGCTAGTCAGGCCTTGTTCTTTTTGCATGCAAGTTGCAAGTTTTTGCACTCTCTCTCCATCACATCAATTTCTACCCGCATATATATATGGAGTATTAAATGTAAGTAAAAAAAAATAACTAATTATACAGTTTAGTTGTAAATCACGAGACGAATCTTTTGAGCCTAGTTGGGCCACGATTGGATGATATTTATCAAATACAAACGAAACGCTACAGTGCAGGAAATGCAACTTATTTGCGAACTGAACAAGGGCTCAGTGTAATACGCTACGGTGTACTTCGTTGTACTTCGTGTTTGGTTGCCTCTGGTAATCATCATTACCGCCAATGACGGAGTCAGAAAAAAAAAAATATAGGTGGGACGAGTTTCGACAAGAAAATGAAACAAAAAAGGCACCAGATTCACAACGCGCCACATCCACATACTATAATCATACAAACCATTACAAAAACGCTTCAATCACATATTATAGCGAAGAATAGATGAGAAACACAAAATGTTACCTCAAATCTAAAGAAAAACTAGTACTTCTTGATCCATTGATCCATAAATTACAAAATATAAATCTATAAACTTTTATAAAGCCAAATTTCATTAGCTATTTTTCTCACATACAAGCTATCTACCTCATCATTCAACTATCAGATGTATTTATGGCCAACTATCATTTGCAATTATGATCAAGACACATCATTTACTAATATACATTTAGTTGTCCACATCAGCGTACCACATCATCCACTAATATTAACTTATAATTGTTTATTCTTTTATATAAATAATTTTATTCTAAATCATCTGCAATTTTCGCGGCAACGCGTGGGGTATTCATCTAGTAACTAAGAACGAAAGAACCTGTATATCGATTGAATATCAATTAGCGTCTTAGCGAGTGGCATTGCCACTTCAATAAGTGCTTGGACGGCTGCCACTTGAACTACTTAAACATGTAAAATAATACTATAAAAAGCTTCTAAAATAATTCTTCAAATCTGCAAAAAAATCATTTGTGAAATTGGCATACTCTATACTTTTTTTTTGATACTACTCTATACGTTGTTGATGTAATATTCATATGCTCGATGCGGAGAAAGGCAGAGAATGCGGCGCTCGATGGGGAATTACCGAATTGGAGAGATAAATTGGGCCCTTATTGGGCTAAACTAAACTGACCAACACAGGCCTAGCAGGAGATTCTTCATCCGCTGGCTCGTTGCATCGTTCATTGGCTTGTCTCTGTCGTCGACTCGTCGCCATGGCGCTCGGCGCTCGGCTGCTCGCGTCCCCTTGGCACTCGTAGCCGGAGATAGGAAAGAAGAGGGGTGTCCGGGTCTGAGGCTATGCCGCCGGTAGCTGGGGCGGCCGCCCCACCCCGCCCCTAGGGCAGCTTCGTCGCTTACCGCTAGTAACCCTATTCTTATAATTCAAATTCTCTTCTTTTTAATGAAAAACGTGCAGCACATGATTTTTTTTAAAAAAAAATTGCTAGTCAGCCCTTGCAGGAGGACATATCTCATCCATCTTTCGCTGAAGGACAAGATAACTGAAAGGGGGAAACTGAACGAAAGATTCTGTTTTTCTATGCTATAGGCACCATACATGCATACATCCCTGGACAATTTAATTCGAAGGATGGATGACGATGCGATTGGGTCAACATACATGGATGCAAGGCCAAAGACCAAAGCTCTCTCAAATTGGGAGATGAACAATATATGAAATGAAGTCGCCATAAACTCACAGTACACATCAAGAAGACAAGAACTGAAACAGAAACAAAAACAAGGGAGAGAGAAAGAGACGACTGACCAGTGACCACACCATAGATACTACCACTCCTCCATGAACTCGATCAAGTAGCATCTAGGAGCGCATCAGCTAGTAGGGGGTGCTGCTAACCTGTCGCAGCAGTGCAGCAGTAGGTAATGCGCTTAGGAGCCACCGCTAATTAATCACGCTGACTGGCTGATTGGACTTAGAGTCGACCGAGCTTCTTCCGCGCACGCGCACAGACAGTCTTCGGCGGATACCGGATCCATGGTTAGGTAAAGCAGCCACGGCCCACGGTTCTAGAACGCGTGGATCGCCCCGGCTGAACTCGATGATTGCAGCCGGGAAGACATTCAAACAGTAGTCCACGAGGGACCCGTCGGTCACTGTTTACTTTAATTTAATTTAATTTAATTTGTATAACAACCAAAATTATTTTAAGCAGAAATGGGCCAATATGATGGAAACGAACAACAAACAAATCAGCAAGCTTTATTGGTTAAATAATAATTACATCATTTAATAAAACTAGGAAGTTCATCGTCCTAAATATAATTATCCTTAGTTTACATTTTTTTAGAAACTGGATATATATTTCATAAATATTTCTGATGGTTTATAACCCAACGCTTATAACGACGCTCTCGAAAGAAATGAAAAATGTATTCATGTCCTTGCAAACTTCTCCCGGTCATCCTCATCGTTGGCGGCCAGAATAATCGCGTTGAAGCCCACCGTCCTGACGAAGAATCTTTAAAGGTTAGATTAAGTCCACTTTTGACCAAGGTTCTGGGATTCGGATTGAATGGTCCGAATTTCACCGAAATTCACCCATTTCAGCCCAGCCCGAGAGAAAATCAAACCGGTCAAAATATTTCGATCCAGTTCAAATTTCTAGCCCATTCCAAGATCCAATAAAGAGCCCACAAGCCTTCATTCATCAATACAATCTTGATAAACATCTCAAAATGATCCATGTGCGTTTGCTGGTTGGGAGCCGCCGCTAGCAGCTGCACTCCTTGCCGCAGCCACCGCGAGAGCCGGGGTCGCTTCCCGATGCCTAAGTTGGTGCCATGGATGGTCCTCGACCTCGCTGCTGTGACATGGCCATCTTCTCCACGCTCGCTACTACGCCATCTTCGGGTTTGCTATCTGCATCTTCTGCTGTTAGCACCGCACTGCACCGTCGTGACCCTCCCTATCGCCTGCTCGTTCCACGACGCTTCTATCTGCATCTTCTGCCGCACGCACCCATTCCATGTCTGCCTGTTAGGAAAAATTTTGTTCAAAATGCATTCAAATTTTTGGTGGATACCGGTCCAAAATTTCCAAATTTGTCGAATTTCGGCCAATTCGGTGAGCTCCGAATTTTTTCCCGAAACGAATTCCAAAACATTGATTTTGACCCCTCAACTATTGTGTTCGTCTAATTTTGACCCTCACCTACAAAACCATCTAGTCATAGTCCTAGTATCCCAACTGTTAAAACCGTTCACTTTTAACACATAGGATTGTTTTCTCCTACGTGGAGCGGGTTTGACCACGCCACGCGGACGTTAACCACACCATGCCGGCTCCTATATTTCCTCCTGTTCCTGCATGCGTAAAGAAGGCAACGGACACTTTTCAAAAAAAGAAGGCAACGGACGGACGCGCCGAGCGAGCAGGCTACCGCGGTGGCAGCGCGTGAGCACGGTGGTGGTGCTTGAGCAAGCTGCAACGGCAGCGTCCTGCCTCTAGCCTAAGTGAGACCCGCGCTCCCCATGGCAGCCCCCCCCCACAGCAACGCTGCCCCCCACGCCAGCCCCCGACACACAAGCGAAATCCCAACGCCATAGCCTGCTCGCACGCTGTCATGTGCTGCCAGGAACGAGTCTAGTCTACCACGATCCAGGCCATGCTCAACGCCGATGCACGGTCCCCACCGGGCGTCGACGCTCAAGCAGGCTGCGGCGATGCATGAGCAGGGCAATGACGCTCTAGCAGGTTGTGGCAGTGTGCGAGTAGGGCGACAACGCTCGAGCAGGCTGCAGCGGAGCGCGAGCAGGGCAGTGGCACGAGCACAATGTGGCAGCGGCGCACAAGCAGCGCGGTGGAGCTCGAGCAACATAGCACGCGTGATGCTCAAGCTGGGCGGTGGCACGAGCAGCACAGCTGGCCGATTGTCGGCGAGCCCTGGCTATACGAGCCCGCCAGCCCTGCCCCCACCAAGCGGCGCTCTACCTCATCCTCATCCACCTGTCCGTGTGGAGTCCGACCTATATCTGGCCGCTCTCCATGGTGAGAACGGCACTAGTGTGAGAGGTAAGGGCATCGCTGACATCGGGGCTAGGGTAGGGGTGGGTGTCGCTGCCGTCGGTGCCGATGTAGGGGCGGCGCTGGTGTGGGAACGGTGCCAGCATCACTTGGGCTAGAAGTGGAGTGGGGGCGGGCGTCGCCCTGCCGGTGGTGGGTATAGATGGCCAACGGGCCGTGCCGTGCCGGCACGCACGGCCCGACACCGTGCCGTGCCGGCTCGATGGTCATCGTGCCTCGGCGGGCCGTCGTGCTGTCGGGCCGTGCCTCCATGGGCTTCGTGCGGCGGCCTTCGGCCCATGGCACGGCCCGTGGGCTGTCGGGCCGCCCGAAAGCACGCCGTGCCCTCATGCCAGTGCCGGCGCCGAGGCCGAAGGGGGGAGCAGGAGCAGCCGAGGAGGGCACGACCACGACGCAGATCCGCCCGCACGCATGGAGGCATGGAGACGGCAGAGGAAGGGAAAGCGGGGAGGCGGGGAGGAGACGGCCGTGCCACCCACGCGCGAGGAAGCCGTCGCCGCCGTGAGGCGAGGGGAGAGCACGAGGCGGGGAGCGCACGGGAGGAAGAGGCGCGAGGGAGCCGCTGCTCGGCCGCCGGCCGGCCGCCCGCCGCGGAGGAAGAGGCGTGAGGGAGCCGCCGCCCGGCAGCCGGCATGGAGGAAGCCGTGGCGGCGCACCCCCCACCGGCAGTGGAGCTCGGGGTCGGGGCTGCTGCCGGGGACCTTCACTTCACCTAGGTCGGGAGGAGGCGGGGAGCGCAGGAGGAAGCGACACCGCCGACGGAAGCGGCGGCGCTGCGCCGACGGGTGGGGGCGACGCGAGCGAACGGCGTGGGGAGGAGTTAGGATTGGGAATTGAGGTAGTTCCTAGTGGGCTGTTAGCAGGCCTGGCCTTCATCCTTTTCACCGGGCCGTGCCCGGCCGTGCCATGTGGCCAGGGTGGCGGCCCAAGCATGGCCTTGTTCTCCCGTGCCGTGCCGGCCCGGCCCCCGGTGGCCATCGGGCCGTGCCATGCTTGGGCCGGGCCAAAAAAGCGGACCCCAGACCCGAGGCGGGCCAGAGGCCCACAGGCTGCATGGCCATATATAGTGGCGGGTGGGCGCTGCCACGAGGATGGAGAGAGAAAGGGGATAAGTGGGTGACGTGTGGGACCCACATGTCACTGAGATGGAGGTTGGCGCCTACATGGCGGTCAATGTCCACGTGGCATGGTCAAACCCACTCCACGTAGGACAAAACAACCTGCTTGTGCCCAGGTGCTAAAAGTGAACGATTTTGACAGTTAAGGTACTAGGTCTTGATGGTTTTGTAGTTGAGGGTCAAAATTAAACGAACACAATAGTTGAGGGGCCAAAAGTAAACTTAACCCTTAAAAGTTTTAAATGACACCATGAGCAGCATACTGGCAGCACTAACATGTTTTTTACCCATTGAACGCATAGGCCTAACAAGATGGCCAGCAGCCATCGCATCACCGGACAACAGGGAGTCTAGCGCCACAACCACCAACATCCCCGGCACAGTGGCTAACAGACCACCCCGGAGGTGAAGGAAACCACTAGAAAAGGTGGGATAAAAAAACCAACCAGATTTCACAAGTTGGTAAACATACCTCCTAAAGATTCCAAAGGATCCAACATCGGTGCCAGTGTCCACCAAAATGAGTGAGGGATTGTTATTCTCCGTGGATCATTACCGAAGAAAAGGGCTCTAGTTTCTCCGGCACTGCCACCGAATCCGCTGTAGCCGCCCCTTCCAACACCGATCAAGAGGAGCAAATCGACGCTCACTACAAGAAATGTGTCGGTGTTTGACATTTAATCTTTGTCATAATATAGGAAATTCATGTCACATATTAGCATTTGTGACACCTACATGATGAAAAAGCTAATGTCAAAAACTATGCGCCTTAAACCATGATTTGTGTCGTTTACATGTTCGTGTCATAAATCTATGACATTATTTTTGATGTCACAAAGTTTTATGATAATTGCTTTCACGTCACAACTTACAACATCCATATAGCAAGCTAGCTTATAATAGCCATTTATATTGGGCCAGCCACACCATTTTTTATCTTCATTTTTAGGCTAGTAACAAACCAAGACAAGACAATTGACAAACAATAAATTATATATTCACATATGCATTGATAACATATTATACACATATCTTGCATAAGAAAATGAATAAAAAAATTTATAACACGCCATCCCGACTTTTTTTACTATTGTAAATTGGTGTTTATGACATGATAGTATTGTCACAATAAGAAATTCGACTACTTTTAAGACATCTACCATAGTTCCTTATTCCTATATACCAAAACTTTCACTCCAGCAGGCCACGTCGTTGTTAAAATTACAGCCGCACATTCCCCACGCTCTGTTGTACTCCTTCCATCCCTAAATAAGTGTCGCTTCGCTTCCCGAGAAATAAATACCGGCAATTTTAATAAATAATAAATATCATCGATTAGTATCATAATTACTATCACCGAAAAGATCTTTGGATCTAGTTTATTGTGAAGCACATTTACTTATTTCATTAAGTTCAAATGTTTCTGAAACAAATGTCATAAACTAATTGATTTAGTGACCTTTTGGCCAGTTGTTAAATGTTATAAACCGACACATCTCTTGTTGTGGCTCCTTGCCAGAGAAAGAGCAGGAGCAACTCCATCCAGCTTCACGTAGGAGTAGAGGAAGGAAGATATATGCCGCACCAACGACATGAAGAAAACTAACCATAACCTATTAGACGAAGCCTAGTATATCGAATCCACCGGTCCCCCACCATCCGGCACCGACGAGGTCACCAGAGGCGGAGAGGATCCAGTGAAATCAATGACGGATGGTGAATTACCTCAAGTTCGCCCTTGTCTACTGTAGATGGGGACAAGAATCGAGAGACAGCAAGTTTACATAGCTTGCAAGATCTGTTACCCAAGATATTTGATAGGCCTAAGCCCACATATCCAAGCCAGCCCAACCATGTCCTTGTATATCGTTTCACTCGTGTTATCCAAAATGTAGTTAGGGCCTAATACCATGCCTTCATCTCCAACAGTTTTGTATAGTTTACTTGGTAAATCTTGTGTTTTGTCAACTCCTAAAAAGATATGCCAAGTAAAAAAAAAGCTCATTCCCAAAAGTTTGACATAATTTACTTGTCAAACCTAGATTTAACTTACATCAGAAACCCTAAAAGTATAAATTATATTTATGCTCTTCCACCTCTTGAAAACTCACATCAGAAAACTTGATAGGGAAACAAAATTATGTTTATGTCCTTCCACCTCTTCTGATACGAACGGATAAAGACGCTGAGTCGAAGCGCAATATATATGCAGGCGGAGGCTCTTTTTACTAACTTGAGATAAATAACAACCTGAGATGAAAAACTGTTGAAGAAAGTTTTTTCTGTTTTTGCTAAAGAAAATAAAGATGGCAGAATTGTTGGAGCTGCTCACTCTCTGACTTTTCTGCCTCCTTAATTCTCTATTGTAGCAGCAAAAAGGAGCTCTCGATTTGGCTCATCCTTGCCGGTTTCCTATGCCGCCAGTGGTCATTCGGGCTCCAGTGGTATGGGGAACCAGGATTTAAAGTCTAGTTAGAGATACCTTCATATACGGTCACACTAGCGCCTGGACGCCCGAACGGATGCCCATGCTGCACTCGCCCCCACGTGCACCCGCAAAATCCCGCGACCCCAAAGGAAAAATCGCCTGCTCTTCCTCCACTCCCCGCGCATGCGCTCGCCCCTCCTCCGCTCCTTGCGCAAGGAACCCGCCACGCCCCTACGTTGCCTGGGATCCGCCCGCTCCCAACCTCGTCGGCCCCCAGCACCTCCGCCCGCCGCGAATTTGTCCCCATAGCCCGCCAAATCAGCTGCAGCAGCAGGGGGAGCTATTTGCAACATTGAAAAGAACAACTAATGCAACAAAAACAAAGATATGAACTGAAACATAAAACAAATGTCTATTGCAACATTCAAAAATATCCACTGCAACATCGGAAAAATCTGCTGCAACAAACAAAATACAACTGTTGCAACATCTCACGCACCACTACTGCAACATTAGAAAACGCCTGTTGCAACAACCCAAAAAGTAACATTGCAACATTCCAAAATCATCTGTTGCAACATTGAAAAAGAACCTTTGCAACATGGTGAGAGCTGAACCCCGAGAGCTCGCCGGAACCCTAGCCATCACCATATCCCATAGATCCAGAGGGAGGAGGAGAAGGAGAAGCACGAGGAGGGGAGGGGGGCCAGATCCAGAGGAGAAGAAAGGAGGGGGAGGCCCGAATGATCCTCCGCCACCTACCTCATCGAGCCGCGCCATCGTCCTCCCAACCGGATGCATGGAGGTGGGAAGGAGAGGGAGAGAGAGAGAGAGAGAGCAGGCAGGGAGGAGCGCGGTCTCCTCGCCGGAAGCGGCCGCCGTCGCCCCCTAACTCCGGTGGCATAGGTCGTTGCGGTGGAGGGGAGATGAAGGGAGGGAGGGCGGAGCGCCACGGCCGCGACGCCACGCACGCTACGGTGGAAGGGAGATGAAGGGAGGGGAGGCGGAGCGCACGGAAGCCGCGGTGGGGAATGAGGAGGGGGTCACGGGCCGCACCTCGGAGGGGGGAGGGGTCACGGGCCGTGATGTGGGAGGCGGAGTCGGGCGCGTGGTGGCTGCTTGGCGTGCGGCACCTGTCCGGCTCTAATTGGGGCCGGACGTTTTAACCCTATCATTACTGCTTCATATAATAATAAGTAGTTTTATGTAACTTAAATCAGTTTTGTCTATAGCGGTGTAGGTGCTGCATTCCCATGGGATTTCAATTCCATTTCCTTTCTCTGCTTCTACGGTGAGGATGCAGCATCTGTGGTCTTCTCCGACGATGCAGCAGGGATGATTTGCTTTCTCAAATAATGGAGGGGATGGTGTTCGATCTACTCCCATTGTTGAGGTTCTTCTCCAGCCTGCTGGTTGTACCTAGTTGGTACTCGGTAGTGTCGTCTTGCTCATACTTCCTCACAAGGGAAGGCTTATTCTACCCATTTGGCGAGATTGACTCGTTTGTCCAATGGTCTCAATGCATCTTGACTTTCGGGCTCTGTATGTTATGACTTCAAGTTGGCCTTCCATGGCCGTACCTTGTTAGCTAAGGATGTCTTAGCTCCGGATCCTTCGATCCAACTTGACATTGGTGATCAGAGAGGAAGAACAGGGATGTTCATGAATAGGAACCTATGATAGCATCAATGTAATTTTCCTTTTATCAGGTTCTTGTGTCGCTTTTATCAGTGCTGTTGTTTGTGCTGATAGTGCTGAGTTTGGCTCATCTTAGCTTAGACTTTGCGTAGTTTGTCTTTTGTCTTTTGTCTTTTTTTCTTCTGTAAACTGTTGGTTTTTTTAATGCATTTTCAGTGGGAGCCCCTGGCTCCCCCTGATTCTTTCAAAAAAAAAAATGAATGAAATCACCCCTGCTCAAAAAAAAAAAAAGCTCGGAGGATTATGAATTATTATATTATATATACTCGCGCACAATATATACACATGTCATTGCAAGTTATAACTGTAAATAAAATTGACAACTTTTATTTAGGACAAACGATTTATGATTTACATAAAAATAAATTAATTTGGTAGACTCAATAATGTGACATGAAAATTGATGTAGCTGTAACAATCGAATTCGTTGCGGTGATGACTAGTGGCTGTTGACGACGAAGCACTTCTCCCTGATCTCCCCTTCGTCGCCGGTGAGCACCTCGACGTTTCCCATCTTCACCATAGCCGCGGCGAACTTGGCCTTCCAGGCGTCCTCAGCGGCGGCATGGAACTCGACGACCCCGGCCGTATCGGGGCTGTCGAGTAGCGTGTTGTCAGAGATGAACAGAACCTCGTGTGCCAGCACGTTCTTGAAGTACTGATTGTCAAAGGTCGCCGGAGTGACGGGGTCGAGCGGCACCACCGTGGGGTCCATCTGGCCGTCGCTGGACGGCCACGGGCACCGCTCCTTGAGATGGTCGGCGTAGACGCGGTCGATGGACGGGTCGGTCGTCTGCGTCAGCTCCCCGCTGAAGTTGTAGAGGCGCCGCGTGAAGGAGGAGCAGTGGGAGCGGCCGATGGTGTGCGCGCCGGAGAGCGTGACCATGTCGTCGGCGGAGAGAGCCTTGCGCCTGAAGCTCTCGACGAGCTCGTCGACGAGGTCGGTCGGTGCGGGGACGTTGTTGTCGAGCACCTCGTCGGCGTTGGAGACGCAGCCGTCGCGGCGGCCCGAGGGGACCTGGTAGTCGATGCCGCCGGCGAGGTAGGCGCCGTCGCGGGCCGCGAACGCGACGACGTCGGCGCAGGAGACGGTGCGCGGGCAGTGCGCCTCGAGGGCGGCCTTGGCGTCGTCGATGACGTCGAAGCCGCGCATGCTGGGGTTGTTGGCGGGGGAGTCCTTCTCCGCCTGGTGGTCCGGCGTGGAGTTGATGAGGATGGAGCCGTCGCAGCCCCGGACGAAGCAGTCGTGGAAGTGCATGCGGATGAGCCCCGCGCCGACGCCGGCGTCGCGGGCGACGGCGCGGCGGACGGCGTTGCGCACGATGTCCTCGGCTTGTGGGCACGAGTCCTTGTAGAACCCGACCTCCAGTGACGACGGCGAGGCGTGTGCGTGTGCCGACAATGAGACGACGGCGAGCGCTGCCGCCAAGGCAAATGCCAACCACGACGTCGACCTCATGGTGCCTGGTGCGTGAACAATGGATGATTGTTCGATCAGATGCTACGCTAACTCTGAGCTTTGAGCTCGATGGAGATGGTGATGGTGATGAGAAGATGGAGAGCAGGGTAGCTGCTTGATCTCTATTTATACAAGGGGAGCATGCAGTGCAGCCATGAACCATGCATGCATGTCGTCGTAGCAGTTGGAGAATGGCCTGTGGTGTGCACACCGAGTCAGCAAAGACCCAATCCTGGCACTTGAAAGTGTACACCATCAACTGATCAGCTTGTTGTGTCTAACAAGTATCGATGTCCACGCGCATATGCATGAACCGTGTCACAGTGAACTCACCGACTTTAGTAGTCCCTCCACTCTAAAACTATTATAAAATATTTTTAACTTTCACTGGCACAGAAATCCTTTGTACAGGCGGTGGTAGACCCATTTACACAGGCGGCCAAAGCCCATACCGTACTGTGGGTCAAGCACTAATCGGCCCACAGTACAGGCGGCGGGCTGTGAGCCGCCTGTGAAAATTGGGTTTTCACAGGCGGCTCACTTTGTCAGCCGCCTGTGTAAATAGTTATTTTCACAGGCGGCTGACTAAGTCAACCGTCTGTGAAAATCATTGTCCAGAAAACACGAAAAAATAGCAAAAAAATATTTTTAAAAACGCAAAAAATATTTTTGAAACCGGGAGAGGCACTCGCCTGCCCGTCTCCGTCGAAGTCGCAAGTCGCGCATTTTTTCACGTAAAATCGTGCGCTACGCGGCCGTGGGGGTTTGAACCCACGACCTCGGGTTCGCGTGTAACCCCCTCTACCACTCCACCCACACGTCACTTGTGTCTATTTGTCATTTTTGTTCCCCACATATTATACAAATCCGACGGAAAATTGAATATTTGAGGGTTTAAATGAATTCAAATAAAAAAGTGGTGAACTACAAAGTTTTATAACTTTTCGAGATCTACAACTTTCATTTAGAGTGTTTCTCCATCCGAGGTCATTTGCAAAATTTGGATTTCAAATTTGAGGAATTCAAATGCAATTTTGGGAGCCTACATGATTTCAAGAAAAATTTGTAAACTACGAACATTCATAACTTTTTGAGATCTATAACTTTCATTTTGGTCAAAATTCCATCCCAGGTCGTTTGAAAAATTCAAAATAATAAATTTAAAATTATTTATACAGGCGGATGTCTTAGAGAACCGCCTGTACAAATCGATTTCTACAGGCGGATGTCTAAGAGATCCGCTTGTACAAATATGTCGATTTGTACAGGCGGATGTCTTAGACAACCGTCTGTACAAATATCGATTTGTACAGGCGGATGTCTAAGAGATCCGCCTGTACAAATATGTCGATTTGTACAGACGGATCTCTTAGACATCTGCCTGTACAAATCGATTTGTACAGACGGTTCTCTTTCTGGGCCCACTGATTTCTTTGTACAGGCATCAAGAAAATTGGAGCCGCCTGTAAAAAAAAACCGTAGTGTCGTGAAAAATGATTTTTCTACTAGTGTTTGCTAGATATATTTTTTATATATTTAGACATGGTGTATATTTAAGTGTATGGTAACAACTATGCATATGGAAAAGAAAATATTTTATAATTTGGAATGGAAGGAATAGAGTGTAGTAATATGGCTTCCTCCCAAATCTTGATGAGGGCTGACGAACGGTGTTGATGAACCATGATGTAGGCAATTGGACCTTTAATTTGGGTTCCAAGCTTGCAATGTAAGCATGGTAGATGGTGCAAGCTGGAAGAACTGGTAAGACCGACAGGAGCCGACAGTACATACATAACACATGTCACCATCTACCTAATGTTTCCTAGCTAGACTTCACCATCTACCTAATGTTGCCTAGACTTTGTTGTAGTAGCAAATGATGAGCAAATCAGGGAGTCATTTACTAGAGATCGAAAACGATGTCGGTCTGAAGGTTGCTTGATCAGAAAGTTCTTGTAGACACAATAAAGTTCCTGGATTTGATATTGAAATAGTCGATACCGCTACCCATGACCGGGACAAAGCCGTGTCTGTATATATCATCACAATTTTCAAGAGTTTCTATCGTTTTCGATTGTTTACCTTTAGCTCACAGCACCAAGTCAAAAAGAGACCTGGTGATCATAAGGAGTATTATGTTATCACTAAGGCGGCTGGATGAACTGTTCTCCGTATTATGTAAAGCCTACAGCATGGTCAAAAGTGTTGATGTTAATTGAATGTGAATCCATGCCCAAAAAAAAAATGCTTTTGCACTAACGGTTGATGCAAGTACAGGTTATATTAGCCTGCCTAACGATAACAAACATGAAGAAATCGATGGGAAGAATACACAAATGTTTGACTGTTCGATATATGAGGAACATGATATATATACCTTCCACACTGCATCTCCTCAGAAACAACGCTGAAAGAAACCTAAAGTCGACTTCAGACAGTTTCAAAACAATAAACCTGTCCAGATAAACCATCATATCAGTTTCTGTAGCAAGTGATCACCCCTATATCCTAAGTCAGATCAGGAAAGCACTATGGTGAAGTTTGGGTGACGAAGTTACAAATCTTTGGAATACATGACATTGTTTGAATCGTCTGCAGTTATCATAATGAGAAGCAAAAGAATAGAAAATTCATTCTTCTGTTGTGTTGACGCAGTAGTTTTATCTTGACAAAAAGTTTGACGCAGTAATTACATGCTGCATTAATTGGCAGTTGTAGAAAAAAACAGACTATCAAGCCCAATCAAACATGGACATGTATCCATGAGTTTTGTGGGATATGATTTTATTACATAATTCAACCAGAAATTTATTGGGGCTTGTTTGTAGATTTTAATTGTTTATGGTGTGCTTAATTAACGCATGCTAAGCAAACCCACAGGCAAGACTCTTGAATCCATTCCCAAGCTAAATATTGTTGAATTTTTGTTCCGCCATATGTAAAGAAAATGGCACCTACCTATGGCCGTTAACTAATTTTGTTGATTGAGTGACAATATGGTCATTGAGATTAATGATGTGCGCTAGTACACAAGGCTTCAAAAATGGATTTGGACAAGGCAACATAAAGATCAAGAACACCTCATGCAAGATGGATGAGCTGCTTTTATGCCTCCTCCATTCCCCTCTCATACACCTTGCATTCAACACTGCCTCCTCTCTCCTCTCCTCTATTTTTCTCTGTGTAGTCTCTCTAGCAGTGAGGCTTAATTTCCATCCAATTCTTGTCGGTGGACAAAAAGGAATCCTCACTTGAGTTGAAGTATGAGTTAATTTAATAAACATTATTATTGTCTCCTCCTTGCTCCCCATGCTCTTGTGGAGGTTCTATGATGATATGAGAAGGTCTATGAAAACCACCATGATGGACCATAATGGATGCATGCATCTCCATCGTATTGAAAATTTATTTAGATTCAAACTGCACAAACCAATTATCACTCAATGGTCTGTTGTCCATTGGAACTTCAAGTCCCTAAGCTTTACTCATCACCCCCAAGGAACCCTTAAGTTGAACAGGTTCCACGAGTAGTATTTCCCAGAAAGTTCTTCAGTTCCTTATATAAAACTACTCATCCTCCTACTCCAATGCCGGCTATTTGTTGGTTATCACAATCACCATACCCTTTGACACATCCTTCAACACCTCTAGGACTTGTGCTGCCAAACCACCTCATTATTGCCAAAGTACCCTCTAGAGATGCCCAACTCCTCCAGTTGTCATGTCCTCAAACTAATTGTCATGTTTCTTCTCTCTTTCATGATGCCCAACCCTCAACCCACCACATGTCACCAAATATTTCTTTCCACTCCATGCTTACCAATTAGTCATGCACTTTGAGTTTGCCACCTTGGCTTTGGGTGGGCAATCTCCTCATTAGAGATCCCATATCAACCCATAGGCCACAGTCGAACTAGCGATGGCACAATGAAAAGCCAGTGGAAGAGAACATTGTAATGTGAAGCATTACTGACTAGATTGGTTCCCTCAACCCTTAAAATACTAATTGGGAAGGAGGATACAAGCAGTCCAATCACCTAGGGCCTTGTTCTATAAGATATCTAATGTCTTTACAAAGCGCATCGGAAAATTATATCCCAATCTGACCTAGAAACTAGGACGCACCCCCCCCCCCCCCCCCCACCCCACCCCCACCACCACACCACCCCCCCCCCCCCCCCCCGCCCGATGAAACCTTAGGAGTCCCATGTGGTAGAAAAAGATCAGGGATCCCTGCTGGCATCTAGGACAAGGAGTTTGCCAATTGCCACCATCATTGTCCCATAGAAGTTGCTTATTAAGTCATCCTTAACACGAGCAATATTGCTTTGATTGTCGCAAGCACTGCCATTATACCACAGCCACCAAATCGCCTATGACACAGCCTCGTCTATTATTAGGTTATTATTGATTCTCGTAATTATAGTTACTTCATTTATATTGGTCTTATCATCACTCTTTATGTAGTTTTCAAGCAATATACTAGTACAACAAAAGAAATACATGTGTTGCAGTTATCAATAACACTCTATTTTGTTATTACAAAATTAGATCAAACTTGAGCTGAAATCAGATGCTAGAAGCCCTAAAACTCTCAATGTTGTACAAACAAAGAGCTTCAATATTTGTAAGTCGATGTCATTGTTAAATTTGTACATGTTGTGCAAATAACACCATTTAACTTGACAAACTTTGTTTGATTTCACATACTTAGAAAACAATCTTGATAATTATGACATATTGACGTATGGAACGTATAAACAAACTTATACATGAGCTGATTAGCTAAACTTGACTAGTAGTGTGGGTTGACGACGAAGCACTTCTCCCTGATCTCTCCCTCGTCGCCGGTGAGGACCTGGACCTTGCCCATCTTGATCATGGCCTTGGCGAACTTGACCTGCCAGGCCTTCTCGACTGCGGCGTTGAAGTGGACCATCCCGGCGGTCCAGGGGTTGTCGAGCAGCGTCTGGTCGGAGGTGAACAGGCCCTTGTGCGCCAGCACGTTCTTGAAGTACTGGTTGTCGAAGGTCGCGGGGGTGACCGGGTCTTGCGGCACCACCGTGAGGTCCATCAGGTCGTCGCTGGACGGCCACGGGCACCGCTGCTTGAGGTGCTCGGCATAGGCGGGGTCGAACGAGGGGTCCGTCCGCCCCAGCTGCCCGCTGAAGTTGTAGAGCCGCTGCGTGAAGGAGGAGCAGTGAGAGCGGCCGATGGTGTGCGCGCCGGAGAGCGTGACCATGTCGTCGGCAGACAGGCCCTTGCGCTTGAAGCTCTCGATGAGCTCGTCGACGGGGTCAAAAGGGGCCGGGACATTGTTGACGAGCACCTCATCCTCTTTGGACACGCGGCCGTCACGGCGGCCAGCGGGGACCTTGTAGTCCAGGCCGCCGGCGAGGTAGGTACCGTCGCGGGCCGCGAACGCGACGATGTCAGCGCAGGAGACGGTGCGCGGGCAGTGCGCCTCGAGGACGGCCTTGGCGTCGTCGATGACGTCGAAGCCGCGCATGCTGGGGTTGTTGGCAGGGGAGTCCTTCTCGGCCTTGTTGCCCGGCGTGGAGTTGATGAGGATGGAGGCGTCGCAGCCCCGGACGAAGCAGTCGTGGAAATGCATGCGGATGAGTCCCGCGCCGACGCCGGCGTCACGGGCGAGGCCGCGGCGGACGGCGTTGCGCACGATCTCCTCGGCCTGCGGACACTTGTCCTTGTAGAACCCAACCTCTAGCGATGGCGATGCGTGTGCGTGTGCCGCCGATGAGGAGACGACGACGAGCGCCGCCAACAAAGCAAATGCCAACCACGTTATCGATCTCATGGTGCAGGTGAACAGTGGGTTTTGTTCGATCAGATTCAGATGCAAGATGCTACTCTCTCACTCTAAGGTTGCTAGCTGCCTGGAGCTCTTCAGCTCGATCGAGATGGTGATGCGAAGAGAGGCGCAGCTGCTGGAGCTCTATTTATGCACAGTACATGGGATGATGGGTGGTGTGTGCATGGAAGGAATGCCGTGTTTGTGAGCCGAGTCAACTATTAAGACCTAATCCTTGCATCGCCAAATGTTACCTAAGCTAAGTATCACAAGCATACAAGAACCATGTTAGTGGACTTTAATTTGTAGTACATATATCATATATGTCACCGTCTACCTAATGCTGCCCAGACTATGATTTAACAGCAAATGATGAGCAAACCAGGGAGTTGTTTAAAGATCGAAAACGATGTCGATCTGAAGGTTGCTTGATCAGAAAAATCTTCTAGATAAAGTAAACATTTCTGGATTTTTGGTATTGACATGGTCGATACCACTACCGGATGACCAGGACCAAAATCAAAACCGTGTCCGTGTCTGTGTTTGTTTGACTTTGTACTCAGCATAATTTTTAAAAACCTCTATCGCTTTCGATCTTTCATCACTAAACTGAGCATGGATGCACTGTTCTGCACTGCATATGGATTGATTATATTAATCAGCTAAAATGTTAATTACATGTGAATGCATGCCAGAATGCTTTTGCACTAACGGTTGATGCAACATGTTATATTAGCCTAGCTTCCTAACCACAACAACAACCATGAAGAAATCGATGAGAAGAATACACAAATGCTAGAGGGCCTTTGACTGTTCTATGTCGACAAGGAATAGGATATATGTACCTTCCACACTGTATCTCCTATTCTCCTCAGAAACATACACCGAGAAGAAAACCAAAGTCAATTTAGACAGTTTCCAAAAAAAAAATCTGCCATCAGTTTTTGTAGCAAGTGTTTACCCCTGTATATATCCTAAGTGAGATCAGGAAAGCACTCCGGTAAATTTTTGGTGACGAAGTTGCAAATCTTTGGAATACACATCATGACAATGTTTGAAACTTTGAATCCTTCGGAGTTATATCAAGTATGTGGAGGACACAAGGAGTAGAAGTTTAATTCTATTGTTGTGTTGACGCGGTAGTAGTTTTTGCCTTTTTTTAGCAACAGCAGTTTTTGCTAGTTAATATATCCAAGAGCAATTGAGTATTGGCCCAATGCACCCCCAACATAGCCCTGAGGGCATGCTTATAAAAACTAATCACCAGCCAGACTGCCAGAGAGTAATTAATCCGCTAAGCACATACAGGTCGCCACTGTTTCCCTCATGCACTACGTTAGACCGTACGACTATTTCCTTGACGTCGACTAACTGACTATATGTGTGTTCCGCTGAGCCACGGGTTGGGAAGATATACTCTATCATTATGTACATGCAATTGATTTTGTTTTATGCAATAATTCCTTTTATGCTAGCCAGATATTTTTACATGGTTGGTTCTAGAACATATCGTTTTAAATTAGCGGACAGCATTATGCATATATTAGATTGCTTTACTCTGTTTTTGCTTGATCATGTTACCGACTAAATTAAAGGTCGTATTTAGGACGGTGATTGAGTGTCACACAACAAACCACGAGGTTGCAAGTTCGTGTAGTGAAGCAGTTGACACAATATGTATGGCTATGCCAGTTGGAGGAATGTCATAATTGCCAATCTTTTGACCAAAACGCGGGGGGGGGGTTCGGGCTACCAATATTGTTTTCCTTTTTCTTTAAATGAAGGAATGTAATGTGCAGCAAAAAAAAGTATAAGCCAACCAACCAGGCCCAGAAAACAAAGTATTACACTAATTTGTTAGCAGCATGTAAAAAATCTGTTCTACCCATCATCGACTGTATAGCCACTTGGATGTCTTAATAAAAAAGTAACCGTAACATCGGTCCTAGAAAACACCCAACTCATTTTTGTAGAGAATAATATGCATGATGGTATGGCCTCAACATCATATGTCATGATCTGTGTGTAATAAATCTTATGGAGCGCTCCTTTGATGTATTTTGTGCAATAGGCAATTTAAATTATGTAACTCATCGACATGAAGCAAGGTGACTCGGAGCATCGAAATTGGGACACCTAGGAGTAGGTGTCCACACCAGTTGCTTGCGGTCATCTGCATGCGCTGATTTTCGTTAGATGAAGAGAGACCGTACCATCCCAAAAATCTGATTATATGTTTTTTTTTCGAGATCGTGCGCTGCACGTATTTTATTAAGAGAAGTGGGAGTTTGTTATAGATCAGAGCAATGGCATCAACGATGGATGACCCATCCCTACGACAAACACATAGAACCAGAAAACAACGCAAATCAAGCCTGCAACCGGGATTGCAATCAAAGTAGTAAGAGGAGTGAGGTTAACGTGGAGTAGACCGCCAGACTCCACTCGTTTGCCTCGTGGACGATGGCAGCCAGCAACCTAGGTGGTGTCAAAGCCCGGTTGTCGAAAGTCCTTGCATTACGCTCCTTCCAGAGTGGCCAGCTGATCAGGAAGAAAAGAGTATCGAAGCCGCGTCTCGCAGCCCTGGGAACAACCTTCCGAGAGGCGCGGTCACCAGGCGCTGGAACAAGCTGGATCAGGTTTAGCTTCCCCAGGACCAATGACCATAGTTCACGCGAATAAACGCAACCCAGCAGGAGATGGTCGATTGATTCAACCTCCTGGTCGCAGAGAACGCAGGAATCGGAGTCCTGTAGGCCATGCCTGAACCGTCGCTGCGCCGTCCAGCACCTACCATGCAGAACAAGCCAGAGGAAGTGCCTGACCTTGGGCGGGGCACGCACCTTCCACAGCTGCTTGTGACATTCATATTTATTATTTATACATTGTCTATAATATGATGAGTATAAAAAATCCTTCATAAAAATTAAGTTTATTTATGCCCTTTCAACAACTGCACTTTTTAGGATTTGTTAGTAGGTAATAGGTCTGCCAAAGGAGGACGTTCACTGCTGATGAGCTATCGCACTACCCTTGTGATCGCCAGTCATAACCAGCAATGGAATTGTTTCACTGCTGCTTGGAGGGTGTCGCGGGTGTGGAGACCAATTGAACCATTGGTGAAAATTTTTATCACCACCAGGCATCTGATTGATCCGGCAGTGACCGTCAGGTTTTGTTTCATTGCTGGATTATACATCGAGCCGGCTGCTATATATAGGCATTATGGCCACCAGACCTAAATGGCCACTAGTGCACTGACGGTCCACACCTTGGTGACTGTTCATTGTCCCAATTACCAATGCTCTTTCATCGTCACTATATTAATTCCGATGGGAGAAGCTAAAGGGGCTCGCCCTATGTTCTACGTATTATTCACACCATCTTCTCTCTAAAACCACCTCTCTTCTGTGTTTTCCCTTCTTCCAACTTGAACCGTGACTAGATTCAAGCTAACACAGGAGACAACTCCTCTAGGGAGGAAGACTCTCCATGCCGGTGGAGCAGTATGGACAAGGGCTCCAGCTACGAGTTCTCGCCTAATCGGAGTCTATGGAACTCTGTAGATGAGTGCTTGTTCGACGACAGCAATGGTGCCAACGACGATGAGGTGGAGAAGGACGACATTGATAAGGCTACCCATGAGCCTCTGTCAAAGTGGTGGAGGAAGGATGATCCTAGCTCTGATAGCGAGGATCTAGATTAGATTTAGTTTAGTTTAATTAGAAATATTGTAATGCTTTCGAGTAGTGCAACAAATAAAGATGTTTTGGTTTAATGGTTTACAATATCTCAAGAAATTCTTTCTAATAATGAATAAGAATTGTTTGATCATGTTCCCGTAGCATTTTCATCCAGACACATTAATGCTGCCCTTCCTCCATATGAACCTAGATCGTCCATGATTGTCACTCATATCTTGAAACACTTGGCCAACTCTCCACCCTAATTCTTCTCCAACTTTCCTTGGCCCTGACAGCGATGGTTTCCGCAAGAAATCCCCCTACGAATCGCTTCATTCTCCCCACCTGGTAACAATCCTTCCTATTTTGGTAAACTCAGATTGGTTCCATGGAAGGAGCATTTTTCTTGGTGAGCAACCTTTGCCATTTGGAGGCTAGAGGTTTTTTTTTTCGCGAACGTGTCTGTGACACGTGTTTCCCAACATGTATTCCCGTAGCATAGATTATGATAAAACCATGAAAACCATATCGACTTTAGTGGGGATATAGCGGCCATTTGTTGGGTTTTATGGTTGAATAGAAATGATGCGGTGTTCCAAAACATAATTGCTAACTCTTATTTGCAGGTGATTTTCAGGGGGACTTTTTGGATCCGGCAATGGTCCCTGTTGTCTAAAGAGGAAGAGAGACGAGTGATGAAAGATGGATGCAGACAACTGGAAGGAGTGGCTCTACAATTCTTTGGTTCCTGTCATTGGAAAAATTAGAAATGAATATGAATGTAGAGGCAGCTATTGTCTTTGATCTGGTTTCAGTCTGCTGGGTCAGAACTGTTTGTTTCCAGGTCTCTATCTTGTTTGCCCTCTTAGCTGTTCGCTGGCTGCATAAGTTTCCAGGTCTATGTCTTTTGGTTTACCAGGTATTTGCCTTGGTGGCTCACTGAGCTGAACTCTGGGCTGGGCTGTGTCCCACCCTTATTCGGTCCTGTAATTCTTTAGATGGACTTCGCTTAGCGATTTTTGGGCTAAGTCTCTTTTCTGTAAGGTTTGACTCTAAACAATCATTTATGATTGTGAAGGCCGGAATGATTTATTCCCTAATCTAAAAAATATCGACTTTTGATATCTCACATGTACTTGGCTTAATGCGCATGCAAATGGTGAAAGAAAGATTGGGCTTTTACCATTTGCACTAGAACCTGTTGTCATTACTAAATTTCTACATGTTATACACAAATAACGGCATTTTAATTGACAATCTTTGTTTGATTTCACAGAATTGAATAGAAAAAATTCTCTGATAATTATGAAGTATTAACGTGTGGAACATATAAACAAATTTAGCTAATTTGCTAAACTTGACTAGTAGTGTGGATTGACAGCGAAACACTTCTCCCTGATCTCTCCCTCGTTGCCAGTGAGGACCTGGACCTTGCCCATCTTGATCATGGCCTTGGCGAACTTGACCTGCCATGCCTTCTCCACTGCGGCGTTGAAGTGGACGATCCCAGCCGTCCAGGGGTTGTCGAGCAGCGTCTGGTCGGAGGTGAACAGGCCCTTGTGCGCCAGCACGTTCTTGAAGTACTGGTTGTCGAAGGTCGCCGGCGTGACCGGGTCTTGCGGCACCACCGTGAGGTCCATCAGGTCGTCGCTGGACGGCCACGGGCACCGCTGCTTGAGGTGCTCGGCGTAGGCGGGGTCCAGGGACGGATCGGCATGCCCCAGCTGCCCGCTGAAGTTGTAGAGCCGCTGCGTGAAGGAGGAGCAGTGAGAGCGGCCGATGGTGTGCGCGCCGGAGAGCGTGACCATGTCGTCGGCAGACAGGCCCTTGCGCTTGAAGCTCTCGATGAGCTCGTCGACGGGGTCAAAAGGGGCCGGGACATTGTTGACGAGCACCTCATCCTCTTTGGACACGCGTCCGTCACGGCGGCCCGCGGGGACCTTGTAGTCGAGGCCACCGGCGAGGTGGGTGCCGTCGCGGGCCGCGAACGCGACGATGTCGGCGCAGGAGACGGTGCGCGGGCAGTGCGCCTCGAGGACGGCCTTGGCGTCGTCGATGACGTCGAAGCCGCGCATGCTGGGGTTGTTGGCAGGGGAGTCCTTCTCGGCCTTGTTGCCCGGCGTGGAGTTGATGAGGATGGAGGCGTCGCAGCCCCGGACGAAGCAGTCGTGGAAGTGCATCCGGATGAGCCCCGCGCCGACGCCGGGGTCGCGGGCGAGGCCGCGGCGGACGGCGTTGCGCACGATCTCCTCGGCCTGCGGACACTTGTCCTTGTAGAACCCGACCTCTAGTGACGGCGATGCGTGTGTGTGTGCCGCCGATGAGAAGACGACGACGAGCGCCGCCAACAAGGCAAATGCCAACCACGTCGTCGACCTCATGGTGGTGCAGGTGAACAATGGGTTATTGGCCGATCAGATTCAGATGGTACACTCTCTCTTAGCTTGCTACTAGTTGCCTGGAGCTCCTGCTCGTCAGCTCGATCGAGAAGGTGATGCGAAGAGAGGAGCAGCTGCTGGATCTCTATTTATAGAGTACAGTTAATGGGATGATGGGTGGCGTGTGCATGGATGGAAATACCGTGTTTGTGAGCCGAGTCAACTATTAAGACCTAATCCTTGCATCGCCAAATGTTGCCTAAGTATCATAAGCATACAAGAACCATGCATGCCAGTGGACTTTGTAGTACATATATAAATGTCACTATCTACTATAGCTAATGCTGCCCAGACTATGATTTAGAAGCAAATGATGAGCAAAGCAGGGAGTCGTTTAGAGATCGAAAACGATATGTCGGTCTGAAGGTTGCTTCATCAGAAAATTCCTCGAGACAAAGTAAACATTTCTGGATTTGGTATTGACATGGTCGATACCACTACTGCATGACCAGGACAAAAGTCAGAACCGTGTCTGTGTCTGTGGTTGTCCTCGATATCATCACAATTTTGAAAACCTCTATCGCTTTCGATAGCTTATAACTAAAAAGCATGGATGCACTGTTCTGCACTGCAACATATGGATTGATTATATTAGCCAAAATGCTAATTGAATGTGAATGCAAGCCAAAAATGTTTTTTGCACTAACGTACGGTTGATATGCAACAGGTTACACATTAGCCTTCCTAACCACAACAACTAACCATGAATAAATCGATGAGAAGAATACAGAAATGCTAGAGGGCCTTTCACTGTTCTATGTCGACAAGGAACAGGATAATATACCTTCACACTGCACCTCCTCAGAAACATACGCCGAGAAGAAACCAGTCAACTTTAGACTGGTTCCAAACAATAATTCTAGCCAGATATAAACCATCAGTTTTTTGTGTGCAACAACTCCTCAAATGAGGTTGCTATTCTTATTAATTTGGCAAAAACACAAAAATCCCTCTCCAACAACTCCTCAAACCAACTTGCTATTTATCCCAAGTTGCTATTTACAAGCCTCGCGCGCGTATATTTCCACGCGCGGAAAGGACTTGCTATCTCGGGTCTCTTCGTTTCTTAGCGGGGCTCTTTGTTCGCTTAGCTTAGCGGGGCTCTTCGTTCGTTTAGCGGGTCTCTTCATTCGTTAGCGGACTTTTTTTGTTTTGGCAAGTGAGTTTTAAGGAGTTGTTGGAGAGAAGTCTTTTTTTTTACTTACTAAACAAATTAGCAACTTGCTAAAACTTAAGATTTAACAAGTCATTTTTAAGGAGTTGTTGGAGATGCTACCCCTATATCCTAAGTCAGATCTAACGACGTTGCAAAATCTTTGGAATACATGACAATGTTGGAACCCTTTATTTAGACCAGTCTCAATGCAAATTTTATGGCTCTATAATTTCTAGTACTCTCATATTTTGAAAACAACACTGAAGAGTTTTATGGTCTCTCTATTCCAATGAAACCCTTATCATTTCTCTCTTCATAAACAGTGTGACATGTTAGCATATTTAATGTTCATGAAACTCTATATGAAACTTCCATTGATATTAGCTTTAGAGCTACTTCTTTCCTTCTAAATTATAACTTGTTCGCTACTACATAAAATATTTACCGCGACCTTTCGAAAACACCGAGCAAGAATTTCAACCGCCTCGGTTAATGTCTGGGATTAACCGAGGCGGTCGTTTTTATTAACCGAGACGGTCACAACTAACCGCCTCGCAAAATTGATTAATCGATACGGTCGTTTTATTTACCGTGGCGGTTACAAGTTGACCGTCTTGGAAAATACTAAAAAACCCGCCTCCAAAAATACTGAGACACAAAGAAGCCCGACCCGTTACCAGGCTTTCATATATAATATAGCTAAGTTACGGTTTGGGGACTTCACATCCTCACTCTCTTCTCTCAGTTTCTCCTCCTCATCTAGGCGGTGCTATTCTCAGAGCCGCCACCACCCTGTATCCTCCCTCCCCCAACCCGCTAGCACCTCCCCTCACCTCCCTCCCCTCCTCATCTAGGCGGCGAGGCCGGCCAGAGCAGCGCGGGCCGGCGGCGCGGACAGCCGGAGGCGGCACCGGCGGCCGGCGGGAACATCGCGGAGGCCCGGCGGTGCAGCCGGCCGGGGAGCGGTGTGGCCACTTCCCTCCGGCCCGGGGCGGCGTGGAGGCGCGACCCGGCGGCGCGACCGCCCGAAAGGGAGCGCGACGCGGCCGACCAGCACGGCATGGAGGCTGGCGGCGCGCCCGGCGGTGCGGCTAGCCAATGGCGCGACCACCTCCCTCCTGGTGGCTCCTTTCTTCTCGGGCATCCGTGGCCACCTCATTCGGGCGCTCCTCTCTAGCTATGAGTGGCGGAGGCGGGCCGATCCGGTGAAGCGGTGGCGGCGGGCCGATCTGGCTGGGGATCCGGCGGCGGCCAGCCGGATCTGGCTACAAGTAGCGCGGGAGGCACACCGGCGGGGGCGGAAGGAGGAATGACGGCTGTGGCGGGGCCTGCTCCCCTGGGGCGGCGACGGCGATGCAGGGGCAGCAAATCCTAGCCCAGATCCAGGCCCATTAGGGTTTAGTATGGGCTTTTTCTGTTTTTTGTTTTTTTAATTTGATTATCCGAGCGGGCATTGAAACCGCCTCGGAAAAGGTCTGATTAACCGTGACCTTTTGTTCAAGGCGGTTGCAAAAATCGCCTCGGTTAATGCTTTTTGCCCGCCTCAGTTAATATTTTATCTAGTAGTGGTTTTGACTTTTTTGGTACATCGATTTAATTTGCTATGTATCCAAAATTTGAAATGGATGGACTATTAAAAATGGGGAGGGAAAGAATAGAAATATTATTTGTTGATGTAGTAATTTTTCCTAGTTAATATCCAACAGCAATTGAGTATTGGCCCAATGCACCCCCAATATAGCACATGCGGCTGGCCCATGAGCATGCTTATATAAAAGCCAATCACTGGCCAAAGAGTAATTAACCTTAGGCTCCTCGCTTTTCAAAATGCTTTTGCTTTTGCAAAAGTCAAAATCTAACCAAAGAGGTTAAAAGTACCAACTACTTAGGTCAAATGTCATTTTTTTATTTTAGTACAAAACTCAAAGCAACCTCTAGTTGCTTTTAGGACAAACAAATTACCCATATGCCACTAGTTATATGAATACTGGTTCGTTCTTTTCTCTTCTTCCCCGTCCATGACTTCTTCTCTACTGCAGCGACGCGATTTTCTCCCGTCCTCACCGGGCCCCTGCGGCCTCGGCGACGGGTGTGTCTCGTGGCCTGCCAACCCCGTGGCTAGCCTCGGTCGGTGCGTGCGGCCATCACCTAGCGACGGGCTTGTAGTCCATGAAGTGTCGCGCTCGCTCGTAAGTGAGAAGCTTTTCTAAGATCCACAGTTGTTCAGAACGGCATTTGATTGTCCCACTTGACCTTTTCCATGGTTTCTTCACAGCAGTAGTTTTTCAAAAGTCACGGCTCAACCAAACACACCCAAAATAATTATGCCGTGTGCGGGCCTCTTGCCAGCTAGATAACATTCAAGCTGAAATGAGATGTTAGAAGCCCCTCAAACACTTGGTTTCACCATTTGTACTAGAAGCCCTGAATTCATCACTAAATTTCTACATGTTGTACAACAATACTCCCTCCGTTCTAAATTATAAGTCATTTTGACTTTTTTGATACATCCATTTTGTTATGTATCTAGACACATTATTACATCTAGATATATAGCAAAATGAATGAATTAAAAAAGTCAAAGCAACTTATAATTTGGAATGAAGGGAGTACCGTTTTACTTGACAAAACTTGTTTGATTTCACAGACTTGTAGTGAAAACAATCTCAATAATTATGGCGTGTGGAGAACATATAAAGTTATAAAAAAAATTAGGATATACACGAGCTAATTAGCTAAAAGTGACTAGTAGTGTGGGTTGACGGCGAAGCACTTCTCCCGGCGAGGCGTGTGCGCGTTCCGCCGATGAGGACACGACGACGAGCGCCGCCACGGCAAATGCCAACCACGTCGACCTCATGGCCAACAATGGGTTATTGTCTTATTGATCGATCAGATGGTACTCTCTCTGATGAGCTTATTACGAGCTGCTTTAGCTTTGGAGCTCGATCAAGAATCGAGATGGTGATGAGGAGATGAAGAGCGGCACAGCTGCTGGATCTCTATTTATGGAATACATGGCGTGTGCATGGATGGAATAGGAATACCGTGTTTTCGAGCCGAGTCAACGAATAAGCAAGACCAAATCCCTGGACTTTGTAGCAACTGCTACCAGAACGCCATGTTAGTGGACTTTGTAGTACATACTATATGTCACCATCTACCTAATGTTGCCTGGACTTTGTTGTCACAGCAAATGATAAGCAAAGCAAATGTTTTCTCTGTCCTTAAATAATTAACTATCGCCATTGGTATGCGCAAGTTTAACTCGACTTGTAGAAAAATAAGTATAACTTTTGAGTTTTGCTCTGGTGGTCCTTCCAAAAAGACCTGCACCACTTTTAAAGCATCAGGAGATTGATTATTGTAATTAATTCTGTAATGGGTTTGGGTTAGGGCGGGTCCTATCGTGTCCAAAATCCAATGGAAGCCCAACCCACCCACGAGACTAGATCCACGTCATCCACGTCCACCTCCGGTCATTCTGGTACAAAGCAGTTAATTTAAGAGGGCGGATGGCGGCACCAGCCATCGAACTTCCCCGCGCCACATCTCCGCCCTGGCGCTGATCTACTAGCAAGTGCGGGATTTTTTCTATTTTTTAATCTGTTTTTACAAAATATTACAATAATATTCCCACCCAAATAATATTTACAGATATAGCTCTTTTGGTCGCGCCAGTGGGGCTGGCGTGACCAAATAACGCTGTCATACCACATGCATTGGCGTGACAAGATCTTACACATTGGACGTCGTTTCTGACGTGGAAAATCTTGTCACGCCACTCCCGTTGGCGTGACAGTATGGTCTTGTCGCGCCACTGGGAGTGGTGTGACAAGACTAAATTTTTGAAAAATCATAACTCTTTCATACGACGTCGAATGAAGATAATTTTTATATGAAAGTTGTAGCTCTTGATGAGATCTACAACTTTTTAGTTCTGAGTTTTTTCATTTGAGGACAATAGGATGTTCAAAAAAATCTAATACTTTTTTAGCACCATAATAAACGCGTATAAGAGCTCGTCACTTTTGAAAATTCATATCTTTTTTGCATGGTGTCAAAAAAAGATATTTTTTATATTAAAGTTGCAGCACAAAATGATATCTACAACTCTATAGTTGCAAGTTTTGTCATTTGAGAGCGTTAAGACGCACAAAAAAAATAATATAGTATTTCAGCACCATAATAATTACGTACAAGAGCTTGTCTCTTTAGAAAATTAATATCTTCTTTGCATGCTGTTAAATAAGATTATATATTCCAAAGTTGTAGCTTAAAATGAGATTTGCAACTTTGTAGTTTCAAGTTTTTTATTTGAGGATGTTATGATGCTTAAAAAACAATATAGTATTTCAGCATCATAATAATCGAAAAAAAACTTCTTGCTTTAGAAAATTAATATTTTCTTTGCATGGTGGCAAAGAAAAGACACCTTTTATACCAAAATTATAGCTCATAATGAGATCTATAATTTTATAATTTTGAGTTTCTTCATTTAAAATTATATTTTTTCATGAGACATCAAATATAAATTTTTTTTCTAATAGTACATGATTATATATATATATATATATATATATATATATATATATGAACGTTGAATGAAAAAATTTAGAACTATAAAGTTGTAAATCTTATTATGAGCTATAACTTTCATACAAAATGTATCTTTAGTTGACACCATATAAAGAAGATATTACTTTTTTTAATGCAACATGATCTTGTGCATAATTATTATAGTACTAAAACACTATAATATTATTTTGATCACCTTAACATTTTTAAACGAAAAAACTCAAGACTACAAAGCTATAGATCATATTTTAAGCTACAACTTTGGTATAAAGAGTATCTTTATTTAACACCATGCAAAGAACATATTAATTTCCTAAAGAGACAAGCTCTTGTACGCGGTTATTATGGTGCTGAAATACTATATTATTTTTTTGAGCATCTTAACATTCTCAAATGAAAAAACTTTCAACTAAAAAGTTGTAGATATCATTTTGTGCTACAACTTTGATATAAAAAATATCTTATTTTGACACCATACAAAAAAGATATGAATTTTCAAAAGCGACGAATTCTTATACGTGTTTATTATAGTGCTGAAAAAGTATTTAATTTTTTGAGCATCTTAATATCTTCAAATGAAAAAAAACTCAAAACTAGAAAGTTGTAGATCTCATCGAGAGCTATAACTTTCATATAAAAATCATCTTCATCCAACGTCGTATGGAAGAGTTATGATTTTTTAAAAATTCAGTCTTATCACGCCACTTCCGGTGGCGCGACAAGACCATACTGTAACGCCAACAGGAGTGGCGTGACAAGATTTTCCACGTCGGAAACGACGTCCAACGTGTAAGATCTTGTCACGCCAATGTATATGGCGTGACAGTGTTATTTGGCCACGCCAGCCCCACCGGCGCGACCAAAAGGGCTACATGTGCAAATATTATTTGGGTGGGAATATTATTAGAATATTTCGTAAAAAAGATTAAAAAATAAAAAAAGTCCGCAAGTGCGGGCGGATCAACGGTGACAGCGGTTCAAATGGGAC
This sequence comes from Chrysopogon serrulatus, assembly GCA_015844335.1. Classification (NCBI taxonomy): domain Eukaryota; kingdom Viridiplantae; phylum Streptophyta; class Magnoliopsida; order Poales; family Poaceae; genus Chrysopogon; species Chrysopogon serrulatus. Next base: position 198,063 of record JADLZL010007306.1, read on the forward strand.
GAACGGCAAAAGACGGGATGGCTACCGCTAGCTGTTCTTCCTTCCACAGCTACTGCTGTTCTTTTTAGCCGCGCGCCCATCACACCTCTGTTCATTGCCGCTGCCGTCGCCGTTCCAGTTCGCTGCCATTGCCACCCGTCCATCCCCTCTGTGGCTCGTCGGCCACCGCCGCCGCCGTCCGTACTACATACAAGAGCAGCGACAGGGTGTGTGATGCAGCAATGTGGAAGTAGCCTCGGTCATGGATGGTGCTAGTGCCCCCGTCGTCGATCTGCAAACTCCATGTTCGAACGAACCTTGGGTGTTCCCGTTTTAGAAGCGACGGGCAGTTGGATCGACGAAGCCGATCGAACTCCTTTAGAATGGTGTGGACTCAGGTGCGCTGGGCCTGGTTTGATTGGATCTTAGGGCCAGCCCCAATCCAGATCACGCTAAAAATACTAATAATTAATTACCAAGGAGCTTTAAGATCCGTGCAGCGTTTTCCAGAAGGTTCACCGGAGCATTTCTCTAACTTTTTTATCTCCAAATAAATTTATTAAAAAATTAGATTTAAATATCATTCCAATAATACTAATTATATACCATAAATATTAATATTTTTAATATATATTTAGTCAATGTTACTTCTCAGATAGCGAAAATGACAGATATTTAGGGACAGCGAGAATAATTATTTAGAGATCGAAAATGATGTTAGTCTGAAGGTTACTTGCTTCATCAGAGAAGTCTTCTAGACACATAGTAATAAAAGTTTCATTGACATGGTTGATACCGCGCTACCGCATGACCGGGACAAATCAGTGTCTCTTCACTATTTCAAAATTTTCTGTCTGATTTTGTTTACGTTTTGTAGCTCACACCTCGCAGCACCAAGTCAAAAGAGACATTAACAACGGTTGAATGTGAATCCACGTGGATTGTGTTATCACAAAAAACCTGGATGCATGCACTACTATTCTCCGTATGGATTGTGTTGAAGCCTGTAGAATAGTCAAAAAGTATTGATGTTTTTGAATGTGAACTCATTGCAAAATGATTTTTGCACTAACGGTTAATGAGGCAACAACAGGTTATATTAGCCTACCTAACCACAACAAACATGAAGAAATGGATGAGAAGAGTATACAAATGCTAGCTATAGGGGGCGTTTGACTGTTCTATATATCAGGAACAGGATATATACCATCCACACTGCATCTCCTCAGAAACAATGCTGAGAGACATTTTCCAAAGAATAAACCTGTCCAGATAAACCACCAGTTTCTGCAGTATCCTAAATAAGTCAGATCAGAAAAGCACTCCAGAATTTTGGTTGACCAATTTGCAAATCTTTGGAATACACATGTCATGTCTGAATCCTTCAGAGTTATCAATTCAAAAAATGTGGAGGAAAAGAATGGATATTTTCATCCTTGCGTTGGTTGATGCAGTAATTTTATCTTCACAAATTGACGTGGTTATTCAGTACTGCATGTTGCATTAATATTAATTAGCTAGTGTAGAAAAAAAAAGACTATGAAGCCAAATCAAACATGACCATGCATATGATTTTATTATTATATATACGTTAGGACGTCAGGTACTTGATTTGTTAGGACGTGCTTGTAGTTTTCAATTGGTCCTGTTGTCATAAATCAATTCATGCTAAGCAAGCATATACAAGACTCTTGTATCCATTCCCAAGCTAAATGCTACTGAATTTGTTGCTGTCATCTTGGTTTAACTTTCTTCTTGTTTTTCATTAAAAAAATATATTTTAGGTAATTCAAATTCGCATAAATGAATTTTTTTCTATAAATTAGGCTCGAGGACCCAGTGGGGTCGAGCAGCCCACCAGTGTTCGACCCATGGCTGGTAATCAGAGGACTTCTTGTGCACTAAAAAAAAAAGAAATCAATCTCCTTAGACTGGATGGGATGGTCGAATCTTGAACATTTGAGGGCTAACCTTTTTTCCGGCTATCTATCAAAATTTGGAGCGTACAATGGCCTACTTGCTAGCTGGGGGTGACTCTTCTATTGGTTGTGTGGTCTGAAGAATGTAATGCCAAAAGAAAGAAAAATGTCCATTCTATCCTCGTTTGTCGTCTGATTTCCCTCCTCGAACTAAAAAACTAGACATCTTAGCACCATAAACTCTCAAAACCATTCAAATTACTTCTCTGTCTTGATCGGTCTTAGTGGTTTTGGAGGCAGTTTAGTCCATCTAGTTAAAAATTTTATAAGGTCTTTAAACCACAAAAATGTCTTTAAGATTTTAAGAATTCCAAAACAAATTCTAGAAATAGATCGGGATACACCAATTCCAAATTAAATATTTAGAGCCCATGGAAACATCTTTAGAAACTTGAAAACTTAAGTTTAGCTATGGGGAAACGGAAAAATATCCAAAAACTTTATTGAAATATTTTAATCCATGTTCAAACATGTTTTGAACATTTTTCATGGCAAAAAAAAATATGATATGTGCAACAGGAATGAATGCAACAGTTAATGATGAATGGGTTCATGCTATGCATTCGTGCTAATTGCGTATATGCTTTTTTTTCTTGTGAACATGTTCTGAACATTTTTCATGGCAAAAAAAAAAAAAAATGATATGAGCAACAGGAATGAATGCAACAGTTAATGATGAATGCGTTCATGCTATGCATTCGTGCTAATTGCGTATATGTTTTTTTTTTCTTGTGAAAAGTTTTCAAAAAATATTTACATATGAATTAGAATGTTTCAACAATTTGCTAGATTTATCTAGATATTTGTTCCATTTTTAAAGAGCTAATTCTATTTTATGCAGCATTTTATTTAGATTTTTTTGTATCCCAAGCTTTCTCTAGCGTTTTTTTTCAGAATTTTTACAGATATTTCTTGTGTTTTTTATGAGATGTTTACTGAATATTTTCAAATAAGGACAAAATTGCCTTTAAAACCACTTCAAGTCACGACAGATAACTCCACAATTAGTAGTGAATACTAGTATAAAATAAACAGGTGTTGCAGCTCGCTTTTGGTTAGTACAAAATTAGATAACGTTTTATCTGAAATTACACGCTAGAAGCCCCTAAAACACTTATTTCACCGTTTGCACTAGAAGCCTTTTTGGTCATTACTAAATTTCTACATGCATGTTATACAATCAATCAATAACACCATTTTAATTGACAATCTTTGTTTGATTTCACAGATTTCAATAGAAAACAATCTTGATAATTATGATGAATTGACGTGTGGAACATATAAACAAATTTGATTCGTCACGAGCTAATTAGCTAAACTCGACTAGTAGTGTGGGTTGACGGCGAAGCACTTCTCCCTGATCTCTCCCTCGTCGCCGGTGAGCACCTGGACCTTGCCCATCTTGATCATGGCCTTGGCGAACTTGACCTGCCAGGCCTTCTCGACTGCGGCGTTGAAGTGGACCATCCCGGCGGTCGAGGGGCTGTCGAGCAGCGTGTTGTCGGAGACGAACAGGACCTTGTGGTCCAGCACGTTCTTGTAGTATTGGTTGTCGAAGGTCGCCGGCGTGACAGGGTCGAGCGGCACCACCGTGGGATCCATCTGGGCGTCGCTGGACGGCCATGGGCACCGCATCCTGAGCTGCTCTGCGTAGGCGGGGTCCAGGGACGGATCGGCATGCCCCAGCTGCCCGCTGAAGTTGTAGAGGCGCTGCGTGAAGGAGGAACAGTGGGAGCGGCCGATGGTGTGCGCGCCGGAGAGCGTGACCATGTCGTCGACGGACAGCCCCTTGCGCTTGAAGCTCTCGATGAGCGCGTCGAGCTCGTCAGTCGGGGCGGGGACATTGTTGTCGAGCACCTCCTCCTCTTTGGACACGCGGCCGTCACGGCGGCCCGCGGGGACCTTGTAGTCGAGGCCGCCGGCGAGGTAGGCGCCGTCGCGGGCCGCGAACGCGACGATGTCGGCGCAGGAGACGGTGCGCGGGCAGTGCGCCTCGAGGACGGCCTTGGCGTCGTCGACGACGTCGAAGCCGCGCATGCTGGGGTTGTTGGCAGGGGAGTCCTTCTCGGCCTTGTTGTCCGGCGTCGAGTTGATTAGGATGGAGCCGTCGCAGCCCCGGACGAAGCAGTCGTGGAAGTGCATTCGGATGAGCCCCGCGCCGACGCCGGGTTCACGGGCGATGCCGCGGCGGACGGCGTTGCGCACGATGTCCTCGGCCTGTGGGCACGAGTGCTGGTAGAAGCCGACCTCCAGTTCTGCCGAAGCGTGTGCGACAACGACGAGCGCCGCCAAGAGTGTTGCCAGCCATGTCGACCCCATGATGAACTGCAGTCCTATCCTATCTCTCTGCAAGTTTGCTATGGTCGCTTGAGCTCAGGTCGAGGTCGATCGATGGCGATCGCTGAGAATTGAAGATGATGAAGAGATGAAGAATGGCGCCGCTGCTGGGTGTCTATTTATACAGGGGGAGGTAGCTTGCATGGCATGATTGTCGCAGTTGGAGGGTGGCGTGTGCATGTCATGGATGTATTGTGTTTGTGCACCCAGTCAACAAATAAGACCCAATCGCCGCATTCTCTAATGTCTGCTAGACCCTCCTTCCATGCAGCATCGTTAAAACTACTACTAACAACCAGCAAAACATGTATTCTTGTCTTGTTTTCAATTGCCACACGCATCAAATTCTCAAAAGCAAGGAAAAATATTTTGTTTTCGGTTCTACTTATAGTTGCATATGAAATGGACAAAGGGAGAAATTTAGCACCACTTTTACCGTAGGAACTCATGCAAGAAGTCCAACTAATCAGTTTCATTTCTCATGAAAATATCAAGTTAACTCAAAGAATTTATCCAACGAATAGCTGATTCATCTGAGAATGATTTTTTTTTATTTATTTTTTTTTTTTTGCACTTCACAATCCCAAAAATACATTTAGAGTAGGAATGTAAGTGGACCAGCCCCTAAATAGGCTTTTTCTTTATGAATTCTCGTAAAACCGCAAAAATCAAGTCTATTTACAGGCTTGCCGATAGACCTGCTGCTTCCCCTGGATGTATGCATGCAAAATACAAATGCAAACCGTGTTGTTAGTGGATTTGTTGGTATGTCACTGTCTTGCGCATCTCGAGGAGCCATGGGCAGATCCGTGATGGAGGAAACTTCACTTTGGATTGTGAATTAAGTTATCATGAGCTAGGGGATATTGTGCTGATCAATGAAAGTAATGGGAAGATCTTTTTTTTTTCTCGAACACTTGTTAACACGTGTTTCATTAAAAACAGGAAGAACTGGTAAGAGAGGCGACCATAAGCATATGTGTCACCATCTACCTTAATGTTACTCAGAGACCTGGTAGCACCGTGTGTAGCAGGAGCAGCTATCGTAATCATATGCAAAAGCGGCAGAGTTGTTAAGAGAGAACGATGTGAGATTGGTGTAGAAAATCATCTGATAAAGTGCAAGTTTTCGGGGATCGATGAACACATTATATTGACGAGGTCGACAGGGAATGACCGGGACAAATTGGAGACGTGTAGATGAGCATGGAGGACGATGTCAACAAATTCTTTATAAATTACTTACCTTTCGTTTACCTTGTAGCTTACACTTTAGTCAAGGGATTTGGTGATCTTCAAGATTATTGTATCATTTCGTAGAAGAAAGTTTGAGAGATGTCGGCCCCTAAATACGTGGACCATTGTCCAAAGGCAGAAATGGTATGCAGCTGAACGGGTTTAATCAATTCCATCATCACCTACGAGGCTACGATCACGCGTGATGATTTGATCAAATCCCATTCAAATTTTAATTATTCTGTAAATTAACGGCTTGATTATTACTAGATCGAGGTAACTAGTACCAATTAGTCATCCTACTTTTTCACCTTTTCTTGCTCTCTCTCTCTCTCTCTCTCTCTCTCTCTCTCTCTCTCTCTCTCTCTCTCTCTCTCTCTCTGACTTTGCTGCACGGAAACGCTTTTTAATTTGGGTCGGTTGATGCAACAGGTAGCATGCATATATAGGTACTAGGTAACGTGCCCGTACGTTGCTACGGGACAACTAAACTTTTATACTAAAAACATATGGATCGCACGACAAGATAACAATATTGAAAAATTAAATATCAACATTAAAGTGTTATTTAGTCTAAAAACAAATTTTATGAAATTAGCAGTCATAAAAAGTGCGGCATCACAAACTCACAAACTATTTAGGTACTCTTCAAATGCGTGCCTACCCGGTTGCATGTCTCTAATAATCCTAAGTTTTTTTAATCACTAAGACCTTATTCAGTTGCATCTCAAACCAAGGGGGTTGCAGGAGATTGAGGTGAATTTAGTCTCCAACGAGTCAAAATTCTCTCCAATCCCCTCCAACCTTTGTGTCACTCTCAAACTAATAGAAAAGTAAACAAGAAAATATACCTTCTAGTCTATACATCCTATTATATCAAACAACCATGAGAGTTAACATATGGTATATTTTTCTATAGGGGTAGGAACACATTTTGCAAGCAGAGTGAAATTTCTCATTCAATGGTATCCAATATAGTAATCAGTTATGCATGGTGCAACAATCTAGGAACCGAGAACTCCAAATTTCTAACGATGTTAGGGTGGCAAATTTTATATCATCCTTGCTTCTTTTGTCTACAGAATCTAGGAAACCAGAAAAGGCTCTTGAAAGGCATGGACAGAAAAAGAGATGAAGTTGTACCTTAGTAGCTGTCTAGGTGAACAATTCAGAAACAAAGATACGTGTTCAAGGAAAAAAAATTCAGAGAAGGACGACACACATGCTCCTATTTCCTTGACAGATTTCCTATAAGAAAGGCAAGGTGCTCCTATTTCCCCTCTGCTGCAGATGTGCAAGGTGCAACACTCGTGCTCCATTGCATGCTCCAGCTTGCCTGATTCCTAACGAAGTCTGAACAACAACATGCAAAGGAGTAAAACACTATCTTTTTACGTCATTCTTCACAAATTTGGAATAAATGGAAGCTGCAATTATTGGCACACAACACCAGTTCTAAAGTCTGAATACAGAACACTAAGTGAAGTCACTCTTAGTGAAGCATGCTCCACTGACACCTTTTAGTTTGCACTGTTTTCATCCTCCATCGTCATTTTTTTAAAGGGAGGATAATCAATTGACAATAATAAAAAAAAAGAGAGAGAAAGTAGCAAACTATCATCCCGCGTCATATTTTTATATTAGGGAGGAGAATCAGTTGACAATGTTAAAAAAAAAAAAGAGAAAGTAGCAAACTATCAGATAAGGAAGTAGCAAACTATCAATCAATTTAGCAAGCATATAAGAAAAAGGTTGCTGCAACTATGTACCAAGGCCAATATATACATAAGCGGGCAGGTAATTTTTCTCTCCAAAAATGCAAAATATGTGAATTGGTTAGCATTGGAAGCATCAAGATTTATCTAATTTCTCGAACAACATGCTGGACAACTATACAACACAAATGTATCTTGTACACCTTTCAGGCTCAGTATAAATTTAACTCCTGTCATTTCTTAGTTATTTGTTCTTGTTCTTTCATACATTCTGCACAAGGAAATTTGAAGCTGAACAATTATAGTATAAGTTTCATCAGTAGTGAACAATTTTAGTAGACCCATATTAAACTTTAATTTAGATTATGAAATCACTTACTAATAAAACAGTGTACTTAAGTGCGACTCCACAAAAATTTTAAGCTGATGGTCCTTGGCTTTGAACAAGAGGATTGCTCTGACTGGTTCTCCCAGCAACAAGCTATGTTCCTGAATCAAGGGAGAAAGACATTCAAGTTTGTCAATGTATTAAATAAATGTGAGAAGATCTAAGTTGATATGCATTTGCATATACTAAAAAATTGTCTTTACAACTTCCAAACACTTGGTCTGAACTCTGAAGATTAACTTTTATGACCAAGACACTACGAGTTTCTATTCAAGAAAGAACCTGGATCAAGACTCTGCTTCAGTTCATTGGGGGATAGCTTTGAATTGTTAATAGAAACTCAGTGCAAGAGAAAAATATGATGGTTTCTTCTAATCTGAATGGAGATACATGCACATCAAGGACAATCTCCTCCACAAATATGCCATGGAATAAGGAACCCTGGGTATGTGTGTGCCTCTTCATGCATTTGCGATTTTCCAACAAACCGAACATGAAGGGGGAAAAAAAGCAAGAGCTGGATACCAGGATCTGCTTCAAGCTACTGCTGGGGTTCAGACATTGAGCAACTGAGGGGACAGAGATGCTTCGGAAACGAACGGTTGAAGAAAATTTCCTCACACCTGCAACAGGCACATCATCATAAAAGATCGCCCCCCTTCAAAAATGCTACAACTGCAGGCAAGAACGTGGAAGATCAACTTGGCTCACAGGCATGGCACGACGTGGGAGCGAGGTGACATGGGAAGGGCGGTGTGGAGGGGCTGTGCCTGCAGATGGAGCAGCGCCGGCGCAGATGGGGTGGTGCCGGCATGGATGGGGTGGCGCAACGGGAGAGCAGCACTGAGGGACGACGCGCTGGGAAGTTGTGTCGCGAGGGGACGACGTGACCTGATCCACCCCATCCCCGCCTGATCCGCCCAGCCCTCGCTGGATCTCGGGACGTCGTACTCGACGGACGAGAGGAACGGTGCCGACTGATGTGCAAGCGATGGAGAGATCGAGTTGTGGTTGCAGGAGAAGGACGATCTCTTCAATGACGACGATCTCTTCAATGACGACGACCAGAAACTCGTCCTCCCGCCCACACCGATGGATAAGCAGATGGACAATTGGCACCGGCAACCGACGCGCGAAGACTGCCAGCACGACGACGGGATACTGGCGGTGGAGAATTGGCGCCGGCAACTGACGGGTGAAGACCGCCGGCAAGACCGTGATCTAGGGAAGGTTGCCGCGCGAAGGCCGCTGGCACAACGACGGGTCCCGGGATTCTCGGGCGGCTCCGAGTCGTTCAAGGCCTGCGCCAAGTTCTGCTACGGCATCACCATCACGGTGAGCGCGCGCAACCTCGTCCCGTTGCGGTGCGTGGCGGTGCATCTCTGGATGTCGGAGGCCGCCGACAAGGGCAACCTCGCCGCCAAGCTGGAAGAACGTGACCGTGATCTGATCTGAGGCAGGCACAGGAAGACTTCCGGGGCCGCTTCTTTCCTTCCGTTGATTAAGCTACGGTGATTGACTGATTGTGCGGCTAATACGGCGATTTTTCTTTCCTTTCGCAGGTGGCAGAACGACGTCGGGCCGGAGGGTGATTACCGCACGATAGAAAATCTCTTACTTTTACTCTTTTTATTTGTAGAGAAGAGACTAACCACAGCAATCAATAAAGGAAGAAATGGCCGACAGCTGTACACTGCATTTCCACAGAAACAACGTTGTGAAAACAGCTAATGTCAACTTTAGACCACATAAATGCTCCCCTGATAACATATCCCCAGACGCCCCAAGTGCTGATCAAGTGGCCAACAGCTGTACAATGACAATATCCTCGGGTGAATTGTGCGCTAACCATATCAATGCAAAGACCATCTACTCCCTCCATACTCCTGTTAGTTGACTTTTTAAATAAGGATACGGTCTCCAAAACCTAATTTTATCTATTATTTTTTTATTAAAATATATAAAAACTAAAAATAAAATTACTTTTATAAAAGTGAGTTTTAAGGTGAATCTATATATACAAGTTTTACCTTTTCAAACTAAATATTTTAAAAGTTATTGCTAGTTTATATTTCTAATGTTTGACCCAAATCTTGTCCAAAATATTAACTATATAAAAGATTTTCAAGCTTCAAATATACTGTTTTAAAAATAAAACTTCATACTTTTCATAAAGGAATTTTTCAATGAACGGATGTCAACACGGTAATTGCATATGTGTGTAGGAAGAGAAAGGATTGTGAAGTGCAAACGACTGCATTTGACAAAGAAAAAATTGAGGGTGGACAAATCAACACATAGCTATGCATACGCTCAAATGTTTCTAGGGTATGCATATTGCATAAGAGAACCAGATCTGCTGGCTTTAAGTCAAGTGACAAGGTCACTAGCATGTGGGCTCATGTCTCTCAGATTCCACCACTGCTACACAAATAATTTTTTCAGTTGTCTTTACACCTTTCTCAGAGACAATACTTTTAGGAAACCGCCACTAATTAGGATATGGAGTGTTGTAGCAAATGAACCATCCCCTATAAATTGTTTTTCACGAGCAGTTTCCTTAAGTGTTGGGCATTGGATCTCGGACAACGTACACAGTCCATGAAGTCAATAAGGTTTGACCCCCTGAATGCATTTGTGTCTAAACAATTCCCTTAATACATTTTGGTCTAAACGATTGTATTATATATATAAATAAAGTAAGGTATTAAAAACTTGCTGCCAGGGGTGGATCTAGCACAACGGCAGGGTGTGGCTAGCTTGAGCCCCTTGCTACCAATATTCTTTTTTTTTTTTGATAGGGGATATACCTGCTTTCATTAGATAAGGACGACAACAGTACATGGGAGTACAGAACTCGAACTCGACACCACAACACCATTAACAAAAAGAAAAATTACAAATATGCCCAGCAGTGTCATGTTCCTCACCGCCGGCAACGCATCACAGGTGAGCTCGCCATCGGCTTCTCCCCAGCAACAACAAAAGGAAGGGGAGTGCCACCATGAGCACCCCCAAGAACGCATCAACACATATCGCCACAACGGGCTACATAAGCCGCAATAGAAGCCTGTCCCTGGAGACAGGGCAAAAACACCGATTGAAGAACCTTGGCCGGGGCAACGCCCCAAAACAAGCTTGATGCAGATCCTCCGCCATCGCCAGAGAGAAACAGACAAGGAGCACTCCGATGTTGCGTCGTAGATGGGAAGGAATGAGCACGAACTCCCTATCCCCTCCTCCGATTCCACACTCGACAGTACCAACCAGCCACCGTGCGAGAAACCGGAGCTTATTTGCATCTCCACCGTCGCAAATCCATCCACACTTGTCGACATCACCGCCGGCGAGCAGGAACAAAATCCCACAAAAGGGGAAGACCGCATCCCCCACCGATTCGCAAATAGGTGGAGATAAACTGACCTCACACAGGCATCATCGGAGACCTCGTCGGACCCGTCGTTGCCAGAAGACACGGAGCCACCGCCGCGGTTGCCAGAGATGCTCTGGAGGAACCCTAACCTAGCTAGAAGAACTCTACTAGAAGGGGATATGTACACCACCCACCGGATCCCTAACTCTCCAAGCTCACCGACGCCATTAAGGCCACCGGCGGCAAGGAGAGCCAGCAGATCCGGCGGTGGGAGCAACAATCGCCTCGAAGTCGCCTGTTGCAACTGTAGAAGGAGAACGAGACGCTTCGAGCGAAGTCCCGTGGCTGCTTGGCACTTGGGAGAGGGTAAGCGCCGCGCGGACGAGTGGCGGCACGGTATGAATGTACCACCCCCTTGCTACCAATATTCAAAGCATCGAGACCCTCCTAAACTCCCCTACAGATTGGTACCTATGGAATGTCGAAAAGGAGGAGCTAGAGGCAGAAGATAGTAGAAGAAACCCCTCCTAGCTTAATTTTTCTAGATCCGCCACTATCTGTTGCATAGTGAGTTCAAAAGGACTAGCAATTACTGCTAGAAAAGAGAACGGTCCTAAAATTTGAAAAGGAGAAAGAAGGGAGGTAAAAAATACAACCTCTCATCATGATAAGAACGCTACCTTTGTAGAAGATGGTCATAACACCAAAGAAGAATTATTGCCTTAGTTATGCGGCCTATCATCAACTGATCACTTGAGGCATTTGTTCTAAAATGTTATGGACTCACAACTCATGCGCTAGTGGCCTTTTGATAAGCACAAGAAGGACAATAAAGTGCTACGTCACTCATCCGCTACACAACAGTGGCCAAATATCCAAAGCTTCCTGTAGATCAAAGAAATGAATAAATCTTATTGCTAAAATTTAAACCTTAATCCAAGATTTGCAATAATTTAAAATTTTCTAAAATTAATTAGCGCTAAGACCTCTGATTTGTCAGAGGAGGAGTAAAACACATTTCAAAAATTAAAGTAAAACATGACAAAGGTTATGAAATTTGTATGCATTCACGTCATGTAATAGTGTTTACGTTTGTGCAAAATATAATCTTCAAATGCGCTTAAGTTCAATGAGTTTGGAATCCTTTTCTCAAAATTATTTGCAAAAATGTTTTACAATTTTCAAAACACCTGTTGGCCCATCTCCTCCCCAAATACCGGCCCAAAAGGTCCTCCCTCTTGCTCTCCTTCCGTCTGGGCTGAATGTGGCCCAAGGCCGTCTCCATCGCCAGGCCCGTCTCCCACCTCCCCTCCTTCTGCCTCTCACTGGCTAGCAGGCCCGCCTCGTCGGCCTCTCTCCCCATCTCCTTCTCCCTTCCGACGGGAACGGCTGCAGCCGCCCCTTCTGACTGGCACACGCGCGCCCACGCCGCCGCGGCCACCCTCGCCGGCGGCCGCCGCGACTGCTGCCAACCGTGCCCCATGCCCGCCGTCGGTCTCTCACCGTCCCAATCTCTTGCTCTCCTTCACCCAACATGGAGAAGCTGCCGCCCGCCGCCCACGTGTGCCGCACATCCCCTGCCGCCCCCGAGGTGCTTTGTTTTTTTTTTCCTTCTCCAGTTAATGTCATAATTTCTCGGCACCTTGAGAATTAAGGTGGCGGATCCTTTTGTTATCCAGAAACTAAAGATAATAATACTACCACCATCTCGTTATAATTTTGTTGTATGTCAAACAATCTTAAACTTTAGTAAAACTTATATGAAATAGTAATATAAATATTTATTCCATTAAATAAATATCATTAGACTCGCCATGTGATATAAAGTATCTTCATATTGATAGTTCTTCGTGTATAAATCTGGTCAAATATATTTTGACTTAGAATAAACCAAAACGTCTCTCGGTGAAACTGAGGTAACAGATAGCCATTTTATCATGTTGCCACTTAGATGAATCATCGAAAATTTGTTAAAAGCTAGGAATATAATAGATACCTATATCTTTTGGAACATACTATATATTGGATACGTCATACATGGAGATACACTACACCATACATGGAGATACACCCATTGAATAAATAAGAATGAAAACATTTAAGGTTGTTATTTACTCCCTCAATTCTAAATTATATATAAGTCATTTTAACTTTCTTGGAGACTTAAAGCATCTCAAGATTGACTAAAATTATAGAGGGAATTACAAATATTTATGAAATCAAATATGTATACTATAAAAATATAATTAATGAAAAATCTAATGATACTTATTTGGTATCATAAATATAATTATTATTTTACTATAAATTTGGTAAAACTTGACTTTATAATTTGGGATGGAAGGAGTATTGAACAACTATATGGATTGGATACATGAGATATGTGGTGGACCAAGCCGGAGGATGGACTGCCACACATATATATACTAAATTAAACTGATGTATAGTTGATCTAGCTATGTATGCACACCATATATTTATATTGGTTTAGCATGTAACAATTATACTGTAATCTATAATTCAACAAACAATTGGTATAGGTGAATATTGAAGATGATTACCTCTGACATGGAAATAAAGGAGAAATTTTCCCTATAGTCCATATAATTTACCATACATCAAATGGTCAGAGCAAAGTTATAGACAGCCTTAATTACATGTGTAATAAAAAAATGTCTAACATAGTAGAAAAAGAAACCAATCCTAAATACTACGAACATTGAGACCGCTTTGGAGATAAAATCTTAAATACTACTAACATCGAGGCCCCATACCCAAAGCACATTTTTGCCAATGGCGCTACCTCTCAGGATCTGAGAGAGTCGTCGGCCCCGCGCACCATCCACATGCCGCCGAGCTCCGAGCACGAGCGGAGTTAGCCGAGCGCCTTCATGAGCTTGTGCTCTACTGCTTGCCCTAAGGCCTAACTAGATCAATGATGGTCCGATCCATTGGGCTAGCCAGATGACCCACCCCGTGGTGCACCCCAAGCACAAAAAAGCCCCAAGCCCCCAACGCAGCCAACTCTAGCAACCTAGCCATAGATCACCTTCAACCTTGTACGGTCAGACCCTTCTGCCGCCTACTCACCGCTCGTGTCTCGGGAAGTCGGGAGGTCGCTGAATGCTACAGTAGCATGTACTCGCAAAGGGGATGTAGGTCGGCTGCTCTACCTCGTCCTATAGATTGGTCCACCTCTTCATGAGATCGATATACCATATTCAACAACTAATACTTTTGCAATGCCATGACTTTACCGGGATCTATCTATAAATATACACCACGAATGACAAGAACAGTGATGCCAAAGCTATGTTTGGAAAGGAGTGCCATCATCCGAAAATGCCAAGTCCTGATACAGGCAAACTAATGGGTGAATTATTTTGCCCACTCAAGGTGGTATAATCATAACCATCCATCCGAAGAAGTATGTACGTACTCCAAAGGCTAGAGATATGGTTACTCAAGCCTCAAGGTGGGGGAAAAAAGAAGAAGAATAAGAAGAAAAGAAAAGAGAAAGGGAAGCATCTATCTAGTATGAGCATGTGGATGATTGTGTCAATCATGTGTGCGTGCCATGTCGGGCCACAAGGATCCAAAGTGCACCGCATTATTCTTGGTCCAGAAACAAGAGGAAAAGGCCACAAAGGCTCAGAAGAAGGCACAAGGATCCAAGAACAGCACTGCGGCTCTGACGGAGCAGAAGATTCGATGGTCTGCCCATCCGGCCATGCCATGAGAGGCCAGGCTACCTTTTCTAGTCCCCCTGGGTGGTGGTCCCTGCGACCCTGCCCATGGTGAAGCCACTGCACGGCTGCCTGCCATGGCCACTTTGCCAGAGGAGAACCTTCGCCCCATGTCCGTCCGGCCTCTTCTTGCAGATTAGTATATATTAGCTTAGTTAATTAACTAAGAACGTGGATCAAGTGACCATGATTAAAGATACTACATATGCACAGTCGAGATCCGTCGACTTGGAACCAAAATAAGGCAGGGCTGGTTGGTAGGTAGGTCGTGCAAGTATTCTATCCAAGTCAACCGCTGGCGCAGTGAGCATTAGTAGTACTACTAGTGATTACTGAATAGTGACTGACTGACAGTTCTACTCCATTCCCCGGCGCCGATCCCGAGGCCAGCTTGGGCTAACTAACCTCCTCACTTTCCTGTGTTTTCACTGGCGCCATGGCAATAGTAAACGCAGCACAGGGGAAGCTTCTTGGCGTCCAGAGGTGGCCACATGAGTAGTAGGCCAATGATCTGCAGATGCAGTCAGGGATCAGGGATTCAGGCTCATGGCCTCATGCCGAACAGAACATCAGCTAGAAGCTGGTGGTGGTAGCCATGGCAGCGGTCCCTCCCTCTGGATCCTCCATGGATGTACTTGATAATTGACGCCATAGATAGATGCCAAACAGGACAGAAGAGCAGGTGTTGACACTGTAACTGCATTCAGATCATCCATATTGAGGCCCATATGACGTGCACATGCACGCATGTTCGGTTCGGCTTGTTTTCCTTGCTGGCCGCCCGCCCGGCGGCTCAGCTCGTGCGAGAATGGATCGACGACGTGTAAAGACCACCAGCCAGTTAGTAGCAGCTAGAGAGAGAGAGAGAGAGAGAGAGAGAGAGAGAGAGAGAGAGAGGAGGACAGGAGCTGCAATGCAGCGACATGTAGCAGGAAGACAAGCAACATGCGTGCTACACGCCGGCTAGGTGCTTGCCAGGCGAATGCATCCTCTTTGCAGGAAATTGCATGCATTCTTCCTCTCCCTCTCCCTCATGTGCTTTTGTGCTTGTATCTTCAGCCGAGAACGTACGATTCTGCTTGCTAGCTAGCTAGCTAGCTTTCACACACTCGCGCAATGCAATATGCAAGGAGATCTCAGTGCCTGATAGATGATGCATATGCATGATTGGACCCATGAACATAAGCTTGGATAAATTAATTGTGAATGATAATATACTATTTAACCGACAGGTACATGCATGCATGTTGCCATGACTTGTACTCCGTATATATATATATATATATTCAACACTCTCTAGTTGCATTATAGTAGTAGCAGCTAGCTGATCTGAATATCATGGAATGCTGATTAATATAACAACAATGATAAATCTACCATCTCTCTCTTATGTTACAGTTTACAGTCATGCGCGCAATCGGTAACTATATAAACTACTAATATAAGTACAAGGCAAAGTGGAGCAAAAGCGAGTGATCATGTACAATTAAGTACACACATGAATGAATAATGCATGCAGATTGATAGATGGATTCTTCGACGGATGCTGCTGCCTATTGATGACTTGAGCTGTCTGAAAATTGATCAATTCCTGACTGACAATCGAGTCATCCTCTGACGCGACGCCGCGCGATTCCCATGAATCTGATCAGTTGACCTTGTTGCACTTGAGCCTGACCTCGCCGGGCGGCCCGGTGAGCACCTCGATGCTGCCCATCTTCACCATGGCCGCCGCGAACTTCTGCGACCAGAGCGTGCGGTTGGCGGCGTAGAGCGCGACGAGCGCCGCCGTGTCGTTGCGGTCGCCGAGCGCCTGGTCCGACGCGAACACCACCTCGTGCGTCACCACGTTCTTGTAGTACTGGTTGTCCAGCTGCAGCGGCGTCTTGAAGTCGAGGTCGACGACGCGGTCCCGCCGGCCGGTCGCCGCGGGGCACCGCGCCCGCAGCATCGACCCCAGCGTGGCGTTCAGCGTCGGGTCCAGCTGCGGGTACAGCCGGTTGGACGCGAAGGAGGAGCAGTGGGAGCGGCCGATGGAGTGGCCGCCGGACAGCGTGACCAGGTCGTCGGCGGTGAGGTTCTTGGACGCGAAGCGCGCCAGGAGCTGGGTCAGGTTGAAGTTCGCCGGCGGCAGGTTGGCCTGCGCCTCGGAGGCGTTGGAGACGCGGCCGTCGAGGCGGCCCGACGGCATCGCGAAGCGGATCCCGCCCATGATCCGCGCCGCGTCGCGCGCCGCGAAGGCGACGATGTCGGCGCACGACACCGTCCCCGGGCACCGCCGCTCCACCACGCGCTTGGCGCGGTTGATGACGCTGAACCCGCGGAGGCTCGGGAAGTTGGGCGGCGACGTCTTCTCCACCGTCCTGTTGCCCGGCGTGCCCGTCGGGTCGTCCAGCAGCACCGACGCGTCGCATCCCTGGAATTAATATAATGTCGTAAGTGTGCATGCTGCATTGTTTAGTTTGTTGTTGCCTTCTCCGGCCGGCAATGGCAATGGCAATGGCAATGGCAGCAGGTAGCAGCAACCGGGAGCAGCAGCATTACGTACCCTGACGAAGCAGTCGTGGAAGAAGAGGCGGATGAGGCCGGGCCCGTTGCCGGCGTCCTTGCGGACGGCGGCGTGGACGATGGTCTCGATGAGGCTCTCGGCGGCGGGGCAGGTGGTGTTGTAGTACCCGACCTGCAGCTGCGCCTGCGCCACCGAGGAGGAGTAGAAGCATGTCGCCGCCATCACGGCGACCGCCACGACGACGAGCTGCCGTGCTTGGACGACGACCTCATCAGCTCTGGTGCCGCCGGCGCTCATCGTCGTCGTCCCTGCTAGGCTGCTGCTACCACTGACTGAGAGCACGGCCGGCACTCAGCTCACAAGCTACTAGCTGGGTAACGTAGCTTGTGAGCGGCCTACCACTGTATAGTACTGACAGATGGAAGCAGCAGTAGCTAGCTAGGTGGAGTAGCAAGGAAGAAGATGGGGGAACCTTTTATATATATACAGATCGATGATGGATGGATCGATCCAGCATATATACAGTATGTTATGTATGTGCAGAGTCAGTCACCGGTGAAGAACATATACATTAGCTAGCTACTCCCTCCGTCCCACGGAGACTGTCGTTTTAGCTTTTTGGACTTCATGTTTGACCATCCGTCTTATTTAAAATATTTATGTAAATAATAAAATAAATCAATCAATATTCAAGTATCTTTGTTGATAAAAGAAGTTATAATAAAATAAATTATATTTATATAAAAAATTTGAATAAGACGAATGATCGAATAAGATGGCATGGAGTCCAGGGTGACAAACTCAATGGGACAGAGGGAGTAGGTACTGTCTACTCTATACGGTAGCTAGCTAGGGAGGAGGAGGAAGAACATGGCCACCAGCCATGTCATCTCTGGAACATGGCGTTCCAAGCGGGCTGCGAGGTCTGTAGTTTTGACCAGCTAATTAAACGAGCGGACGACGAATCTTGTCTTGTCTTGTCTAATTACAACCTGCAGTGTGCAGATCGAGCGCAAGTGTCCTGTAGATCTGGGCAGTGCTTCGCGCCTTTGCCTTCGCGCGCTTCAATTAAGACAGTAAGCGGCGGGCGGGCGGGCAGCGGGGAACACATGGTGGCCGTGGCAGTGACATCGTCAGAACTGAAACGACCAGAAGAGGACAACGTCGTCCGTCAGGTAATTTGGCGCCACGAATTGAGAGGCCAGGGGGAGGAGTGGTGTGGTAGTGCCGTACTAGTGCTCTGCGCCTGGCGCAAATCCATTGGCCTTGTTCGGATGGATCAAAGTTCCAAGTTTTTCCACTCTCTCTCCATCACATCAATTTTTTACCCATATATATGGAACACTAAATGTAAGTAAAAAAAAAATAACTAATTACACAGTTTAGTTGTAAATGTAAATCTTTTGAGCCTAGTTGGACCACGATTGGACAATATTTACCACAAAGCCTAGCGCTACTATTCATTCGGGTTGCAAAAATTTTGCATTAACACAATCCATCCAATCGTCATGTTCAGTTTGTATTCATTCGGGTTGCAAAAATTTTGCATCAAAACAAGGCTTTCTTTGACTTTTCCATTTCCATCGTCTTATTTAAAAAAATTTATATAAATTCAGTTTGTCTTGTTAGGACTAGATAATTTACTGCGTTTAAGGCGAATTCAAGATCCGACGACCCTGCTGCGTTTGGCTTCAGATCCGACGACCCTGCTAGCTGCCGTAGGAGTGCTACTATCTCTGCCTTCCATCTCATAAAAAAGTGTTGTTCTTGCTTCCATGCTGGATGCATGATTCTACTTGCGGAAGGAATAGCTAGCAGAATTGGAGAAAGATGCACACCAAAATTTCGGTGATTCGAGAATCTCTAGTAACGAGGACCGAATGGGTATTTGAAGGACCTCTCCAAATTTGAGAAATCTAGTAGAACCCTGTTGGACCTTTTTTTTTTTTTTTTTTTTTTGCAAACCCTTGAATTTAGTTTTGAGAGTTCAAGTAAGGGCTTTGCTAGTGTTACTTTGACGCGGTGATGTGATACCGTGTCACCAAACCACAAGAATACATCTCTTTGTCTTCTTATGGTAGTATTGATCACTCTATAGTTATACTGGCCAAACCATGGTTCAGGCACAGGGTGTTCTAAGCCTATAGTAGTATCGATCGAGAGCTCCCACCCCTTCTTCTAGGTGTTGTTAAATAGAGTCACGATTGGCTTACATAAAGGACTTCTAATCCATTATAAGGAAATTCATCGAATCTTGCTTGTTTACCTCGTCCTAATTAGGCTGTTTTTCATGCAGTGTATACCTAGATACCATAACACTAACATCCTCTCAAACTCTGTGAGCACCTTAAAAGTACTAAACTTAACACTTTACCTCTATGTGTACCTCTAAAAGACTCCTAGAATAAATCTTATCCTCTTTAATTTTTTTTTAAAATCATAGTACTATAAAATAATCATGAGGATGTTATACATGTATTCTAATGAACGCATGTACACACTCTACCTCTATGATCACCTCCAGATGACTAAAACTTACCACGTGCACCGAGGGATCCCATATTAAATTATTTTTTGAAACGAACCAAGCAGGAGAGCTACCGATTATATTCATAAGAAGAAGACCCAAACTAGGCAAATAACAACCCCGAGGGCTGCAACAGGAAGCAACAGCTTTAACAACAACTACAACTAACTAAAAGACCAACTAAACAACCAAATAACAAGAGTAGCTGAACAAGCGCAACGAGGACAAACCCTTACAGATAGTACAAAGAAATCTTTGCCACCATAACCCAGAAGGCATGGCCTTTTAAACCCAACATCGGCTTGAGGAGGTTAGGCGGCACCACTTTCTTTAGGCATTCTGCATAGTCTTGCATTACATCCTTGTTGAACTTCCCATCTTTCGCAACAATGCCCAAATCTTTTAGCACTCTACCTTGTGCAAGGCGATGAAAGCTCTAGTTTGGTTTTGATAATTGATGAAACCTATGTGTGCTAAACTTTGTCATGAGTGATTTACAAGATAGATTGGTACACATCAAGTGATGGAGCTAGATGATAGATGGTTATGATTAAGTGCTCCACATTTGGAAAAGAAGAGAAAAATAAAATGGGCTCAAGGCAAAGGTATATTTACTAGGAGCTATTTTGTTTAGCCGGTCAAGACGCAATAGAGTGCGTGATCGGATTTAGGATAGATAACTGTACTATAAAGAGGAGAAATCTTTAATTGCAATGATTATCTAGTGCCACTAAGTATGAGTCCCATTTACATACTCTTTACGCTAATTGACGTGGTGAGATTAACCTTGAAAATTATTTGTGAAAAGCTATCTCTTGCACTAAAACTGGTTTGATTTTTTTTTTTGGAGGAATTAGAAAAGATTCAGTCCTGTTGTGCAACTGATCTGGCGAGTGGACTGCTGCCAGTCTGCTTGACGTGAGTAGGAACAGCCCCATGCACCTTGGCCTTGCAAATATATAAATATAAAAAAAAGGAAAGGAAAAGAAAGCTTCATGGTTGCAATTTGCTGGTGACTTGCTGCTGCATGCAAGGCGACCAAAATAGAAGCTGCCTGGTTCTGCTTTTCGATTACGAGAGTGCTCGTGGAGCTCTGAATGCATGAAAATTTGGAGTGAAAGGGCAGGTGCTGCTTGCTGCTCCAACTAATTAGACAGAGGCCAGAGCCACTTGCTGGTATTTTGAGGAGAAAGAAAATAGAGGAAAAGGAAATGGAAAGCAGTAGAGGCCGGCCAGCTGCTGTTGCAAAGGGCAGGTACGAAGCTTCGTGGAAATATCTTTTGGACTGCTTACCTGCTGCGTGAGTCCACCTGGGCCGGCCCATCGACTAGCACTGGGAGGGTTTGCCTACTGCCGTTCGGTCAGTGTGGACAGGTTTGTGCGGTGCCGCTCTGTCTCGTGCTTGCTTGCGTGCGTGAAGAGTGAAGACGGGGAGCGCCGCTGCTGCTGTCGCTGGGAGGACGGCCGACTGTTGACGTCGCCCCTTCTGCCCGTTGCGGAATGCTGCGCCGCTGCCCATTGGTATGCCTGTCCAAGTGAATATATCCAGCAGCTTCCCCTTCGTGCTCTCGCTCTTGGTTCCCCACTTCCACATTTCAGATCTCAGTGAAACAAGAACAGACGCATGCTGCTCTCTCCTCTCCCTTCACTCTCTAGCATTTGTGCTCCAATCTAATTGAGAGATCGAGCTCTAGTGATTGATTGAAGAGCTTCAAGAGCATCTCTTCCCTCTCCTCTCTTCTCCTTCTCCTTGCTCGTGGCTATTTTTAGAGGAGATTGAGGGAAACCTTAGGTGCATTTAAAATTGCATTTGTGATTCATATTTATGGAACTAGGTGATTCTTTTGATTGTGGATTTCTTATTACTCTTGGTGATTGTCGTCACCTTGACGGTTGGTGCTTGGATGATTGGTGAGGGAATTTGGTGATTGTATCCGCTCTCAATCAAGGATTTGTGAGAGGTTTTTGTGTCTTCCTCGTGGAGATTACAAAAGACATCTTTAATGGATTGCGCGTGTCATTGAGCTACCTCACTTGTGGGTAGGTTCTTGCGGTGCCGTGGTGGGCGAGGTTTGTGCAACACCTCTTAGCCGCCGAACCACCAAGTGTCGGTCGACACAACGGGGACTAGCTTGCGGGCAAGCAAGTGAACCTCAGGAGAAAAATTATTGTGGCATCTTGTCTCCCGGTGATTGATTGGATTTCACTGATATTTATATATATATTGTGATTTCTCTCTTGGTGATTGGCTCATCATCTCTGCAACTGGCGGTATAAAAATCACCTCTCTACCTTGTATTTATTTATTCTTACTTGTGTAGTAGTAGTGGTAGCAAGTTGAGTAGAAGTAGCTCTTGTAGTTATTTTTAGCTAAGATTTTTGCTCTCTAGTGGTAAAGTAGTGACATAGCAATTATGTGCCATAGAGATTATAATTTACTAGAATTGATATTAGGTGGCTTGCCTAACAATTAGAGCTAGGGCAAACCGTATTTCGCCATTTGTCTTACTAACAAATTTTCTCTAGTGTTTTTGTATTTTTTAAATTAGGCTATTCGCCCCCTCTAGCCATTTAGGACCTTTCAGGCAAGCACTCCGATGAAGCTATAACCTATCATAGGACTTACGGCGGCGGCATCTTGTTGTCATCGTCTGTATAAAAGGGCATGTGAAATCCTTTCCCTCACTAGGTGTGGCGTCTAAAGGAGACGTTGCCTCTGTCAATGGATCCTTTGTCAACAGGGACTCTTCTATGTTGACCTTGGTCGTGGAATGGTATAGCATTCTTCAATTATTACGAGAAGGATAGGTTCGGTCGCTTGTGTAACAGAGATGACAACTTCCTCATCATTCAAAGCATCCTCCACCAAAATAACATTTTCAAAAGAGTTGACCTCCTGTAGCGCCCGTTCCATCGACCAGCAAGTAGAGGTCCCTGAGATCACTTCGTTAGCTTGCTCCGTGGTTGTCTTTTGGTGAATCTCTATGGCAGTCACCTCTATGATCATCTTGTCAGCAGTATTTGCACATGTGTCCTCACACAAGGAGTCGACAGACATGCAAGCCATTACGAGGGAAGCCATGATCGATGGTTTCAGCAAGCATCAAATTGGAGAACATGGGCCAAAGAGTTCAAGAACATCAGGAACATAATTCTCAACATGTGGCTCCATGCAATCCAAATGGTTGGCTATACGTGTTGGGCAGAGCTTGATGGTTGAAGCCTCCTCCCTAAGGGGGCGTAACACTTCCACCATATGTGCTGCAATAAACGATTGAGGTCTAATCGCAAAGACTCCACCAAAGGTTCAAGCACGGATCAAAGGTTCGAAGTAGTTGAAGCAGTAGAGGCATAACAATAGTTGTGACAAAGAAGTTCATCTTTATCATGTGGACCAAAAAAGGTCATCCATCTCATGATGGGGTTGCGATGGACATGCAGCGGGGACATGTACGTAGTGTCTACTGGTGATGATGCATGGGGCTATGTCGATGCATGGTCACAACATCTGCCCAACTCCAACCATACTGAGAAAAGCAAGGTTTGACCAGAGGAGAGCAGGAACTGAGGCAGTGGAGGCCCACAAGAGTGGGTAATGTCGCTCTCTATGCCCATGGCATCGACAGCGAATGGAGCAAAAAGAGTCATGACAAGAGCTGACTTGATGGTCATGGGCAAGACAATGGTAGCATCGACCTCGAGCCCACCTCTTGAAGGCAAGACTCTGCTCTAACTGTGTTCTTGAGCGGCTGAGACGATGGAAGCACAACCTTAGCATGAGACGACGAAGATGATGTATGCACAACCTCATGTGAATATGTATTATTGAGGGGGCGTGCTTCCACTTGAGCCTCCGCACGGGGAGAGCCGGAGAGGCTAGAGAAGATGACGACATGGTGCTTTCTCAAAACTGGCCTAAGTGTATGATTGATGCAGAAGACAAACTCCCATGACCTCCACAAGTTGTAGATCAGGTCTCCCGGGAAGAGATGTTATCGATCATGGAAGAGGTGTTGACGAAGGAGGAGGTTTGGGAATAATGGTGAAGGTGGCATTGACTTGTCAGAGATAGTGGCGACCGATGCTCCAGCTGTCGCCGACTGCGGCACTTGAATCAAGGCTCCTCACATCAAGAAGTAGTTGAGGCCAACAGTGACGATTGTTGTGTTGTCCGGCGGCCCGAGGTGCCCTTCAAAGGGCCTCAAGATCTGCTTCTTCTGCTTGCTTCCAATGGCTTGTCCCTGGCTGCAAATTTGACGGAGTCAGCGATTGAGAAAGCAATGGACACCACCAACAGCCCACAACCCCTGAAAAACAATGATCTGCCACTGGCCCGGCACAGTTGTCTCCTACGGCTGGAGTAGGAGTCGGATCTCCTACTGTCCTAAAACTCTGCTCCACTTCATAGAACCAGAGAAGGATACAGTTGGATGTCACCTTTGGACGCGGTGTAGCTGGTGCGGATGCGAGGCGCGAGCTGCAGCGGCGGTGTGTGGTCGAGACACGAGGGAAATAATTTCCATATTAAATTATTAAATTCTCATATAAACACACACATATTGCATAGCCTATGAGCACCTTCCGATGACTTAGAAAAATGTGAGCATCTGTGTCAAATTGAAGTCTTCAATCTAAGTTGGCAGGTTCCACCACGATCGGTAGTGATCTATGGTAGTGATATATTTGTGACTTTGTGCTAGTGTTTGTTGTGACCTTGTGACCCTTCTTCAGCTCAGCCCAACTGCTCCACATCCCGAGCGCACCAGTCCAGCCAGCCCACTCCCATTTCTCCTTATCTCTCCCGCCCGGTTCTGTTGACGCCCTGGCTCAGGCCAATGCTTGGCCCGGCCCAGAATACCACAGCGTGGCCCCGTGTGGGGTTAAAGCACTCACATTTGTCTAGGTTCTCATAGGTAGCATATTGTGCCCGGTCATCCCATGAGATTGAGTGATTGACCGTGTCAATATTAATTCCCATCAATTTTTACTTCGTCTTTGAATTTCCACACAAGCAATCTCCACACATCATTTTCTCCAAACAACTCTACGCTAACAAATGATTATGATAGAGAAATACCAGCATTCTCGGTAGATGGCCATTGATGGTACATTTCCCTCTCTCTTGTATTCACTATAGTAGTTTTCTTCTCTGGCTTCTACATGCACGCATGCCTATCCCTTTATTTGCAAGTTTATAAGTTTTCTCCGTGTCAACACTTGTCAAGCAACCATACTAAATTCACGATCAGGGTCATTGCATGGGATTATATTAAGGGCCCGTTTAGCTCCATGGAATTTTTGAAATTAAATTTATTATATAAACTATAGCTATGGAAGAAAAATCTATAAAATCATCTACAACTTTATTTAAATTGGGGAAAAAGAATCTATAAAATCTACTTTCCATCTCTCACCTTATAAATTTGAGATAGACTTATATGTGAATTTTAGAAAGTTGTGGAATTTTAAATTCTTCTTCCACAACTATAGTTTATACTATGAATTCAATTTTGGAAATTGTAGAGGGAGCCAAACAGGCCGTAAAGGTAATTCCTTGAACAAGGTAAAGTTGTTCCATTCCATGCATGGAAGAATGCTATGTACGTACGAAGTAGCTGACAAGATTTGGTCTTCTGACGTATATGTATACAAGTTGACTGGGTGCATTGCACAAACACACAATTTGTGTCCATGCACACGTTAGCTATCCCCCAACTGCTACACGTAATGCATCCTTGGCTTGTATAAATACAGATCCAGCAGCCTGCACAAATCTTCATCTCGTCCTCAACAAGAAGACAACAACTTATACTCTTGATCGATCACCATCTCTCGGTTGGTGACGATGAGGTCGACGTGGCTGGCTTTTGCTTGGGCGGCGGCCGTCCTCGTGGCAGCGTCCACGGCGGCGCACCACACGTCGTCGCTGGAGGTAGGCTTCTACAAGCACTCATGCCCACAGGCCGAGGCCATCGTGCGCAACGCCGTCCGCCGGGGCCTCGCCCGCGACCCCGGCGTCGGCGCGGGGCTCATCCGCATGCACTTCCACGACTGCTTCGTCCGGGGCTGCGACGGCTCCATCCTCATCAACTCGACGCCGGGCAACAAGGCCGAGAAGGACTCCCCTGCCAACAACCCCAGCATGCGCGGCTTCGGCGTCGTCGACGACGCCAAGGCCGTCCTCGAGGCGCACTGCCCGCGCACCGTCTCCTGCGCCGACGTCGTCGCGTTCGCGGCCCGCGACGGCGCCTTCCTCGCCGGCGGCATCGACTACAAGGTCCCCGCGGGCCGCCGCGACGGCCGCGTCTCCAGAGAATCCGAGGTGCTCGACAACAACGTCCCCACCCCTTTTTTTGACGACGTCGGCGAGCTCGTTGAGAGCTTCAGGCGCAAGGGCCTCTCCGCCGACGACATGGTCACGCTCTCCGGCGCGCACACCATCGGCCGCTCCCACTGCTCCTCCTTCACGCAGCGGCTCTACAACTTCAGTGGGCAGCTGGGGCGGACGGACCCGTCGCTCGACGCCGCCTACGCCGAGCAGCTCAGGCAGCGGTGCCCGTGGCCGTCCAGCGACGGCCGGATGGATCCCACGGTGGTGCCGCTCGACCCGGTCACGCCGGCGACCTTCGACAACCAGTACTTCAAGAACTTGCTGGCGCACAAGGGCCTGTTCACCTCCGACAAGACGCTGCTCGACAGCGCCTCGACGGCCGGGATCGTCAATTTCAACGCCGCCGTGGAGAGGGAATGGCAGGTCAAGTTCGCCAAGGCCATGGTGAAGATGGGCAAGGTGCAGGTGCTCACCGACGATGAGGGAGAGATCCGGGAAAAGTGTTTCGTCGTCAACCCACACTACTAGTTACCGTAAGCGGAAATGTAGGTAGCGGTTATTCCACTATATAAGTAATAAACGACAAGTTTGCAGTGGCATTGCGTGTTTGTGAAGTGCATGCTCCTCTTTTCTAAGTTGTAGATTTTGTTTCAGTTTCTTAATTTAGACATAGCGTATATTCAAATATATAGGATATGTTTGGGAGGGCTTTTTCTCAGGGCAGAGTAATTTTAGAGAAGCTACAATTCTAATTCTTTCATTCCATAAAAAATGGATCTAAATAACTCTTCCACTTTGTTTGGTAGAACTCTTCTAAAAAAACCAGATCTAAAGCCACAAAAGTGTCGTGTTTCATTAGTAATAACAAAAGCTATACATTTAACAAATAAACAACTTATGGTTTAAAAAAATAATTTAGAATGAAGAGGGAGTACATCTAAAGCCACAAAGTGTCTTGTGTTTCATTAGTAATAACAAAAGCTATACATTTAACAAATAAACAACTTATGGTTTAAAAAATAATTTAGAATGAAGAGGGAGTACTTACTACTACTATTAAAGAAAAGAAAAGCAGTATCGTGTTACCTGACAAGAGATGATTTATATTTTTCTGTAGCTATAGCTAAACAATAGCAAAGTTACATGTTATTTGTGTGTTTTAAGGGCATCTGACACGCGATCAAAATCAAGTTTTTCTGGTCCATGAAACACTTGATTATTGTCATGTCCATTAGATCAAAATCAAATTTGAAATATAGCAATCAACCTAACAGAACAAGAAAATAGCCAGATTATTTCTATAAAATCTAAAATAGAAGATTTGAAAGGAGAACAAATAAAACATACAAAAAATAGAAAAAAAAGGCAAAAAAACAAATAATTGTCCAAGTAATTATGACCATTCTCATTTGCGACCAACCATTTTACACCAATTAAACGCAGAACTTATACCCAAGCATAAATAGTAAATATGTTCCAATACGATGTATCTGCAACTACTAATAAAGGAATCAATAAATTGGAATGTTGCATCTCGCGAGAGATATCCCCCATAGGATGTATCTTCCACGCCCTCCTCGTGCCTGCGGCCCCATCCATAGCCGAACGGAACAGATCAAGTGCGAGCAAGAGACATCTTTTTTTCTTATAATAAAAACTCATGCAGCTGAGATATTGAAGAAGTGATAGTGTACAACAAACTCATGTTCCCAACGAGTTAAGATACGTCACACTTGACTGAAAGCTAAGCTCTCTTGTAGGCTGACGACGACAAACCATTTCATTTGCATCCATCAGCTATCACGTTTTCTTCTTCCGTTTACTCATCTGCGGGCAGCAAAACGAGCTTCTCCACATCTTGCGTGTCTCTAAGTGCCATCATGAGCGGCAGTTGTCTATATATATATATATATATATATATATATATATATATATATATATATATATATATATATATATATATATATATATATATACGGTATCAAACTAGGGAGCGTATGCTATGGAAACCAAGAAACTATAGAAACTCTAATCAAGACCATAGGACTCTAATCCAATAGTTACAGGTAAAGGTGGATTATTTTAGCACTTAAATCCCTCCCACTTATCGTGCACGGGCGCACGATGGTCTCGTTGATCTCGTCGTCACGGATGGGGCCTCTCTGGAACGCGTCTAGCGGGCAGATGGCCTCGTCGTACCCGTCTGCCTCCGTCGGCGGCGGCCACCTGCGCGCTCAGCCCGGAGAACTGGAACAGCAGGGAGTCGCCGTAGCTGACCCTTGCAACAGCCAGTGCATCGCTATCTGGATGTTCTCAGCCTGAACGGTCCCTCTGGTCATCTGCATACATGACGTAGCAATACCATTAGATTAGATTGCTTGACTCCGGCAACTGCGATATCCATGGATACAAACGATCAATCACTTGCAGGTGAGCATGATGATGCACTCGCTGGGCGCTGGCAGAGGAGATTCCTCATGCACTTGACGTCGTTGATGGGACCCCTCAGCTCGCCGCAGCCCCGGCGCACGCCGGCGTACGTGATGCCGATCAGGAGGACGCGCTTCTTGACGCAGGCGCGCTGGAACGCCGGCGGCACGTGCGCCAGCCGCTTCAGCGGGATCCAGTCGGCCCACCGGATGCACGTCATGCAGTTGCATTGTGCGCACTGGATGGCACACTCGCCGGGGATCACGGTCAGGCACGCTCTGCAGTACTTGCACCGGATCGTCACGTTGCCATTGCCGCCGAAGTTCATGGCTGCAAATTAAGCCGCTGGCGGCCGGTGCCGAGCTTGGGCTGCCTTGCGTGGCCGGTGCCGAATTGAACAGGCGCTGGGCAGGGAGGTGTATTGCAAAATTTTGGATTAGATGGCATGAGTGGGTGGTTTAAGTGCTAAGATAACCCACCTTTACCTCTAGCCATCGGATTAGAGTCATGTGGTCTTGATTAGAGTTTCTATAGTTTTCACAGCTTCTTGGTTTTCATAGCATACGCTCCCATCAAACTATCCTCACAATTTTATTACTCCACCCGTCCTAATATATACGTAAGATGTAACCATATTTTATTATTTTTATAAATAACTACTTTTTATTTATGTAGGCTTGCTCTCTATAAACACACATATCGATGCAGTAATACTAGTATTCAGAGAGAAAAATTAAGTAACATTTTTTAGTCTTTAAACCAAACGTTGTTACGCCTTATATACTCCCTCTATTCTGAATGAATCAATTCCTAAAATCCGTGCCAGTTAAAACTTTTTTTAAAGTTTGACTAACTTTATAGAAAAGAGTAACATCATCTATGACATAAAATAAGCATATTGTAAAAGTATATTCTATAGTAAATCTAATAATATTTATTTGA
Source organism: Chrysopogon serrulatus (assembly GCA_015844335.1). Classification (NCBI taxonomy): domain Eukaryota; kingdom Viridiplantae; phylum Streptophyta; class Magnoliopsida; order Poales; family Poaceae; genus Chrysopogon; species Chrysopogon serrulatus. Next base: position 227,555 of record JADLZL010007306.1, read on the forward strand.
TAGCATAAATCTTAACAGGCATTTCTAGAAACTCAGTCATTAAAAGTTTGACTTAGAAAAACTCTAGAAATCTACTCTTTTCGGGACAGAGGGAGTACTAAGAGGGGGGAAGTAAATACACCGCGTTAGTGCCTATCCTTCGCCACCCAAGCATAATAACCAATAGCATATGTCATATTTACAATAGCCATGTACATCGTATAAGAGTAGCTAGTGACAGAACCAACACTTTTGAACAAGGGAGGCTGGGGGGCACCGGCCCCCGCTAGTCTGCCATTGAAGTAGCGATCCTTTACCACTAGTACTCCATGGCTGATGATAGGAGATATCATGTTGGAATTTATCCATCAACTTCATAAACCATTTTAAAAGGCGTGTTCCTTTTTTGGCAGAACTATCAAAACACACCTGCAAACATAACTGCCTTTAGAAATTGATTTTTAGAGACGACTGGGATTTCTAGATACCTCAAGAAATGTCTAGTATTTTTTTAGAGGCGGCTAATGTACCGAACCACCTCTAGCTAGGCTTTTCATCCGCCTCTAAAATTTTTGACATTTCTACATATGGTTGATTATTTTTCGTGCTTCAAGAAATAGGTACAACATAGTAAAAATTATAACTTTTCGAAATGAAGTTGAATGGAGACAAACTTTATATTATAGTTCTAGTAATTGACAACTTTTCATTTGAAATCATTTACATCCTGAAAATTATGTTTTAAAATTTCATTATTTAAAATTTAATATTTAAATTAGATTTTTGAAATGACATGGAGAAGCCACCTAAATAAACGATTGTATGGGCTTTTTTGTGCCGTGCTGTACGATCTGTATGGGCTTTTTTCTCTAACATAAAAAAATATGGGACTTTTCAAAATTTTCTTTATGGTACGTGATGTACGATCTGTATGGGCTTTTTTTTTGTTCCCGTATATTAGACGTGGGTCGTGCATAGAAGTCGAAGAATTTAGGCCCACTTTTGCACTGGGCTGCTTTTCTTCACGGGCCAATAGATTTCTCGCCCCTTGGGCTAGTCTGTTGTCGGATTGCTCACATGTTCATACGTGTGCGAAGTGCAAGCCACATTTTTCCAAACGTTTTTTCGTTTTAACTGCAGACAGGAAATGAAACTAAGCCCGGTAATTAAAGCAGATAACCCACTGAATAGAGGCCGATCAGTTTTTCTTCCTCGTTAATTTGGCTACAGCCGAATCAGCATATCCAACACGAGGGTGATGAAGAAACTGATCAGCCCTAATATTGGTACATGCAGCCGCCTTCAAAGAATTACTCATCAGGGCAATGATCTGTTTGACGAAAACTATACTGTGCATTGTCAGACAATGCTTTCTAGGCAAGTGCATCTCCGTCAAAACACAGCGAATTTCACTGCTCGGAGCCCAGTGAATTTCATCATCCACACTACTAGTAGGCTCCAAACAAAAAAAAGGGTAAGAAAAGGCGATCGCACCTGTGGCCCTCAGGAATCATGCTTCTGTAAAATAGAACATTCTTCATCAGCCAAATACCAATGGTTTGGGATTCCGAACTAAGATTTTAAAAAACAAAGGATTGCTAAGAAATGGCTCCTGAAATTGTGTGGTAAGGAAGGGATGTGGCAAGAATTGTTGACAAATAAATATATCAAAAAACCTTTAAGTCAGATTAACAAGAATGCTAGAGATTTGCATTTTTGGATGAGAGCTTTATGAGGGTAAAGGACTAATTCCTGAACTTAGAGATCTATATGTTACCTGATGTACTTATGCCATAACATAGACCAAATACATCCTTACTGGGGCAACACACAGGTTACCAATTCCGTTAGCAAGGTCATTGTTGCAGCCAAGAATAATGTTGGTTTAAAGGCTAGGGAGAAAACACTAACCCAACTTCTATGCCTAACTTCATTGGGGTTCAGCTCGAGAGAAAGGGGGAGAAACGTGGGTCACACACCATCGAGGAAAGGAGAAGGGGTGGATACTGGGTAGAGGTCTTCTCTGTGCAGTGAGGCAACAATCACCACTGGTAACGAAGAAATCTGAATCTTGTGTGGTATGTGAGATTTAAGAATCCATCTTCATCTGAACGTTATTATTAAATATAGGACAAAGTCTATCCTTCCTCCCTCAACTTTCACGAAAGTTTACTTTTTCTCCCTGAACTCCAAAACCAGACAAACAACCTCCCTCAACTTTTCAAACCATGCACTTTACCTCCCTGGAGTGGTTTTGATGATGGTTTTGCTATAGTAACAGTGGTTTTATCTTTTTTATTTATTTATTTCAGATGAATTTTTGAAAAATCACAAAAAAATCATAAAATGAACAATCTAATTTTGTTGGACTCTACATGAGTAGATATACATAGTGAATATATAATATGGCATGCTTTAGTATAAAGTTTTTGCTAGTCTTTTTCTTTTTTATTTATTTTGGTTGAACCTTTGAAAAATCATAGTAAATCACAGAAAAATTATAAAATAGAAAATCTACTTTTCTTAGACTCTAGATGAGTAGATCTACAAATGAACATATAATATAATATACTTTAGTACAAAATTCTTACTATAACTTTTGATCTATACTTTTCTGTAATTAATTAAAATAATTCATAACTATAGCTTCTATAATTATTTTATTGAACCAAAGCATACCAATTATATATTCACTTTGTAGACCTACTCATGTGGAGTCCAACAAAATTGGTTTTTTCTATTTATGATTTTTTAATGATTTACTATGCTTTTTTAAATATTCAAGAAATAAATAAAAAAAGAAAAATACTAGCAAAAAACTTTGTATTAAAACATACCATATTATATATTCACTGCGTAGATCTACTCATGTGGAGTCCAATAAAATTAGATTTTCTATTTTATAAAATTTATGATTTACTATGATTTTTTAAAAATTTAGCCAAAATAAATAAAAAAAGACAAAACCACTGTCACTGTAGCAAAACCATCGTCAAAACCACTCTAGGGAGGTAAAGTATATGGTTTAAAAAGTTGAGGAAGGTTGTTTATCAGGTTTTCGAATTCAGAGAGGAAAAATGGACTTTTGCGAAGGTTGAGGGTGGGAAAGTAGACTTTTTCTTTAAATATGCCACTATAGGGAATGCTTTTTGGAGAACGAAATTGTTGTTAGGGCACTTGTTGGTGTTGTAGGATTTTTCTGTTCTTCCATTTGTTGTCCTGCTTAATCTTGGTTTGCTTCAAGTGCCCTAACAACAATTTCGTATAACTGGCGGCTCTCCTATTTTTGATTCGTTGTTGTTTACAAAAAAAAAAAGAGATACAGTGCAGAGGTCACTCAGATAGCAAGGGAGGTGTGTGCATCAGTTGATGCTCGCCATTGGATATATGGAAAGAGTCCATAGTGCGAGGAACATTTCAAAAGAAGGCCTCTTGTGCCACTTCCCATGGTCCACATAGGAGGCAATCAAGCCCAGCTCCAACCTCCGCACCTCGTCCATTTATACAAAACTTATAAGTCAAAGTGTCATTAGCATCCTCTCCTCCTATAGCTTCCTCTCTCTCTCTCTCTCTCTCTCTCTCTCTCTCTCTATTCCTCTCAAATCAAATACGTAGTTCTTACAAAACTTATAGGTGAAAATGTCGTTGGAAAACCGAGTTGATATCTTAAATGGCTTACAGTTGGAATCAGATGGGTATTAAGCAATGCTGAAGCATCATGCATACGTATGACGTTGCTAGCTGGAGACCAACCATGCATATGGAGAAATTTCTGTTATGCCAGTGAATGAACAGTATGAAAACAAAAACTCATGAAAGTTGCATTTGTGCGCATTGCTCCTAAAAGGAAAACCCATTGTGTTCACTAGCAAAAAGAAACTTTAATTTGTGCGCATTAGTTGTGAATTGTGAGAGTTGATGTCAGCTCGAGTGATTAGACAAAGCCGGCCTTGATGTTTCCTGATGTCTCTTTATGTGCATGGATTTTAGTATTAATTATGCACGCAGAAAGCTAGCGCAGAGATGAATATTGCGTGGTAGGTGAGACTGATTCAGAATCTCTCTTCACTCCCCATTCCTGATCTTGGTGAGTGAGAGTGCTGATATCTCCAAGCTTATTGGTGGGTAGGTGAGTGCTAGCAGCTGTGAGGTGTGACCACCTCAGCAAGTGCAGGTCACCATCTTCTTGACCTCTCTAAGAAACCAATCATTCAGGAAAAAAAAAAAACTTTGTACCGTTTATACACAAAATGAAGAGCTTTGCAAGAGTTTACACATTACATGTCGTTGTTGGTGCAGAAATGGACCTGTGGTTTTGGTAGGTGAAGAAGTTGATGTGGGTCGCCTGTGCTGTGTAGTACTAACCACTGTTTGGTGATGGTCAGCCTGAAGATGTCTCTCTCCTCCTACCAAACCATAACCCACATGGACATGGTACACGCCACCGGTCGCCGGATCGACCAACTTTGGCCTTCGCATTGAGGAGGATTTCATAGACATAGACCTAGCTGCTGCACCATCGACGACCATTCTAAGCTGAGATAGGCAACTGGACTGAACAGAACCCGAAGAAGGAGTCAATGCAAGTTTCTGTGAAACAGGAAACAAAAGGGACCGGGATTACAAATGATATCTGGGGCTAGATACTCCTTAAGAAATAAGAAGACAGCACAATTGCCGAATTGCGCATGCTCCAGCAAATTCATAAACTGAACTGTACAGCAGAGTTTTTTATTTAAAATACACACACACAGCAGAGTACAAATGGTCGTCGTTCTCTGCAAATATATATTAGCATCGCCATCATCATCATGCATGTCGATGCGATCGAGGAGGGGTTAGTTGTAATGCGCGATGACTCGTTACGCTGTCATTCAGGTCACCTGCAGTATTCAGAGGGACGATTCGCTTCAAAAAATGTTCAGCGGGACGACGGCAGGCAGACCGGGGCGAAAGGAGATTCACCCACCAAACACAATGTGCAGGTTGGTCTGTTAGATTAACAAGCTCAATCAGTGAGCTCCATGGGCTGTAAAGCTCAGCTCGTATACATATTTATAGCAACAAAAATCAACTTGTAACGATGGTTCAAGCAACAAATTGGTTTAGAGAACCTCGGCGACATCAACTTATGCGTAATCTGATGGCTTTTTGATGTCCTGATGATCACCTTTTCTTTCCCCAATGAAATTGATTATTTGCGGGCATATAAATACTAATAAGTATTTTTAACGTGAAAAGCATGCGCACTAAGTAATACGCTGTCATTCACTTGCAATATTCAGAGGAACGGAGAAGTTTTGCTTGCTTGCATTGCAGCGACTGACGAAACTCCACACAGTTGGCCAGTGGTCAATACAGGCAGCAGTGGGGGCGAAAATAACTGTAAAAAATGCATGATCCACGAGGTGAGCCGAGCTGAGCCACAAAATATAAATATAAATATAAATATAAATATAAATAATATAAATATATATAAATGAAGCACGAACCGTATCAGTCGTGTGTCATGCTCTGATTGTCAAGATAGATAGATGGACGCCGGATCGGAAGCAGCAGCAGCTGAACAACATGCTGTGCTGTCTGCTGTGGCTATCTCTATTATTAGAAGCCGACAGGCAAAAGAACACACGAGGTAGATTCATAAGGCGAGAGCATGAACAACGATTTTTACATGAAAAATCTTTGTGGAAAAAAATTCACTATAGCCTGATGTGGCCGGCAATCTTTGCTGTGCCACGATTATGCATGCATGAAAGGAAAACAACTATTTCCGTGACTCTAAAGGGTTTTGCTGTGGTACATACAAATAACTGTGAGCCGTCTATTTCTTTTGATTGGACGGTCACGATCGCCTGTTACCTCCTAGGAGGTAATAGATGAAATATATATTTATTTAATTTTTTATTTTATAAAATAGGATAAATAAGGAAAGTTTAGATATAAACAAAATTTGGTTGATGCATGCATGATCTCTTGATTGATATCGTAAATCTTTTCGGTACTTGATTTTGCATGTGTACTAATGTGTGTGTATGTGCGCGTGTACTTGTACGTGTACGTGTTGCCGGTACTTGTTCATACTAGTGTGCGTGTACGTGTTGCCAGTACGATGTACGTGATGTGTGTGTGTGTATGTGTTGCCAGTACGTGATGTGTGTCTGCGTGTATGTGCACGTGACAAAGTGATAGCTTGCACATGTCGCATGATTAGCGAGGATTAGCGAGGATTCAAGATTCTTTCCGGATTTCCCCGTGATTAGCGAGGATTCTTCCCGGATTTCCCCTCCACGCGCACATGCAGAATTCAAGATTCCCTCCTCCCCTCGTTATGGAAATACGATGATTTTTTTATTTTTCTAAAATTTTTAATGTATTAAAAATTTATAAAATCTGAAATATCAACTATCAGATTGATTTGAGATATTACCTCCTAGGAGGTACAATATGTACCTTAGTATTGCTCGACTCTAAAACTATATGAAAATAATTAAATAAATAAAATTCGCTGATCACAAGGTTTGTGCAGTATTGCTGGTGGTATATAGATGGCCAAACTGAATGACACGTTTCAACACGGTCCCTTAATACGACCCATTTAGACATGGATGGATTGGTTATAGCTTATAGCTTAATTAATGAGCCATGCTGTCCAGCACGATGGATCAATCTGAGGCACGGGCGCATGGCTCTAGGTTAGGTTAACTGTGTTATGTCGGTCCGGTGAACCTGTTGGGCCTGCTTATGGGATCTGCCAACCAGGTCAATCATTTCAACAAAGAAGAGTTTAAAACTTTAGAGTATGTAGGTTAATGGTGGTGATTTCTTCAATGTGCATAAAAAACAAAGAAGAATTTAAAAACAACAAAATTCACGAGTTCAAATATCCATGTAATGTTCATAGGTCAATCACAAATACAAATTCACCTAACTATAAATCAATCACAAATACACATGTTAGCTGCCAAGGGAGCTAGTGGATGGACCATGGGGGAGACCTAGGAGGGGGTAGCCGACAACATCAGGGACAAGGTTGTATGGGGCAATCGATGACCTCTTGGGGAGAGGGGGCATGGGCGAATGACAGTCTCGGGGAAAGAGGATCAGAGGTAGCCAAGCCTCTCAGGAAGAGAGGGAAGAGGTGAACAATAGCCTCTAAGAAAGGGGAGCAGGGACGCGCAATGGTCTTTAAGGCCCTAGGAGCAGGATCAGACGATGCCCTCCAAAGGGGAGACGAGTAGGAGTGGAAGGCTGAGGGAAGGATGGATGTCAAAGATGGAAGGGTGTTGTAGTCGAGCTAATGGTAAAGAAGTAGTAAGTGAAATTACGGAAAGCTATTTTTGATCAGGGTTTCTCTAGAGGCGATTCTTAACAGGTCGTGCTTCGTGCAGCTCGTCAAACATGGCTCTTTTAATTTGGCTATCTATAGCCTGTGGTCTCTACTCTGACATAACCCTTGTCACTAACAACATAGGGAACAAGTGCATAGGAAATGAAAGTATAGCCCATGGTCTCCACTTTGACATACCCCCTTGTCACTAGTAACATAGGGAACAAGTGCATAGGAAATGAAAGTTCATTGTTTTCCATGATATTTAGCAATTGTGAAAGATGTTTCGTGAGAACGACACATGATACATATGACTATTCTCAAACCTAACATCACTAATGGATATTGAGTTTATAAGAATGGGATGTTGGGTGTTGAGGTGGGGTGGGGTGTGGGGGCGAGGGTTGTCCTTGGTATACTTTAAGGCTTCAAGGTACACCTTCAAGTGAACACATATTAATATGTACAGAAAGGTGCCATACTCAGTTGACACTAGAAAAACTACAAATGTGAATGAAAAAATTGTATACAACAATGGAAACCTATCACAGCCAGATAATTATTATAGACTATTTATATGGGGTAAAACAAGGGAATCAAAAGAGATAAAATATAATCACTTTTAGGAGTGTGTAAAATTTATCCATTAACTTCTCTCTTTGAAAAGAAAAAAAACCAAATTACTCTCTTCAAGTTTAACCTATGTTCAAATAACCTGAACTAATCTAATTTACCCATAACAAGAGCTTTTTTCTCTATGTTCAAGTTTATTTTAATTTCAAAATTTGTGACGCGATAGGTAGCATCATAATATATGTTACTATCATCAATTTAATATGTTATGCCATCTAAAATTAATTAACACTATAGTGATCCGCTAATTCAAATAATGGATGTGTTAATTTTGAGGTTGGTAAATCTAGTCCGCTACCAACCGTCTCAACAAGCTCCGTAGTTTGCCCCTGGTGATTAGTATAGCCTTATAGCAGAGCGTGCATGTATGTATACACCGTATATATGTGGTTGGAAGAAAATGTAAATTTGAGAAAGTCAATTCGTCAAACTCTACCCGTCCGTTTGTCTTGGATCTGTGAGGGCCAATGGGAAGCATCCACACAGAAAGATTACATGGGGAAAAGCATGCGTCAGCTGGTTTACTCTGAAGAAACGGGCAGCACATGTCTTGACAAATACTACGTCCGTTCCAAAATGTAAATATAAATAGTTTTAGTTTATCTAATTCAAAAATTCCTATCTTTAACCAAATATCACTTAGTCAAAAAAAACTAAAATCTTATCTTATAGTTATATTTTTCTTGAACGGATGAAGTACTTTACATAGGACGACGTACGTATACGGCATACATGTATGCATGAATTGAATGTATACGTGTTGTACAAACGAGGCGTACATACATAAAAACGTATAGGTGTGTCTCCTGTCATATCGACTTCGTCATTTTGAAAAGTCACATCGACTTCGTCATTTTGAAAAAGCTTTGTCTAGTCGACCTCACTTTAAAAAGTTTGTCATCGATCAATCTGATTTTGACAAATCGATGAAGTCTGGTACATGCGTTGTATACTTCCTCCGTCCTAAAATATGTCATTCTCACTTTCTGATAATTCAAATATTTTTTCATTTTAATCAAATATATGTAAGAATATTTTAATATTAATTATATATGACTAATATTATTAGATGAATTGTTGAACATATTTACGAATATACATGTTGCTAATATTTTCCTATAAGCCTAGTCAGTAACACTTGTTTTGGAACGGAGTATGTATTGCTTGTAATAGGTGAGAAAGTCGAGAAGATAGATTTAGGGATACGGCGGCCGCGCATGGAAATGGATTTGACGTCTGTCTGTGCCGTCGTCGTCGTCGTCCTCTCCTCTCCTCCGGGCACGGTCGCATTGATCAAGTGTATGGGCTTTCGAGTGTCCATGCATATAGATGACGATGACGATGAGACAGGGACTTAGCTGATATAGAGCGAGATGAGGAGAGTCCATGAATATGGACGGCCGGCCGTGCAATGGATAGGCTATGGTTTCTCGATGGCGTGCCTAATCGTTTTCCTGGCCGATCTTTCTGGATCAATTGGCCACAAACAACGTGATTGTTTTTGTTGTTGTTGTTATCTATTTTCCCAGATCAAGTTCTTGACTTGACATAGATATTTATATTTATCTTGATTTATTCTATAATTTAATGATGTTGGTTGATTGACATCGAGGATTTAATTAATGAATTCTAGTGTTTTTGGAGGTGAGCGAAAAAAAATATTTAGAAATACTAGTGTTGAGTACGATTTGTGTCAACTAAAATACATAAATTACATATACTTCTTCTGTCGTAAGTTAAGATCATTTTGGCTTTTCTAGTTACATAGCAAAAGTATATAACAAAACTTATGAATTGAAAAAAGACAGAATGACTCATAACTTGAAACAAAAGGAGTAGCATAGTAGAAACCTTCTCATTTAAGGATCTCATCATTTTTTTTTAAATTTGAAAACCATAAAATCAGTTAATAGACTAGGGTCATCTTTTTATGGAGTAGCATAGTAGAAACCTTCCCCTTAACCGAAATTTGGAACCTGGATGAAACCATTGATTTGACAGAGGAGCATGCAAAACATGTGAAGATAATAGACTAGGGTCATGTTTCGAGCCCTAGGTAAATACTAGCTTGGTGGGCAACAGTTAATAGCTAATATTAGGGCTCCTTTGGATGATATAATAGGAATAGGAAAGGAATAGGAAAACCTCAAGAATGGAGATGTCATGCCTGTCTGATCCTATGGGAATATAAAACATAGGAAAGCTGATGCCATGCCCTTTGGTTGGACCACAGGTGAAAGTGAAACACAGGAAATGGAATCCTTACATTATCTGAACAGCTGTCAGTTGAGCGTTCAAATCAAAATTAAGCTAGCTGTTGCAAGTGCCAATGCACCTGTATATATACATACACGTGTACCCTTAGTCCTTTACATGCATTTCCTGATTTGCATTCTGTAGAAGCCCCAAGCCCCAACACGTCTATGCCTTGCATACATTTCATTTGCTGATCTGCATTCCGTAGAAGCCACAGACACCACCAGGTCATCTCCAAGCACATCAAGAGATCAGATCGACCACTTCTATGGTGACTCATAGATCTCATACTTTTATTTTCCTTTGCCGACGCAAGCACTGCAAGTAAATTTTGTTTATTGCACTTTCTCAAACATCAGGTATTGGTAAAATAAGCACACAACACATTTTGCCACGGATGGAATCTATCGATGCCGTTCCCAAAATGATGATGAGTATGTGTTATTTGTCCTCCCTAGCATAGGAGATTCATCACAAGCATCATCTAGTAAGCAACTCATACATACATCAAAACTATCAGGGACTTGATATACTATATTTCACTTATATGATCTTCAAGGTCAACTACGAACATTGTACTCCTAATTTGTTAGGTCAACTACGAACATTGTACTCCTAATTTGTTACCCTTGTACTTCTAATATATTATATTCCACTTAATATGCTATTCTACTTCAAGTTACCACCTGCATGTTTCATTTTTTACCAAAATAAAGTGTAACTACAGACCTGATTGACTTGGAGTTGGATTATTAATTGAAGGAGGAGATGCTCTGACTGATATGTGTCAACCACATGTGTGCTGCTTGGCACAAGGAGCCGGAGAATTTTTGCCTTGCTTGCATAATGGTCCGTGCCATGGCAAGTTCTCCCTTCTGCATGACGACTTGCAAAAGATGTTCAAGATTAAAGCTCATTACCACATGTTTTAGAAAAAAAACTTCTAATAATTAAACGTATGCAAAGCTCACCATCATAGAGTGGAGCTAAAGCATCAAAATATGGGAATGACCGATCTTGCCAATGGAGAGCATCCTTGTTGTTCTTGCGAGCAGCAAAACTATCCCAAACACTTGCTGGTGCATCCACCATCATCCTTGCAGAGTCCCATCCAAAACCACTTTGAGCCAACAAATTCCAGATTCAGGAATAAACATATGGGCACAATGAATTGGTCAGCGCCTTGGCAGTTTTCTAGTTTAGGGCTAATGCAGGCATGTTGGCAAGCAAGGAAGAATTCTCTGAAGCAAATATATTAAACACATGAAAGTATCAAACTGAAAGAGTAAACTTTAACAAAGAAATTAAAGACATTGGAGTGCAAACTATGACCAGACCTGGCGTCTTTATCAAATCCGAAGCGAGCCCCAAAGTAAAATGCCACAGCAATCAACCATGCATCACTGTGCACAGCTACCAGCGAGATCCAATCTTTCTCTGCCATTCCATCACGAGCAAAGTTTATTCCCAGTGCTGGCTCTGGTAGTTCTGGAGGAACTACCTCAACAGGAACGGTCACTTCCCAGGTTTCATAAGATAGTCAACGACACTTTTGATAACACGAAATGGCACTTCTAGGTTGATTAATTAAAGCAAGCAAGCTATAGAAGTGGATTTTGCCAGCACGGACAGAACAGATATATAATATCTTTTGTGCCATAAGCAGCAAAGTGACAATTCAAGAGAATTTGGACAATTCTGCAGCCAGGTAAAAAGGCCTGTGCATTCTACCACACCCTATGGTCAACTGGACCCTTTTTTTACCCCGATGTTCATCATGATTGCAGTAAGCATAACTGCAAGTGAAACTAGGCGCTAGCATCCTCAAACTCAAATTAACGACGAATAAAAGTCAGATAACGAATAGAAAAGCTTCATTGCCCTACAAGCGGCCCAAATTTTGCAAGACTTAGCCTAATCTCCAAGCCCTCACTACGGTTGACCTAACTAGTGACTAGACATCAAGCAGACACGCAGAACCAAGCATCAGCAATCGATTAACGAAACACGACAAAATCCTACCACACAGAAGTTCACCGAGCGCTAGAAGAGCAATCCAATCGAGTAATGTAAAAGACCGACACCGAGAAACGCGGTAGGGTTGAACATACCACCGCATTGTGCACGAATCGTCTCCAGCAGAACAAACAAAAAGGCAGAAGCAAGCAAGAATACTCGCCTGGGTCACACAATTTGTAGAACTTCTCCACATCTGCGCACCACGGAAACATCGAAGCAAACGAAACCGTAAAACACGAATCCCACGGCAAAATCCGGAACGAAAAAAAGGACCACAGGAAGAGGGAGAGATACCGGTGGTGAGTGCCTTGAGAATACCGGCGCGGCGGAAATCCATGAAGACATCCTCGGGGGTGCGCGTGTTCGGGAAGACGGCGGCTGAGCTGGACCCGTCCATTGCGGCAGCTGAGCCGCACCGCAACGCCGGGAGGAGTGGCGGCGGCATGGCGGCGGATGCACCGGCGGCTCTCGACCTCCACCCCGGGCGGCGCTCGACCTTCATCGGCGCGGACGCGGGAGCTCCGCCGCCTCCACCAGATCCGCCACCCACCGCCGAATCCGGCCACCCACCACCGGATCTCGGCCGGCCGTGGCCCCGCGGGCGGGCGGATGCCGGCGCTCTCCGCCGGCGCCCCCCCCCAGAGGCTCTGTAGGCCCGCGCGCGGCCGGGGCGGACGACACTCCCCCCGCCCCCAAATGGGCAGCTCTTTCTCTCTCTCAGCCCGCGCACGGTGGCGCCCCACCTCCGCCCTCTCTCGGCATGCGCGCTTTCTTCCCACCAGGAATCGTTCCAAGAAGTCTGACATCATGCTCCGTTTCCTACGGAATGGAGGCATCAGATTGAATCCTACAGGTTTTTCCCTTTGCTTCACATGCGCGTCAAAGGGGAGGAAAGGAAAATTTCCTGTGGTAATCGAATCCTACAGAATTCCTTTGGTTCACCGGTGAACCAAAGAGGCCCATGGGAATTGTTTGGATCCAGCAGGTAAAAAGTGAATTTGTATAATGCATTCCACCTTAAGTTGTTATACAAATCACTACTACAAAAAAGATTTTGCAAGGCCCTTCAAAATTGGTCTCGGAGGCGGTTTTGTAAGAAAACCGCCTCGGTTAATCGATTCCAACCAAGGCAATGCCGTCGGCACAGCAACCGCCTCGGTTAATATATTAACCGAGGCGGTTGTCATAAAAACCGCCTCGGTTAATTTCTATTAACCGACGCCTCCGATAATTGATTAACCAAGGCGGTTATTATAAGAAAACCGCCTCGGTTAATCGAGATTAACCGAGGCGGTTTTTATAATACAACCGCCTCGGTAAATACATTAATGGCGGCGGTTTTCTTATAAAGACCGCCTCAGTTAATACTAGGCCCAGACAGTCCATCTCAGCCCATTAACAGGCTCCTACTATATATTGCAACACCACCAAACCCTAACTCATCCTCTCCCCTCCCTCAGCCGTCATAGCGCGGCCGTGGCTGCCGGGCTCGCCCCGGCGCCCCCCGAGCGGCGACTTCCGCAGCCACGGCAGCCCCAGGCGGCGGCAGGCGCTTCTCGCAGGTGCGGCAGCCCGCGCGGCGGCTGCGGTGTTGGAAGCGGGGCGGCGGCCTCCCCCCTGCGCCCCCTCTCCTCTCCCCTTCCTCTTCGCGGCCCGGGCGGCGCGGTGTTGAGCGGCGCTTGGCGGACTCCCTTGGCGCCTTGGCTGCGGCAGCGCGGCCTCCCTCCCTCCCTCTTGCGTGCGAGGGAAGGCGGATCCGGCTTCACGACGGCGGGGAAGCCGGATCCGGCTTCACGGCGGCAGGGACGTGCAGCGGTGGCACCGCCTCTCCCTTAAGCTTCTCCGGTGGCCCTCTCTCCATCGACTTGCTCCGTCGGTGGTGAGGGAGCACCGCTAAGGTGGTGCCCGGATCCGGCGGCGGTGGATGGATCCGGTGGCGGTGCTCAGATCCGGTGACCGGTGCCGGGTCCCGCGAGCGGAGCGGCGTTGGAGGCCTCCCCAAAATGGCGCGGTGGAGGCGGCCCAGATCCACTCGGATGGGCTCGGGATGGGCTCGAATGGGCTCGGGCGGATCTTTTTTTTGTTTTTTATTTGATTAACCGAGGCGGTTTTTATAAGAAAAAACCGCCTCGGTAAATTTTTAACCGAGGCGGTTTTCTAACCGCCTCGGTTAAAGGCCACGACAACCGTGACCTTATCTTCGAGGCGGTTAGAAAAACCGCCTCGGTTAACCAAAAATAACTGCCTCGGTTAAGTTTTCTGTAGTAGTGAATGGTAGAAGAAAAAATAATTTTGGCAACTTATTAGTCAGTTTGGTGTAGCAAGTGATATACCACCCTCTCTGTTTCAAATTATAGGCTATTTAGGGCCCCTTTGGAATGGAAAAAAAACATAGGATTTTCATAGGAATACTATTCATAGAGGATTTTTTCCTTTCCTAGCCTTTGGTTCATAAGATTCATGCATGGTATTCCATAGGAATTCTAGCCTGTGGACACTAATTCCATAGGAATTTTAACATTGACTCAAACCTCATGTTTGCACGAAGAACAAGAAAGAATTCTCTATCAACTACTCATGGCCCCTTTGGAATATGCAGATGGAAGCATCAGGTTTTCTTTTCGCCCAAGCTGTTGCCAAAGGCTCCCTCTTCTAGTTTCCTATGTTTTTAATTTCCATATGATTAGAAAAACATGACAACTCAATTTCTACAATTTTTCTATCCCTACATTTTTCCTATCCTATGTTCTAAAGGGGCCCTTAGACCTTTTTAGCAACATAGTTTTGCTACGTATCTAAACATACAATATGTCTAGATACGTAATAAAAACCATATATCTAGAAAAGTCAAAATGATCTATAAATCGATCGGAGGTTGTAGTTATTTGCTAAGAGTCTAGATAACTGTTGACTAATCTATTAATTAGTTACTCCCTCCGTCCCAAAAAGGATGACGTTTTTTGGGTGTTCGTGCCACAAGTTTGACTCGATTTGTAGAAAATACGTACAATATTTATATCTCCAAATAAATTTGTTAAAAAACTAGATCTAAAAATCTTTCCAATAATACTAATTATGATCCGAATCGATGATATTTAGTATTTATAAAAATTGCCGGCAGTGATTTCTTGGGAAGCGAGAATGACCTTCTTTTTGGGACGGAGGGAGTAGTTCTATTTTAATTCGGTACAATTTTTTTTAGGTGGTGGGTGGATTCTAATGTTGCTTGTAAACTTCCTAATGAGGGTCATACCTTATGGGATGGGTAGCTCAGGTGCTTGAGGACCTGGTGACCGGCGATTTAGCCGGAGTTGATGAGTACTCTCTCCGTCTCTAAAAGAATATCAGCACGCTTCTCAAGAAATAAATATCAGTAATTTTAATAAATAATAAATATCATCGATTAGTATCATAATTAGTATCATTGGAAAGATCTTTGGATCTAGTTTTTTAACAAAATTGTTTGGAGATATAAATATTACACGTATTTTTTATAAATCAAGTCAAACTTGTGACACGCATTCCATGGCGATATTTTTTTAGGGACGGAGGGAGTAATATGAAAGGCAGAAAGTTAAAAAAAATCATTAATTGGCTGATTGGATATGGGCTGAGCTCCTTTTGCCATTGTGTGGGCCACCCTGGGTGTTACGAATTCCACTTGAGAGTATGGCCAGTACGTAGCCATGTTTGACCGGACCTGCCATTGTATGCTTGACAAGTTGACATGGAAAGGGGGGAAAATGAGAAGGTGCATCATGTTTGACCGGACCTGCCGCTAGCGAGGCCAAAGTAAGCTAAAGTTGGTGGTCATATTCCAGCTAAAAAATTACAGTGAACACTGACAAGCAGTCTAGCTAGCTCTAGCTGTTAGTGAATGGCAAGCTTGACTAAGTCACAGGACCAGTGAAGGCTGAAACCAATTAATTAATTATATTAGAAGACCCCACAAAATATTTTTACAAAGAGGGGATTCGGAGAGCAGTGAACTGAGGGCCTGATTGGTTCCCTTCCAAAATTTTGGCATGCCAAGGATTTGGCAAGCCATAGTTTTGGCTATGATTTGGTTGGTTACCAAAATTTGTCAACTCCTCACATTTAGGTTGCCAAATCTTTGATAACTTTTTTGTCATAGTTTTGGCGTGCCAATTTGTTGGCGTGGTAAATTTTGGAAACCAACCAATGACTGAGATTGGCAGGTCACCACCGATCGTGCACGACTCAGGACTGGTAGCTTCGGCGGCCATCCATTTGGATGGTTGGCGAGATGATTTTGTAAGATTGACCTAGTTATTAAGTTCGGTCAAGCGTCATTAGCCATTTTACCAGCAGAAGGCTTTTTCCCCCCTTTCCAGGGGTAGTGCTGCCTTGCTGGTATGGTAGGGTGGTACCTGGTGCGGCCATGCCTGCCAAGTGCCAACTCGTTTTATTTTTTGAGAAGAGAAAAAAAATGCCAACTGTTTTTTTAGCAACAAAAAAAAAACGGCAACTGGTGTGCGCGCGTGAAGCGCACCATCACCGGGTCCACTCGCTGGGCGGGGCCCACTGGGGCGGTTGGTGAGCGAGCTGGGGCGGGCCGAACCACGCACGCGGGCTGCCTCCCCGGACTCGGGGCCCACGAGTCAGCGGCAGTAGGAAGGGGAAGGCCCGCGGTGTTTGGTGGGTACGGGTCGCTGTCGCCCACCCAACCCAACCCACCCTGATTATTAACAGCGTCATTCCCCGTCCGCTCGGCCGCCGGATCCGACCAAATCCAATCGGACGGCGTCGGACGGGCCTCCGCTGCGACCGTGGCCGCGGCCGACGCGGGCTATAAATGGGCCGCGCGCCGGCCCGGCACGCCGTGCGCTGCGGCCGGGTCGGATCTGAGACGAGACGAGCCCCCTCCCCCCCCCCAACCGGAACTTGGTACCACCACTCCCACCCGCCGCCTCCGCCGGATCTCGTCGGACTCCGGATCCGCCCGACCACCCCGCGCCGCTGCCTGACCGCCGCAGGTGAGCGTCCGTCGCCTCGCCCCCTCTTCTTCGCTCCGCGGAGGCGGCGCCGGCGCGGCGCCGCCGCCGCCGCCGCCGCTCTGGTTCCGGTGCCTGCTGTCTGTGCCTCTTCCTCCCCCCTTCGCCCGTTCGCCGTAGGGTTATGTTCTTCTTGTCCGTAGCATAGCGAGGCGTTTCTAGTTGTGCTGGGCTCTTGATTCGCTGCCCGCAATGGTTGCTCTCGCGGCGCGGCCACCTGCTGCTCCAGGCGGTACGGTAGCCTCCTCCAGCACGCGCCTCGCGCATTCCTCGCCGGCTTGCCGCCATAGAAGGTTTGGGGGGCCTTGCCATGGTTTCGTTCGTGCCGCAAAATGTTTTCTTTTTTCCTTTAAATTAATCCGATTTAGTCAGGGAGGGATTTTTTTTTTTTTACCCCCTCCTTTCACACACACGCACCTGTTCGGAGTAGTACTGGTAGTGATGGCTCTTGTCGCGTTCCACCAGACGGGAAAAATGAAAGCAAGGCTCCACACGTGGTTGGACGGGACGGACCGATCTCGTTACAACCCCATCCGTGTTGTTAGGGGGAAAAAATCTGTGTGCTTTCGGGTCAACATGTGTACATACATGTGCTAATCCGAATTTTCTGCACGCGAAGCAAGTGCGCAGAAACTGCTTAGGGTAGGGGCGGCTTTATTTACCTTACAGACAGAGTGTATAAACGTTGCTCCTGAAATGATACTGTTGCTGATTTCATCTAATCTTCTCCCCCTGAAATAGTTGGGGACAAGAATCGGTGATTAGTTTTGTCTTATTTGTCTAGAAATACATAAACAAACCACATGCTTCACACACGCTTTTTGCTAGGCAAGCTACACGGGTTTGGGGGTTTCAGAAAAATCATTTCTTGAAAGCTGTCCACAAACTTACAGCTACTGGTTCTTGCTTTTGCCATGTTCTGTAGTGTTGTTTCTAGTGCTTTTGTTGTACCTGTCTTAAGGTTGCTGCTAAAATGGTAGGACTGCCCAGTAACCTTTGCCTGCAATTGTTGGTGAAAAATGATCCTGTACCAATAAACCACATGATCTAAAAACTATTCAACAGGCTAGCTGTGTGTAGGATTTGTCAATGTTTCTTTGCCATGCCTGAACAGAGGATGTGTGGGAGTTTCTTTTTACAAGCTACCTGAAGTTTATGCCTTTACTATGCTCATGACGTTGCTTTATACTCCCTCTGTTTCAAATTATAAGTTGTTTTTTGCTTTTCTAAGTACATAGCTTTTGCTATGTACCTGGGAAAGCCAAAACGGCTTATAATTTGGAACGGATGGAGTAGACACTACTTTTCCATCCTGCAACATGTATTGGAAGGAATAATTTGAGTGGTTATTTTCTTCCTAGATGGAATCTTGTTACGCATTTTGTTATTCTTGTGCTGATTCGGGTCGAGGCTTGGTAGATTCCTCTTGCCTTGTATCCACTAAAGCAAATATGCGAAGCATAGTCCTGTACGAGTGGATCAGAAATGCCAAACTTTTGTCAGTGGGATATAGTTGACTCCGTGAAGAATCTCTCAACTTGAAATTGTGGTCTTCTTATGTGCCAACAAATATGCCTTTTATGTGCTTGGTTAGTAGCATAGCACTTTTCATTGTTGTCTTTTGTTGCATGAGACAATAGGAAAGATTTCTGACAAAGCATTTTCGCCCAAAAGGAGTACAGTGTTTGCTTGGGCCCTGGAAGTCCAGGTTGTTGCCCAATAAATTGATTTGTTGTTGCTATCTAAACATTTCCATAAATTGCTTAGTTATTGCCCTTGTATAGGAGTACATCAACCGTGTTGGTCATGCGATTTGTTTGGTTATGAGAATTGTCCCTTTTCCTCAGCCATTTTGTTTACATATTTTCTGTAACTAATCATCTGTGCTGTCTGCTGCAGATCAGAGAAGATGGCCGCAGTCGACACCTTCCTCTTCACCTCGGAGTCTGTGAATGAGGGACACCCTGACAAGCTCTGCGACCAGGTCTCAGATGCCGTTCTTGATGCTTGCCTTGCTGAGGACCCTGACAGCAAGGTTGCTTGTGAGACCTGCACCAAGACCAACATGGTCATGGTCTTTGGTGAGATCACCACCAAGGCCAATGTCGATTATGAGAAGATTGTCAGGGAGACCTGCCGCAACATTGGGTTCGTGTCAGCCGATGTTGGGCTTGACGCTGACCACTGCAAGGTGCTCGTGAACATTGAGCAGCAATCCCCTGATATTGCTCAGGGTGTGCATGGCCACTTCACCAAGCGCCCCGAGGAGATTGGAGCTGGTGACCAGGGACACATGTTTGGGTATGCGACTGATGAGACCCCTGAGCTGATGCCCCTCAGCCATGTCCTTGCCACCAAGCTTGGTGCTCGTCTCACTGAGGTCCGCAAGAATGGAACCTGCCCCTGGCTCAGGCCTGATGGGAAGACCCAGGTGACAGTTGAGTACCGCAATGAGGGTGGCGCCATGGTCCCCATTCGCGTCCACACTGTCCTCATCTCTACCCAGCACGACGAGACAGTCACCAATGATGAGATTGCTGCTGACCTGAAGGAGCATGTCATCAAGCCTGTCATCCCTGAGCAGTACCTCGACGAGAAGACCATCTTCCACCTTAACCCATCTGGTCGTTTTGTCATTGGTGGACCTCATGGTGATGCTGGTCTCACTGGCCGGAAGATCATCATTGACACCTATGGTGGCTGGGGAGCCCACGGTGGTGGTGCTTTCTCTGGCAAGGACCCAACCAAGGTCGACCGCAGTGGAGCCTACATCGCAAGGCAGGCTGCCAAGAGCATTGTCGCTAACGGCCTTGCTCGCCGTGCCATCGTCCAGGTCTCCTACGCCATCGGTGTGCCCGAGCCTCTCTCTGTGTTTGTTGACACCTATGGCACTGGCGCGATCCCCGACAAGGAGATCCTCAAGATTGTGAAGGAGAACTTTGACTTCAGGCCTGGCATGATCATCATCAACCTTGACCTCAAGAAAGGCGGCAACGGGCGCTACCTCAAGACAGCGGCCTATGGCCACTTTGGAAGGGACGACCCTGACTTCACCTGGGAGGTGGTGAAGCCCCTCAAGTGGGAGAAGCCTTCTGCCTAAGGCGCCCCTTTTCAGAAGAAGCTTTTGGTCTGCTGCGCTTATCATGTTTTATTATGGCTTCTATATGTTGTGATTCTTGATCTGCCCCTTGCTTATCATTTGTACTGTACTGTCCTAATAAGTGGTACTTGTGAGGGTCTTAATGTGTCTGCTTATTTACCTAGAGGAATATTATTTCTGGTTTTGCTGCTTATGTAATGCTTAAAACAATGAAAAGCTACAGGCTACAGCTACTTTGACAAGCAATGGAACCTCGTGCATTTTGGTTATATTGCAATGATGTGCCCTGTGCAGTGAACTGTGATCCCTTGGGCATTGCTATCTACCAATGCTTACTTGTCATTGTCTGTGTATCTGACTGGTGAAGCTGCAATGGCTAATGTTTGGTGCAGCTGCTGTGGTCGAGTGTATGTATCTGTTTGTGGACGCTGCAACCTGCCTGGTAGCTGAACATCACTTTCTGTGTCTGGTGACCTGTAGAGTGATGCTGCACACCTGTTTGTTGGCATTAGGTGGTAATTGGTTGGTGAGCAACCAGAACCAGAAGAGTGTTTAGTGCTATTAATCGGTCAGAATATATATTTCCTACTAGGTCTGATGAGGTCAGGTGTCAATTTTCGTAGTAAACCCAGAGTGCATCCCCATTCGCAGGTCAGCTGTGCATGTCAGTTACAACTTAACTGAAACTCTGAATCTTGTCTTCTGGTTGAGCCATCGCCCATCAGCAAAGTGATGTTTGGTCTGTCACCTCCCAACCTCTGCTGATGTAGTATCTAAACTCTGTCCATCATGTCGAGTCAGATTTTGGGTGGGTTTTGGCCAACTAGTAAAATCTGTGCAGCTGAAATCTCTAGGAATCTGCGATGATTGTGATCACACAACTTGGAGATGACAGCGCAAGAGGATTTCCGTTCCATCAATCATGCCGGAGATGAGATGACTCAAACCAAATTGCCGAGGATGCAATTCGATACGATGTCAACCGGCTCTCAGGTTCGGCAAGGTGGCACTGTACTGCACGCCACACATGTACACCGAACTGAAACTGCAGGTGGACCGACAGAGAGATGGTGGTAAACAAAGTTGTTGCAGTTGTGGTACGTGCCAAATGTAACTGAATCTAATGCAAGTGTCAGGTTAGTTATCTGCTGGTAGTTTGGCAAAATGGTAAAGGTACACGGGAAGGTGCCCTTAGGGAGCTTTTAGCTAGTTTGCCTTGAAAGGCAGGGCAGGGCACCCCAATGGACTTGACAGCCAGTAAGAATTGACGGCAATTAGGAGCGTTTATCCATCACTGCAGTAGTGGCAAGTAAGAATTCCGTTGTCAGCCACCAACTTCAACTTCTGGGTCGTGGTCGTGTACAAGGAAAGCCTCCCTGAGTGTTGGATAACAGAGCACGCGGTAAAGATTTGGAGAGGAAAACACTTGACAGCAAGCTAGCAGAGTATTTTTTTTTTTTTTTTTTTTGAAATGGACAAACTTTATTTAACAGCATGAAGTTGTGAGCAGGGAGAAGTCTTCCCAGTCTACATCAGCTAGCGCCATTTGCAATGGACAGCTAGTAATATGATCAAGATTGGAGCAACTAAAAGACAGGCTTTGTGGGGAGGCAGATAAGGATAGCTTAGCCTGTCTAGCTAGAGAATGTGCAGTACAATTGTCCTGCCTATCAATTTTGGAAACCTTTGGTGATGCCCCTGCTGTGATATGAAAAGCTGAGTAAATCTTTTGATTCTCCACTCCGGAGGCATAGAAAGATCAGTGGAGTTGAAGAAGCTTGCAAGCTGTTGATCGTCAATAAGAAAATTAAACGCCTTGAAGTTGTAGAAGAGAAGCAGCCTTAGCAGCAAATAAGAGAGCTGCTGCCTCTGCCATTAGAATAGAGTGAATATTATCCACCTTTGCCTGCAAAAATATTTTTTGTGTGTTGTTGAAGATGAATACTCCAATCCCGGCTGTCTTGGGAGCTGTAGATTGCGAATCCGGTTCAATTGCTGCATCCGAGTAGCAGCAAACTGCTTGGAATAGTGCTGGGAGTCGGACCCTGTAGTATGGAGGGGCTGGTTGTGTTGATTGAAAAGAAACTTGATTGGCCTGCATACCTTCAGATGCCTGCATTGGAGAACCTGTAGATCAAAAATTCACACCTTGGGGAGGGAAGTCGGTTGCTGCAGTGGGATTGTGTTAGCCACCATCCTGTCAATATCAGATAGATGAGCCACCTCCAGATCAGCAGCAATTGCTTGGTGAACTTGCCACACAATCCATTTTTTCCCCATTGAACCTGCAATCATTTCTTGCTCTCCATATGTACCACATGGTGGCGAGGAATGTGGCAATCTGCTTTTCAGAGATGAGGTGAGGGATAAGCAACTCCAGTGCTTCCTGTATTCCATCTTGTTCAATTGGGAGAGTTGAGGAGCGTAATAGCGGTGCAGCTGAAAACCAGACCGCTGGAGCAAAAGTGCAATGAAAGAATAAATGTGAGTCAGTTTCAGGTTCATTGCAAAGCACCACTTAGTTTAGTATTCTTCAACACACAATATCCATATTTCATTAAGAGGAGGGAAGTAGAGGCCACATGGAAATAGGCCGGTTTGGTGTTGCTCCACAGATCTTCGGCTCCTCCACACAAGTACTATAGAACTTCCAGTGGCAAAACTAGCAATTTTGATTAAGGGGCCTACACAAATATGATGACATCTCTCAATGTAATAAATATATATACACATAAGTGTATGTCTCAAAAAAAAATGTTTAAATCTTGAGGGAGGGGGGGGGGGCACGCCCTGCTGCCCCTCACCCTAGTTCCAGCATGAGCACTTTGTTGCACTATGGCTAATATAGGATAGTGAAAACAGCTTTGACATCTTTTGCTTTGACCAAAACAAATCAGAAAGCTAGCTAAAGCACACAACTGTTACATGCCTAATGATAGGCCCAAGAGGGCCCAGGAGAGGGCCTAGTCGTGCCGCCCTAGAAGGAAGGGCCGCGCACCGGCTCGGCGTGAATAGTACCCTCATGTACTGTAGTGCACGGGTAATGTTCACTCGTCGCCACCGCTGCCGTCATAGGATTAGAGTTTGATTGGATTAGATTGCTTAAGGACGAAGTCTCCCAGGACTATAAATACAGGAGACTATGTAATTTTTCAGATTTAAGCAAGGAAATAGCCGTCAGGCTTATCTCCTTCCTCTCTCTTCTCGTAACTCTCTTCTTTCTCCTCCAGCGCCGCTGCCTTGCCCTAGCCACCGCGCCGCCCTGCCCGACACTATCGTCGCCCCAAACCCTAGGGTGTCGCTGGCACCTCCTCCACCTTGCCGCCATAGCCCAGCCACCCTCCCCATAGCACTATTACATCAATGAAGCGATGCATGTGTTCTTGCCTACTTTCAACCAAACTTGGTTGGTAGGGTGATAGCTTTGCGTTTCGATCCATGGTTTGCCTCTAGGTCCTGGTTGGCGGCATGTAGAAAAACCCTCATCAAACTTGGCTCCTGAGAAACGGAATTTGATTATGTTTCTTGTGGGCCTAGTGCGCGTGGGCACGAGCATTGTTACGCGTCTTACTCAGCTGAGGAGAGCAAGAATAACAAGCCAATGAACATGCAACCAAACAGTTGCTCAATTGCTCTAGCTCTACAGAGTAAGGCAACCAAACATGAAACACCAATGGTCTAAATGGCCAGAGTCTAAGTTATTAGTGACAGTCTGAATGCTAGAAACGGTGTAGGTTAGCTAGAGAAAAGAACCAAATAGGCTATGTAAGTATAATTAATCTGTCATTAGCACATGTTTACTGTAGCAGTAGCACCATATTATCAAATATAGACTAATTGGACTTAAAAGATTCGTCTCGCAAAGCTATCGCAATCTGTGTAATTATTTATTTATTTAGTCTATATTTAATACTTCATGCATATGTTCATAGATTTGATGGGACAAAGCAGGACAATCCAAGCAGCTCCAATGTTTCAAAGGCACCTCCAGCGCCGCTCGGTGTTGCTGCCTCCTAGAGCCGAAGCTACAAAGAACTCTTCCGATATGGCCCTCGGTTTTATCCTCATAAATCATGATATATAATAGCCCAAAAATATACTAGCACAAATCTTCAAATTAATGCCAAGCATGAAAATGTATGAATTTGATATGGTGGTTAACAGGATGGGAAATAATCCGGTCACCGAAAGGAAGGACGCGTCTGCTCTGGCCTCAACCAGAGAATCCAAGGCTGATAGCAAAAACATTCCCCTGACCCGTGAGGCTGGTTGGCAGTCATGCATGCCCCAGCCAACCAAAGGATTGATCATGATTGATTAACAAGATACGGGGTAGGAAATCATGATCTGGAGGGGCTAAACCACATGCAGATCATCATTGGGTTGGCAACAGCGCCGCAAGCCAACTCATATGCCTGTTTAACATGCATCTCATCATTTGCGATGCGATTTTCGTCATGCTCACTCATGCATGCATATATTAGTGATATATAGAGAGACATATATCCCTGTTTCATTGTTTCTTGGTGTTAGTTACCTTCCAGCAACCACTGATAATCAGGCCTCTCTCTCTTCATGTTTCTACAGAAAAACATCGTTTCAGTAGACACGCAAAAACAGCGGAAACACCAACTCAGTCTGGAGAAACCTGATTGCAGATGACAGCTGGAACCATTTTCTGTTCATGTTTCTGTTCCTTGTGAAGATATACACTCCTCTGTCGGTCCATTCAGTCTGATGGCAGTATGAACAAATCAGGCACAGACATGCTAGTACATAACTACTCTCCATAAGTACTCTACTTGTATAAGACAAATATTTTCTTTCCCACGTTAATAGCATTTCTCAGCTGGACAAAGCACAGATGTCTCAATCAGAAGCTCCCGGCGGCGGGGATTCTTTCTGCAGTCTTGTTCGGGATTCACGTCTGATAATAATGAATTAACAATAACAGTTAGGTCCTCCCTAAATCAGCTTTGGCGGGGATTCTTTCTGCAGTCTTGTTCGGGATTCACGTCTGCTAATAATGAATTAACAATAACAGTTAGGTCCTCCCTAAATCAGCTTTGGTTTCACTTGCAATACTATTATTTGCAGCACAGATTGGTGAAGCTATTTTTCTTTTTCACCGACTTCGGCTTCTCTGACTATATATTTGGAACTCTGTCAGAGAGAAACAGTAGACAGGTAACAGTGGCAGCACAGCATGTGAGAGTGAGACAGACAGACAGCTTGATGAGCAGGACAGGGCAGGCAAGCTGCCAAGCCGACCTGCTGACCCACCTGACCGCCGCGTTCGTTCAGTCAAATACGCCGCCGTTTCAGTTCAGGGCCCGCCCACCGCCGGTGAGCTTACCCTTCCGATCCTCCAATGGCCAAGGCTCATCAACCTACCAGGTCTTTTTTGCTTTCTTTTCGCTCTCTGTCTGTCCGTCGAAACCTCGCTGGATTTCAGTTCAGGCATGATGAATCTTTTCGCTTCTTTCTGTGAGGCAAAATGATAATCTTCTCTCGATCCTCTTTATCCTTTTCCAGTTTCAGATGATCATCTTACCTGAATATGGATGCCACATCAGTATCAAATCCCTGACGATTGCTTACTCATCATGGGCATCAAAAGTCAAATGGAAATGGTCTTGGCCGGTCTGTTGGGAGGAGGAGTAACGTCTCTCTTCACATTTGGTACGGAGTCAACGTTGCTAAGCTTAATCAGACCGACTCAGCGGCTAGATCGATCGACCTCGACCGGATGCAAGGTTGACCCGGTGCATGCAGTTATTTGTTATCTTACTTATTCTATAATGGAACTCATGATACTTATTTGGTATCTTAAATATCAATTCATATTCTGGAAAAAACTGAAGCTGGTTTGACGTAGCACACGTTAGCTAGAATCGTATTTCTTTCCAATAGAGGGAGTATGCAAGTTTTATTATAGAAAAAAGGCTCATGACCTCCATCTTGTGAAAGCGAATAACCACATTATTAATTGGAATTGTGGCAAGAAATTCTTGCTCCGCAAAGCATACAACTAAGATCCCTTAGTTCTGTTGAATCCAAATAATCCAAATCATCAGGATATGACTTAGCCAGATCCATTAAACTATCAAATTTGATATCCTAAAAAAATTCTTAGGGTTGAAAGCAGCAATCTGAGTGAGCAATTGAGAGTTTATATGAAATCTCATCAAAATTTACCTCTTGTCGAGATATCCACGAAGAGTGATGACTAGCTAGTATGATTTGAATTTGATGCAGTGACGTCTCTTCTTGTTCTTCAAATATCTTCGTCATTATTCTAGTTAGGGCGAGGTACTTTCCTTGTTAAGAATCGTTTCAATTTGCTTTGATTGCCTATCAAATTAGTCACATGATTAAACACTAAAGTAGATAGATATTACTAACATGCAACAGCCATACATATGATTGAAATTAAAATACCTGACAATGATACCTGACATAGAGAATGTCCTGCCTGTATGTCTCCAATTCCAGAGTTCAGATAAGATTATATACTGGAAAGTCGCAAAAAAAGATTATAAAACTGAAAGAAGAGAACACCCAATGTGATAAGTAAAATGCAGACATCAATGTGATAAATCAAGAGAATAGATCAGTAATTATCAATTGCAGAATTCAAAATATTCGGTGGTACCTCCTCCAGATGCTTGTCGGCACTCGGCAGTCTGCTTCACCGCCAGTTTGAGAGTGCGGATCAGTAGATCAAAGTTCAGAACATCAGAGAGATGTCGTGCACTCGTGCCGGCGCCAGCGAGCGGCACAATCAAATCACGACCTGCCTGTCGATTGCGATGGGAAAAATTGTAGACTTCGAGGAACGGAGTCGGGACTCGGGAGGCGTCGAGGACTCGAGCTCAAATCGACGTTTGGACTTGCTGGCTTGTTGATGTAGTCTGTAGGACTCGGACGGTGGCCATGTACAGATAAAAATGGGCCTTCGGGGTAGGCTTATTAGCCTGAACGTTTATGCTTCATCTTTGCATTTGCGTGGGGAAAAAGTCTACTTTTGCTCCCTTAACTTCTATGAAAGTCTATTTTTTCTCTCTTAACCCCAAAACCGGATAAACAACCTCCCTCAACTTTTCAAACCGTGCACTTTTCCTCCCTGAAGTGGTTTTGATGGTGGTTTTGCTACAGTGATGGTGGTTTTGTCTTTTTTCTTTTTATTTATTTCGGCCAAATTTTTGAAAAATTATAGTAAATCACAAAAAAATCGTAAAATAGAAAATCTAATTTTGTTGGACTCCACATAAGTAGATCTACACAGTAAATATATAATATGTTATGCTTTAGTTTAAAGTTTTTGTTAGTCTTTTTCTTTTTTATTTATTTTGGCTGAATCTTTAAAAAATCATAGTAAATCATAGAAAAATCATAAAACAGAAAATTCAATTTTCTTGTCTCCACATGAGTAGGTCTACATTGAATATATAATATGGTATGCTTTAATGCAACAAAATAGTTATAGAAGCTATATTTATGAATTATTTTAATTAATTACGAAAAACATAGATTAAAAGCTACAACAAGAAATTTATATTAAAATATATTATATTATATGTTTATTTGTAGATCTACTCACGTGGAGTCTAAAAAAATTAGATTTTCTATTTTTAATTTTTACGTGATTTACTATGATTTTTTAAAATTCAACCAAAATAAATAAAAAAGAAAAAGATTAGCAAAAATTTTGTACTAAAGCATACCATATTATATATTCACTGTGTAGATGTACATATGAAGTCTAACAAAATTAAATTTTGTATTTTATGATTTTTTATGATTTACTATGATTTTTCAAAAGTTCAGCTGAAATAAATAAAAAAGATAAAGATAAAACCACCGTCACTGTAGCAAAACCACTATCAAAACCACTCTAGAGAGGAAAAATGCATGGTTTGAAAAGTTGAGGGAGGTTGTTTATCCGATTTTGGGGTTTAGGGAGGAAAAATAGACTTTCGCGAAAGTTGAGGGAGCAAAAGTAGACTTTTTCCTTTGCGTGGTGACTTGAAGACTTGATGATGGACGATGGGCTGGAGCAACGGACGGACGCTAGACTTCCCAAGCTGCCGGGGTCACATGTTTTTTTTACTGGGGTCTACCACGGTGAAATTTTATAACGTACGAAGGCTCACTGGAATCCATCAGTGTTGGCAGACCCCAGTGGCTGAACGTAGCTTCGCCACTGCCAAAAAAGTCAAAATGACTAATAATTTGAAACGGAGAGAGTACTAAATTGACTTAAATGTTGTGACTTATCGTGTCTATTGTATATTGTAATGAGTTATTTGTTTGCCATCATATTTGTACCAACTAGTTGGTGCTTACTGTTTTATACAATGGTTTTTGTTGTTATTAACAAGTTGGCTCGCAAGCTAATGAGCTTATCCAAACCACCTTGTTATGAACCATAACAACCTAAGTTAGCTCGTTAACCTAAATAGGAGAGTGAAAATGAGAGGTGAATGGTATTCTGGCATACAGCCCTTTGGAAACCCTCTTCACAACTCTAAAGTTCTATGCTATAAGTAGTTATACTATGAAACCTAGGAAGTAGTAACCGGATGGGAGATAAAAAGAATCATACCAGTATAAGTACGTCAAGAAACTCAAGCAGGCTACTGTAACACCTCTGGTGTTACGTTAATCTAAACCTGCCATGTCATCATCATCATTGCATAAGCATTCATGATTAGAGAACTCTAATGCAAATGACAAAAATGACTTTATAATTCTAGGGTTTGTTTGAGCTCTTCTATATCATATGTGTATGTGTTTACCATTTAAATTCCACTCACATGTTTAATTAATTATCCTTTGATTAATTAGGGTTTAATTAATCTCTAATTAGCAAGTAATTAGTGGCTTTCAACAACTGTAAAAATGGTCAATGAATTAGTAATTAACCTTAATCATTATTAGGGTCGCTTGATTTTGGTATTGAGTGATGACCCTAGGTCATTAACCTTAATGACCTCCGGCATTCATGTTGATTGCGTGTCGTTAGTCCGTCGTCGTCGACGCTAGTTATACTTCTGTTATGCAACGTTACCGTGAAGGAAAGTTGTACTTAAGATGGACTAGTTGTCGTTGCATCATTATCGCATGCTCTTTTATTTACTGCATTGTAATCATGCATCTCTGTCGTGTAGCTGTCGGACCTGAGGAAGGAGTTGATCCAACTCCTATCTCTGAAGAAGGTGTTCAGTGCGAGGAGGCAGGATCTGATCTTGGTACTTGTGTAGTGGAACCTCACTTCATCGAGCCCCAAGGCAAGCCCCGGATGCATTTAAATAATTCCTTGTATTTCGAAAAGCTTTATATTCTATGTTCCTGCGATGATGCATTAGATGTTAGGAGTTGTGTGATATCCTACTTTGATGCATTTACCGTACCTTGATACATTATCCTGAATACCTGCTTTGATTTCAAAAAGTTTAGTATACGCTTAGCCTTGCTACTAGTGTAGGGTTTTGAGCAACTGTTTTCAAAAGTGTGATAACAATACCCTCTGAAGGGAAGTTACGAAAACCTGATGTTGCTTGTCGTTTATCCTTGTTCCGACGGGATCAAGGATACACTACAAGAGCATGATGATGAGTAAATCGAGACGCCGGTGGAGTGACTTGCATCAGGATGGGCTAGTGCCCTGGTGTAGTGTCGTCCACTTGTGTCGGTTAAGGACCGTCCGTTGTGGTGATCCTGTGGTCAAGAAGGTTATTGGATAGTACTAGTCGCATGCTAATGGCGGTAAGCTCCCTTGTATCATCCGTGACGAGGACGGACACCGGGACGGGAAGTAGCAGGTACCCACACTACGAGCGCACCGTCGACGTACAGACGGCGTATGGAGATGGTGTACCGTGCTCTCGTGGCTAGGACCCGTTCTTGCAGGGAGAAATGCAAGCGTGAGTTGATGTATGTAAGATGTTCGGTCCTGCATACATCGTGTGGCTAGGAAGCCCCAGCTGGGTATATTAAGCGATTCGAATCATCGTTGCTCCACGATATGGGAGACTTGACCAAGCGTCAGCATCGTAGTAATGATGAAAGTTGTGAGACTAGAAAGTTTTGAATTCGTTACATGTTTGACAAGTGATTGCTATAGTAAGGATTGACTTAGTCTCTTTTCGCAAAAGGTGTCTTTTGATCTTGCTAAAGCCTCACCTTGATTCCGATTAGCCAGCATTCCTGAGTATTCTCCCCAATTTTTAGTCGGGTAAGTCTTGCGGAGTACTTTTTATACTCAGGGTTTATTAAACCCCTGTTGCAGGTGAGCCGTGTGAACAAGTGTGCTACGGCCCTTGTTGCATGACGGCGATCGAGGAAGAGTCTGCCGAGGAATAGGTTGTGTGGCCCGTGGGCAGGGCACATTTTGTTGTGTGAATGTAATAAGGTTAAGTAATGATACTTCCGCTGTTTTATAATAATAACACTCTGGTTTGTATAAGTTTATCAAATGGTTTGTAAATTAAGTTATTGTAAGTCTTCCGCTACTCTGGTATTTGTGTATGAAAACTGTTGTAATACTGTGATGTCTCTGTAAGTATCGATCCTGGAGGAATCGTGGTTTATCGGGGATCCACCCGACGGAACAACCTAGTTTATGTGGTGTACAAGCATAGCCGACAGAGGTCTTAGGGACAATGTCAGGTGCTTGTGGGCTATATAATTTAGAAGGTTCTGCCACAGCTACTTGACTACGAAAATTTGGTCTCATACGCTCTCTAAGAAATTATCTCATAGAAAGTAAAAAAATATCATAATATAGGATGACAGGGAGAATAGCTTTAGGTCAAGGGATTCAATGATTCATAGGTTGGCAGCCAAGGCCCAAGAGCATCTCCAAGAGTCTTTTTTAAACCTGCTCTCTTAATCCTTATTTGGGAAGCCATCTTAATAAAAAAGCCACTCTATATATCTCTCTAAACTCTAACAACTCTATCTTTGAGGAGCGAGAAACCAGTAATAGAGAATGCAAATATTTGAATATCTAATTGAAAAGGTTGTCGGAGGTAAAATCATCAAAATCTCTATTTCTATCAATATGAAAGATATAAAAGAGTCTAAGAAGAGGTTATTGGCAAAATTGCAATAGAGTCGGTGGAGCCAAGAAAGATGGAGTGAGTATGAGCGGGAGAGAGTGGTAATAAAGGAGTAGGGATGTGAAGTATGTGAAGTCACTGGTGTCTATGACCTACTATCTACAACTAATTAATGTTATAGACGAACCAAATAGGCTAAAAAACAAGTAACATAGATGTCTTAAATTTCACATGAATTTGCTTAGAGAATGTAATAGTTAGCGCAAGCGGTGCAAATGACCATAAAGGTAAGATTGATGTGTCTTGAAAATTGTCAAATCGACACGTCTACACACAGGGCCGGTCCCTGAGATTTTGGGGGTTATGGCAAGAATAAAAATTGTGGCCCCTTAGAACATATGTACATTTGTTATCACTTGTATTGGTTTGGAAGCTAAATTAAAAAAGTAGTTATCTAGCATGCATTGCCTATTCTCCTTGCATCATACACTTCTTTTAAAAAATTATCTTATCACATCAATGTCCAAATTATTATCCATAAGGCCTTGCTATCAGGATTAGTAGTACTTGTTTGCTCCTACGTGTAATAATTACGAATTCATCTATATTTTCTTCATGCGCATATTATTTGTTTAAAAAAATTATCAGATGCGTGATCACTCGTTTCCCTCTTTTTATTTTCTAACTAATAGCAACATTTGTAGAAGATATGTTTTGGATTTTTCAAAATACATTTAGCAATAAAAAACTAGAGCAAATTTGAGATATGCCTTGTTTCTCTCCGGCTATTTAGTTCCCAACGATACATGCATACATGGAAAAGTCCGCGGGGGAGGCATCAGGATACGTGCATGCATGCAGTCATAACGGACAGTATACATAAGGGGGCCCTGACAACTCAGGACCTAGGGCGGCCACTTGCTCGTCCATTCCTAGATCCAAGCTTGTAGAGAACCCTTTTACGATAAAGCAAGCATGAGAAGGCTCTCTCTCCATCTAGATACAACGAATCGTCACCCACTCCTCATTCGCGAGTTCACAACACCTATATCCCTCTTTTCCTCTGCGTGCTTGCCACTTGACCCTGTCCCGTCACCAGCCTCCGCCTTGCAGGTGTCGCCTCTAATGCCTATGAGGGCCACCCCTTCTACCTCCTCTATCTCCTTTCTTTACCACAATTGGATCCTACTCCTTCCTCACCTTCACCGACGCCTCCACGATATAGCGGCTTCATGCTCGCTCGGGAGCTCACTGCCCCTCCCATGCACCCCCACCTCCACTACCACCCCTCCCAATCTAGAGACCCCAAATCTACCATCGGGCGACCATCTCGATGACAAGACACCCTGTCATGGACCCTCCCAACTAGTCTCCTCCATAGTCCTTGCGATTGCCGCCATGTTAGGACACCTCGCCATAGAGGATGGAGCCTAACTCCCTAACTAGATTTCTCTATAGTTACCGTAGTCCCATCCATATTATATCCTACTATCACCACCGGTCGATCTGGCAGTCTCTCCAAACCTCTTTTTAAATCCTATCGCCACAAAACTCCTATCTATAGTCTGAATCCGAAGCCCTAAACCCAGATCCAATTCTTGGCTTAATCTCCTCCTCTTCTAAATCATGAGGGCTCTAGGGAGTCTGTTCGTTTAAATTTTGGTTCTCAAATTTGAAACCGAACATTTTTCATGGTTTCGAGCTGATGGGCCGACAGCTGATCGCCGAGGTTTTCGAATTTGATTTGACCAGCTGAAAGAGGGACGTGGTCAACTGAAAGTTCTCCGTGCGTGAGATGAAAGCGTCGGAGTATTTTAAAAAAAAAAAAAAAAGAAAAATGGGAAGAGGCACATGGGGGTTTGCCTTTTGCCCTTTCTCACACACGCATTCTGAGTTTTCTGACGAGACGACCAACACCACACGGAGAAGACGGAGGCCAGTAGACTCGCTGAAGCAGCAGTATATAAGCTCACGGCACGGCTCACCGCTGGTGACCGCACAGCCACCTCCGTCCGTCGGAACTCGGAAGAAGGCCTACCCCCGCTGTACTAGCTGCCTTCCTACTCGCTTCCCTTCCCTTCCCTCCGCGTCCTCGTCCGCAGCCGTGCAGCCTCCTCTCCGGCGCCGTCTCCCTCCCTCCGCCGCCGCCGTCGCCGCCGGGACACGCAAAGGTGCGATCTTGACGCCGGATTCGGCTCCCCCTCGCGCCCCTGCTCCCTAAAGGCGCCGCCTTTGCTCTGATCTATAGTTTTGTGCTGTCATGGTTGCTTGTGATCTCTTCTCTGGGTCGTTGGAATTGGGTCGCTGGGCTGTGGTTCTTCGCCGAATCTGGATCCTGGAGGAGAGTGGAGGCCGCGGCACCTCGCCGGCGACCGGTCAATCCGAAATTCGTTTAGGTAGTTTGGTTAGGTCGTTCCTTTTTCATTCCTTGCGGAAATTCGTGGAGTCTGGAGCTTGGGGAAAGGCTGTTGTCTGCTCTAATCTTGTGTCGACCTTTTTTTTCCCCTCTGCTTTTCTTACGTTTGCTCAAGGGAAACGTTCTTCTGCTTCGGTATTTTGATCGCTTATTGCGAGAAATTTCTGGATTTCAAGTGACTGGGAAGCAGCGTTAGTGTCCCGTCGCCATCGGGGGATTAGGGAAAAATTGCACCTTTTTTTTTGTTTGTTTTGCAAGCTGTGTCCCACTCCATACCGACTTGGATTAGATAAATAGCTCTTCCGCGGCGTGGCATGGTGTAGCATTTGGGGATTCGTCACTGCATTGATACCTCAGCGAAGCGATGCTTCACAGCTGAAGGAATTGCAGGTTTGGCAGGTCTAAAGAAAGAGCCGGAGCGAACACGATGTTAGCCTTTTTGGATTGGCCCTGTTGCATGAGCTGGCTTGTGTGAGAATGGCGTGATTGTGAGGTGTGGGCACGAGGGAAAAGGTGACCCGTTGGTGCTGGACTGCTGGTATTGTGGAGGAGGGGCAGTGCCAAATGCATGTGATGCGGCAATAAATTTTAATGTAGCTGCGATTGATATGAATCTATAGGCGAATTGAAGTGATTAATGCGATTGCAGACTCAGGAATTTGTTATTGTTTTCAGAAAGAAGCCTAATTGCAAGTATTCGTCTAGTGGTGCAATTGCCCAAAGCTGACTCGCGGATGTTTAATCTAATAGTAGCAATAGATTTCCAACCAATGTGCATAATTATTGTCTTGAGCTAAGGTGGCACCAAACCTGTGGCCTATTAAGAATTGTCAAGGTTTTCCATGCAGAATGAGCTGTCCTTTGATCAGCTTCATAGCAAGTGGTGATTTTGGGTAGTTAGTACCTTCCTGCTAGATATATTTTAATCTACCTGGGGCAGTTGGGAAACAACAAAGAACACAGGAATGCCTCCATATTTTAAGTTTTCCTTTTGCATAAATTGTTTGCAACATGTGGGTCAATTTGGTTGCTGAGCACCTATGTTAGTCTCTCATTTGGTTGGTAAGTGAAGAGCATGAATGTGGAACTACAGGGGAGAAGTGATTGAAAGAATTAATACATGGTCTTGTTTACACAATGATAATGTGATGAGCCAATAACTGCATGGCATGGGTATCAATTAATTATGGAATTGGTTCCTTGCTTTCTAACAGATTCCGTTTTCTGTTTTTCTTGTTTTCTGACTGATGCTATATTGCTACTGCTTCTAATGAAAGGCCATTTGATTCCAACTTCCAGATCTTGTCTTTGAGTAGAATATGTCGTGCTTTGCATGCTGTGGTGATGAAGATACCCAAGTACCAGACAACAGGACACAATACCCAGGACACCACCCAGCAAGTAAGAGCTCTGGGCCTTTTTTGTTGTAACCCTATGCAGAGCACTATTTCTCATACCATATATGTTGTAGCTTTCGATGCTTGGTCAATATTTTTCTAATAAACACCAACTGACCTGCAGGGACTGATCCATACCGTCCTGCTGATCAACCTCCCAAGGGTCCGCAGCCTGTGAAAATGCAACCAATTGCAGTCCCTGCTATTCCTGTGGATGAGATTAGGGAGGTTACAAAGGGTTTTGGTGATGAAGCTTTGATTGGTGAGGGCTCCTTTGGCAGAGTATACTTGGGTGTTCTAAGAAATGGTAGGAGCGCTGCAGT
Organism: Chrysopogon serrulatus; assembly: GCA_015844335.1. NCBI lineage: Eukaryota > Viridiplantae > Streptophyta > Magnoliopsida > Poales > Poaceae > Chrysopogon > Chrysopogon serrulatus. The sequence continues at coordinate 263,089 of JADLZL010007306.1, forward strand.
CAAAAAGTTGGATTCTAATAAGCAGCCAGACCAAGAATTCTTGGCGCAGGTCTGTGTTTCCCTGTTTATGAATGCAGTGCATATTTTTAGTTTGTGGTTTGAAGTCAATATGAAATATGAAATTCATCTACAGGTGTCTATGGTATCAAGGCTGAAGCATGAAAATGTTGTTGAGTTGCTTGGTTACTGTGCTGATGGGACACTTCGCGTCCTTGCTTATGAGTTTGCTACTATGGGTTCTCTTCATGATATGCTTCATGGTATTGTCTTGTGCTATCTTTTTTTTTCTCTATCTTTTGCATGAGTTCTACTGTCTCATGGTCCAAGTAAAAAACAAAAGGAATAATTCCTTATATGCAAATGACTAAGCCTTAAATCCCGATATGCCACTGGCTGTGGGAGTCCCATGTGTCATACACACAGTGATGGCATATCAGGGATTGTGAGTTTTCTTGGTGACATATAAGGAAATTACCCAAAAGAAACCATGCTTAACACATGTGGAATATGTCTCTTTACAGGAAGGAAAGGTGTTAAAGGGGCTCAACCCGGTCCAGTCTTATCATGGCCACAACGTGTGAAGATAGCTGTTGGGGCAGCAAAAGGCCTCGAGTATCTTCATGAGAAAGCACAACCCCATATCATACACAGAGATATTAAGTCCAGCAATGTTCTTCTTTTTGATGACGATGTAGCTAAGATAGCTGACTTTGATTTGTCAAACCAAGCTCCTGACATGGCAGCTCGGCTTCACTCAACTAGGGTTCTTGGAACATTTGGTTATCATGCACCTGAGTATGTTCTGATTTCCTTTTCAATTGCTCTACAGACCTTTTGAAATAATTAAGCTTAACATTAGTTACATTTTTTATGGGTCAGGTATGCAATGACTGGGCAACTCAGCTCTAAGAGCGATGTATATAGTTTTGGAGTTGTTCTTCTTGAGCTATTGACTGGAAGGAAACCTGTCGACCATACATTACCCAGGGGACAGCAGAGTCTTGTGACTTGGGTAAGTTCCATCTACACATGCTTGTTGTGCTTATATAAGATTGTATAAACTTGTTTTTTCTTCTTTTGGGTGAATCAAATTACTGACTTATTTAACTCGTCCAGGCTACACCAAGACTTAGCGAAGACAAGGTTAGACAATGTGTTGACTCAAGACTTGGAGGGGATTATCCTCCTAAAGCTGTTGCAAAGGTACCATGAACAACCTTTCTTCTCGAACTATGCATGGCTTTTTAAGTTGGTTTTATTGACTGTATAACGAAGTGCCAAAATAAAGTTGGTTAACGAAGACCAAAATGATGGTTAAAGAAGAATAGATGAGTAAACTTTCTTCTGTTATTGAAATGTCTAATTCTGATGTTGTGCTCATAATTTTTTAGAGAGGTCATAGAATTTGACTATCTGCATTCAGTGTCAGTTTATTATGCTAAGCTTTGATCCTTTGCTGCTGTGCTGGTTCTGTCAAGTGTCTGCTCTTGTGTTGATGTGTATATTGGCGATCCATTCTAAGGTTTTTAACCTTGTCTGTGCTCCTGTCTTTGAAACAGTTTGCTGCTGTTGCCGCGTTGTGTGTTCAATATGAAGCAGACTTCCGGCCAAACATGAGCATTGTTGTCAAGGCGCTACAACCCCTGCTGAATGCGCATGCGCGGACGACTAACCCAGGAGAAAATGCTGGCTCATAATAAGCTTCGCATTGCTTCTCTCCCTCTTGTATGATAGATAAGTAAGATATATGAGTGGTCGATGTCAGATTCTTGCGGACATGTGGCTGGCAGCGTGTAACATTTGTGATTATTCTTCCCCTGAGTTGTAAACAAGATTCTTGTATCCGCACAATATTTGATTCTTTTTATCGGTTGCAAGATGATCTGTTTATTGGTGCCATTTTTTCCCCTTAATATTAAGGGTCGTCTAAGCAAAACTCTCATACTTAAATACTCTTGTTCAAAATTGTAAGACGATTTAACTTTTCTATTAGATATATAGTTTTTGCTATGTAGTTAGATATACACCATGTCTAGATACAGAGTAAAAATAATGTATCTAAAATAAGTCAAAACGTTGTAAATCGGTGCTAAAGTACTTAAAAATCATGGGAGGGTATCTATTCGTACTCATGTGAGCAAATTCGGGTGCACACTCGATCATAACTCACATTGATCAAAGTAAATTTCGTGGATAAAAATAATTTTATTTTTCCGAATATAATGCCTTCAGGTGAATGATCATATTTCAATCAGTTGAGGGCCTTCACTAACACCATGGAAACCACAATGTGTGCTTTTGCCGATGCTAAAAGAGGAGTGTTTCAGTAGCGGTGCTAACCATTGTGACCAGCGGTGCCAGGTTCTATTTTTCTTGAGCCGTGGCATGTCCGTTCCTTGATGCGTGAAACAATAAAAAAATAAATTTTCAACCGACCGTTGGACCTAAAGGATTAAAATAATATATCTCATCATGCGTGAAGTATCAAGAAGAATAGAGATTATTCTGTTGCTGGATCCATAGACACAGATAAGCATCGGTGATACTGTGGGTATTCAAAGAACTCAGGCATCCGTACTTTGTAGCAGGGTTAAATTTTTTTAGGACCGGTAAAATTGCGGCCACTCTAAGATTTGTTTGTTTGGTTTGTGGCCTAGATTGGGAGGCTCGATTGAATATTCTAGAAAAATAGACATGAACTCGGTATGAATATACAGTACGCTAACAAGAAAGTACCTCTTGCGCCGGCCATAGTCGTTTTAGCAGCTGAGAAGGTCTAGCCACTTCCTCTGTCCCTTTTTAACCGTCGCTTTGGATGTTCGTGCCACAAATTTAATTTAATTTGTAGAAAATATGTGTAATATTTATATCTCTGAATAAATTTGTTAAAAAACTAGATCCAAAGATCTTTCTAATGATACTAATTATGATATTAATCAATGATATTTATTATTTATTAAAATTGTCAGCAAATGTTTTTCAAGAAGCGTAAGTGACAATTAAAAAAGGACGATGGGAGTACCAAATTGGCAAACATAATAGTTGCAATACATCTCATGCTTGGGTTACCAGCTTTACCCCAAGATATAAAATGACAGAGGCCACACACTAGCTAATTAGAGAGCTGCAGGAGCTACTCTGAAATTATAAGATGTAGGTTCATGACTACACGACTGCTCACGAGCTGACATGAACTAGCTGTGACTACAAGACAGATTATGAGTTTACATGAACCAGCAGAAACTGAACTACAGCTTACAGATTACAACTATTACAGTCTACAGACTAGGATTGGATGTCGGCAAATTTTGGTCTAGACATCTGGCCATGCAGTATGCACAACTGCCCAAGCCTACAAACTAATGTAAACGCTACATCGACATCTGCTTAAACTATGAGCTAGTTGCTCACCTAACGATGGATGGAATCTCTAACTGCTTTACATGAGATTGGGTTTACGATGCTGCTTCATCGCTTTGCGAGGATCACTAGTGCCAGCATCGACATAGAGGCAATGAACTTGAATCCCTGGCTCTCCCAAAAATTCTCGTTGTTGTCATGGCACATGTTGTTAGGCTGCTTCATGGCCACCTGGTCCATGAGCTCCTTGAGAGCCTTGTCTCTTTTCTCCCCCATCTGCAGAATGAATGTGAACAAGATCAGACCACTGATATGAATATTTTCCACGCACAATTATGGCCAACTGCATTAGCGAGGATGGTTGGTTCACACGTAGGCAACACGTATAAAATGTTGATTCGTATCACCAATTCAGGTAATCCCTCCAGTCAAACAATTGCCATTTTGGATAAGGTTTGGGTCAAACTTTTTGAAACTTTGATTACCAATAACTTTATGGTATTTAGTTTAGAAACTTGAAGATCATAATGCACAGATTTGTCTTGAAATATACCTTTTTTAGGATGTTCGTTTATATGATAATAGAAAATAGTGGTCAAATCAATGCATATATATTCCCTCTAGTTGTATGCTAACACACAAAGGAATTGGCAACAATTATGGAACCAGAAGGAGCATACCCTCTTTAATTTTCGCATCTGAGACTGAGATTCTTGAAGGCAAAATTCAAGCTTCAGAACCCTCTTCTTCAGTTCCTGATCAGTTCTCCGGTGCTTTTCCAACTATTCAAAAATCAATATATCTCATGTAAATATACTTCAATTCAGCATTACAGGAAACAAAGTACCTGTAACCAAATTATTAGCATACCTGTGATTCAAGTTCCTTGGTTTTGTTTGTCCAGTGAGCAGACAATATTCTGATTTCCTCTCTCAACCTCGCAATTTCTGTATCCTTAGCATTCAAAAGGTTGTTGAGGTTCTGGACATTCCTTGGTGAAACATTAGATAAGATCTTTAAAAGCTCATTATCTTTGTCAGACCTAGACCCAGCTTTGGCAACTGCATCCATGATGTCGGTCTCAATTCTTATAACTTCATCTTTAAGTTGCATTTGTGAGAGCTCCCTTGCTTGTAGATCCTTCTGGAGAAGATCAAGCTGCTCACCTAGCTTGTTCACTCGAACTTCATGCTCTTTGAGAGAGATGTCCTTCTCATTCAGCTCTTTCAGCAATGACAAGCACTGCAACTGAGCTGACTTGGCTGATGCAGCACTTGCTTCTGCTGTAGCTTGAGTAAATGACAGTTGTGTTCTAAGATCATCCAACTCATGGAGGTACTGTATATAATTAGAAAACACATTGTTAAGTAACTGCTTTTGTCTTGCCTGAATAAAGGAAATATTTTGGCATAACCAAAATCATTAGCCACTGACACAGCGACACTCAGAGCAGGAATTCAGTAGCCATGATCATTCGACCAAGTTGATTAAAAATGCGAATCAGGAAAATAAATCAAGCCTCCAGATCAAAAAAGTTTATTTTATGACCAAAAGAAGGAATTTTGCAAGTACAAATATTGACTCCAATTTGGTGGCCTTCTATTGCAGTCAACATATTTGGGGCTCTGTACATATTTTATTTAAATTTATCATAAGGAGATTCCGAGTAAACAAAAATAAGATCAATTTAAGGCCAAATCTCCAATAAATTGCAAGAAGCGGTGTATTTTGCTGTGAAAGCTCTTTACCTGTTCCGTGCTACTTGTGGATGAACGCAGTTGCTCATCCTTGTCCTGTAAGCATTTCTGCAGTTTGCTTACTTCCTCTTCCATGCTCCTTGCTTTTGTCTCAGCAACCTGCTAAGATTTTTCCCTAGTCAGCACAAACTCCACCGGCAACCCTGAAGGTACCAATTACAAACTGCAGACTAACCTTTCTAGTTTGAGATTCTCTTACAAACAGCTTTTCCTGGGAAGCAAGCTTGTTCCTCACATCCTTGAGCTCAGCTGCCAATGAGACCACGTTCCTCCTAAAGCTCAACTTCTTCTCTGTAAGATCCTTCAACAGCGGATCCAAATCTGACGACGAAGAAACTGATGATGATGGCACCACCTTCTCCGAGACAGACATAGCAGGCCAGAAAACAGCACGTCTTCTCTTCCAATCACAAAGGACAGGACCGCAAGATGCTGCACTGTTTTATTCTCTCAAGTATGAACACAGCAGCTCACAGCAAGCATCCCATGGTCAAGACAAGGGAAGGGAGCTGAGCTTTGTTTGACCAAACCAAACACCTCTGATTGCCTCCCAAGAATCCCTCTTTGGTTGGTCAGTACAAGCCAATGTGTAGCTTTGGCTGCAAAAATAAAATAATACTATGAGAGGAGAAAAAACAATCAGAAGCATCGGTTTTTCTTCAGGTCAGAGCCGCCACGAGTTCATGTGGATCCAGGGATTTGTCTTGGCAGTGAAATGACAGAAGCGTAGCTTTCAGTACTCCAAAAATATTGCATCCACAACACAACGAGAGCAAAGGAAACAGAAATTAGCCACACTGCAAGTGACTTGTTCGTGTCATTTATTAGACTTGAAAAAACGGGGATCAAATGACGTGCCGACATACTTAGTCAACCTGCGCACACTGCGCAGCAAATTTTGGAGTAACATGTTTTTGGTGCACAGAGTCAACGTGATTCATCACGGTATATAGGTTAATTGCGTGCGACAGAACCAGAGGACTAAACAATGGCCCCTGCTGTACTGTTCAGTTAAAAAAATGAACTTCTATTATATAGGACCAACCAAGTAAAGGCACCTTCGTCAGAGCTTGCAAGGAGATGAGGACAAAAGCATCTTATAGTTTCAAACCAATTCAACAAATTTTCCGAAGATTCTTTGGTTAAAGAAATGGCGTACAATTCGACAGAATCATCTAGTACTGACGTTTACTCAGAGATCTCCTAGTACAACCCCCAAAACTCCAGTTTTTCCCGTCCTAGAGCCCAGAAAATCTCTTTACTGTTGTGATTTGATTTTGAGAAGGTCCCTCCGCGCACGAACAGTACGAATAAGTTTGAAAAAGAATTGAAATCTGGGAACGCAGGGGAGTCGACTCGTCCGGGCGAAGTGGAAGGAAAACGGATCAGAGAGCACCTGCTACCGCCGCTCAAAATCCTCCGAGTTCCCAACATTTTACTCCCAGATAGAAATACAGAAAGGGGACCCAAAGAAAAACCAAGAAGGGCGCAAATGCAGACAAAGGAAAGCTGGCAATCACGGCCGCAGGCGAACAACTAAGCAAGAACAGAGTACGCAGCGGCGGGAAAGAATGACGCACCTCCAGCGCGAGCGGAGGCGGAGGCGGAGGCGGAGCAGGCAGGTGGGTTCCAGCGAGGACGACGACGCGATTCCACCACCCACCAAGACGAGGAGAGGGGGCAAGAACCACCAAGAACCAGGGGACTGCTACTGCTGCCGCCAGGAGGCGACGCGCTCCGGCGACAGCCGAGGAAAAGGTGGGGGAGAGCAAGAGAGTGTTTCCGCTCCCCCGCGGATTCCGGGGCTTGGCGGCAGGCGGCGCCGGCGAGCAGCGGCGCTGAAAGGGAGGAAGAGTGGGAAGGGAAACGGAGCGAGGATCCCGGCGGAAATTAATGGCGTGATGTTGGCGTTGGGGTTGGGCAGATGATGAGCTGGGTTTGAAATCGGGGTACTGACGTGTGGGGCCCGCGTGCGGCGCGCGGCAAGCTCCAAATTTTTCGTCGGGGCCCGTGCGTCACGTGCTGACATGGATCCTCTGTGGCACGGACACAGCCACACGACCCGCGTGGCGTGCCCCCTCGGCCAGTGTATATACAATTTTATTTTATTTTATGGCTTCGAATTTTATACAATTCATTTAGAATACCTTCGTATCTGTATCTGTAGATATATAATATGGCTTCAAATTTTATTTATGGTGTAGTGCGTTGGATGAACACGAGAATGATTGAGATGCTGTAGTTGCAACTGAAATATATGTAGACATAGTTTTATACTTGTATGATTGATGGTAAGTTATTTAGAAATGCTATCTTTCATTTTGTCAACAAAACATGGAAGGAATAATATTATATTTCTCCATCTCAAAAAAATTGTACATCTGGTTTTTCCATGTATCAAACTTTGTTTATTAATTAAATTTATAACAATAGAATAGACATTTGTATCTAGATATGGCTATCATAAATATAATTTTAGTACTAATTTAATGATACTTATTATGTATCATAAATTTTACCATTTTTTATATATCTAGTGATTTTGTTAAAAAGATGAATTCTCGAAAAATAAGACGCTGTGCATTCTTTTTCCTTGGACAAAGCAGGCATCTATTGGCAGTTTTGTTCTTAAACTTCCAAAAGGATTATACTAGTTCTTAATTTTTTCTTTTGGGCCTAGCTTTATCCAAAAACTATCAAATGGATGCTTTAGTCCTTAAACTTTATAGTTTGGGCTCAATTCAATCTATGAACTACCGAAGCGCATTTTAGTTTTCTCTTTTTATCTCAATTTCATCCCTTGTCGTACATTCATGTGTGATCTGTTCATGTGTTGCAAAGAGAACCTAAGCCCCCCTTAGAACGCAAGAACGAGAAACATGGAAATAGAAAAACATACGCAAATATGATAGGAATGCATGTGTAAACCTGAAAATTGAAAATATATTATATGGAACTATGTGTTTGACTAGGCACAGAAAAAACTAAGGAACTCTATTAGGAATACATTCATGTTACTCCTTTATATTCCACGCAGGTATCCTGCCCTAAGGGCTCCAATAACTCATGTTACTCCTTTATTTCACGTAGGTATATGCCCTAAGGGCTTCTCTAACAACAGGAGTTAAGTATCAACACTCAAAGATGCCATCTCATCCTATATGTCCCACTTGTAAGGTGTTTATTCAATCCCATCAAGAGAGAGATAGAGTAGTTATGTTTCCTATGCATTAGCCATTATGGTGCTTAAAAAGCTTAGCTCTTTTCTTCTTGCTAGCTTAAAGATTTTTCTCTCTCTCTCCTCCATGTGGCATATAATAATAGCTTAGAGCTAACCATTGAAGATGCCCTAATAAGATGCCGGTGAAGAGCACCAGCTTGATTAGGCATCAACTGCCGCCATTAATCCCCTGTGTGTTATTGTTTCCTGTGCACAAGTTATTTCTCGTGAGGTATGAGTGGATTTTTTCCCAACTGCTTAGTAATTTCTAATTAAAATTGTCTTAGGTCAAATTGTTCTAAGTTTGACCAAACGTAAGATTTATGACACTAAATTAGTATAATTAGATACACCATAACCTATATTTTCATAATGTACTCATTTGGTGACATACATATTTGTACTTTTTTAGTTAAACATAAAAATATAGTTTGACTTATTGAATTGATTTATTGTAACACCCCTGGTGTTACGTTAACCTGAACCCACCATGTCATCATCTTATGCATTAAGTATCATGTTTATCAACTCCATGATAATGCAATTAGCATATAATCATATGCAGCATTAAGTGATTCATCAAGCATTAAAGTGCATTAGTGCATTTCATGGTGTTAATGATCCTTGCATAAGGTGTTGATTCTGCTTTATGATCATAACTTGATGTGTTTGCTAATAAAGTGAAAAGCACTTAAATTGTACTTACATGTTTGATTAAGCTTATAAAAGCAAACCACTAAAATCAACCTTGATGTTAGCAAGTGTTTGATTACCCTGACTCACACCCCAACCATGTTTTACAAGTCAAATTATGGCAAGGAAGAATCAAAATTAGCATTTGAATTCAAATCCCAACCCTGAGTCAATTTGGCTAGGTGTTGGAAATTGAATATCATTTTCAATTTTGAGGAGCTAACTATCATTAATTTTCTAAATAAAAGTTGCTAATCTTTGGCACCATTTCAAAGTATAAACTTTATACTTTGAAGATGTGCTATTGGTTAGGTTCTAAGATCACTAATTAATCATTAATTAATTGCCCAAAGAATCAATTTGATTTATGGTTTTGTTTGGAGAGTTTGGATCAGTAAAACATATCTGGTCCAAGACATGGTCATGTATAGTTATATGTAGAGTTTGCTCATACACTTAATAATAAATAAAATGTTTAATCTTTAAATGTTTCACTTAGGTTGATTCCCTTTTGGTATGATTTGAAGACCATGAATCACTAACACCCTAATGATTCATGGCTTGATTGGGTGGTGTTACTAGTGGTTATCATCACATGTGTGCTGCATAGTAATAGTTATCATCACATGTGTAGTAGTAGTTAATTAATTAGTAGGTTTAATTAGCGGCTTTCAACAACTGTAAAAATGGTTAATAATCTCAGTAGTTCCTAATTACTATTAGGATTGATTGACTTTGGGATTGAGTGATGACCCTAGGTCATTAACCCTAATGACCTTCGGCAATTCAATTATGTCGATTTTGCTGCCCTCTTCTATGTCGTCGTAGTTGCTAACTATGATCCCTTGATACAACTTTACCGTGAAGGAAAGTTGTACTCAAGTTAATGAAGAGTTAAGTTGTTTCATCCATGTTGCCTCGCATCATGTCATGCATTTCATCATACTTAGTATATATCATTTCATATACGTGTAGTTATCGTGAGAGTGAAGATTCGCGTTGATCAATCTTCGGAGAAGGTTCGTGTTGATCTAAGTCCCGAAGAGAAGAACCCACCAAAGGTGTTGCTGTCAAGATTAACAACTAACCTTCTCTGCAACGCAGGTAAGCCCCGGATGCATTTAAACATTCCCTTGTATTTCGAAAAGCTTTATATTTTATGTTCCAGATATGATGCATTAGGTGTTAGGAGTTGTGTGATATCCTACTTTGATGCATTTACCGTACCTTGATATATTACCCTGGATACCTGTTTTGATTTCGAAATGCTTAGTATATGCTTAGCCTTGCTACTAGAGTAGGGTTTTGATAAACTATTTCCAAAAGTGTGATAACAATACCCCCTGAGGGGAAATTATGAAAACCTGATGTTGCTTGTTGTTTATCCTTGTTCCGACGGGGTCAAGGGTACACAACAAGGGCATGATGATGAGTAAATCGAGACCGGGTGGAGTGACTTGCACCAGGATGGGCTAGTGCCCTGGTGTAGTGTCGTCCACTTGTGAGTCGGTTAAGGACCGTCCGTTGTTTGGCCCTGGGATCATGAGGTTATTGGATAGTACTAGTCGCATGCTAATGGCGATAAGCTCCCTTGAACTATCCATGACGAGAACGGACAACCGGGACGAGCGTAGCGTGTACCCATCCTACGGGGCGCACCGTGGAAGGGGACCGCGGTGTAGGGAGGTGGTGTACTGTACCCTCGTGGCTAGGACCCGTTCTGGGGTGGAGAAATTCAAGCGTGAGTTGATGTATGTAAGATGTTGGTCCTGCATATATCGTGTGGCTAGGAAGCCCCAGCTGGGTATATAAGCGATTCGAATCGTCGTTGCTCCACGATATGGGAGACTTGATTCTAGCCCCGGCATCGTAGTAATGATGGAAGTTGTTGAGGTTGGAAAGTTTTGAAATCGTTATATGGTTGACAAGTGATTGGCATAGTAAGGATCAGCTTTAAAACGCTTTTCCGCAAAGGTGTCTTTGATTCTTGCTAAAGCCTTACCTTGATTCCCATCAGCCAGCATTCCTGGGTCTTCTCCACTCTTTTCTGTCGGGTAAGTCTTGCGGAGTACTTTTGTACTCAGGGTTTGTTTGACCCCCATTGCAGTGTGCCGATTAGTGAAGCTAACCGGTCATACCGATTGGGCTTGGCATGATCGAATACCTTCCGTCTGAGACGTTCTCTTACAAGTGTTCTATGATTCTTTCTTACTTCCGCAAACTCAGTTAAGTTTTGTGTACTCAAACTCTGATTAAGTTTTATAATAATTCTTTGTAAATCTTCCGCTACTCTGTGTATTTGGATAAAAACAGTTGTAATACTACAATATCTCTGTAAGAATTTGATCCTGGAGGATCGTGGTGTCATCGGGGTTTCACCCGATAGAACATTCTGAGTTATGTGGTACACAAGTATGGCTGACAGAGGTCTTAAGGACGATGTCAGGTGCTTGTGGGCCATATAATTTAGAAGGTTCTACCACATTTATTGAGGGCTGGAGGTAGTATTTTCCTATGGAATTAGAGGAAAAGGATAATTTTCTTTAGGAGTCGCTTGGTTGATCGAATCGGTTTTGATTCTCTTGAGAATCGTGTGAAACGACGCCAAATGGGTTATGAGCGAAACGTTTTAGCCAAGAAACATTTCATGTGTTTTGCTAGGGCTCCTAAATCATCCGAAGGATATATAGTTTCACCGATTCTTTTATGTTTCTCTTCTGTCCTATATGTGCTATTAATTTAATTGTTTAGTTATAATCCCTTTTTAGTGCAATAAGCTATAAAGGACCCAAGTTTGTCCTTTGTCAAACTATATTAAGTTTGACCAAATTTATAAAGGAAGTATTAATATTTACCCCCATCAGAAAGGTATATTACAAAAATACATTCCATAATGTATCCAAATAAGCTAATTTAAAGTCATATATATTTTCCTTCTTCTCTATAAACTTAGACAAAGTTACTATAGTTTGACTTAAGACAAAATTGTATCCTTAGGACGGAGAGTATTTAAGTTGTTCATTGCCTAAATAGATTTTTTTAAACATATTTGTAGTTATACAAAAATATCTTTCTTATGAGTCAGAACCTAGCATATTTTAGATCGTCCCCTAAAATGCTTCTCGATAAAATATATATCCGAAAATTTAACGAGAATCTGAATCTCTAACAAATGCACCTTAGTCTTCCTATGACCTATATTATTATATATTCCTATGAATCAAAGGATGCTACAAGAACTAACTAAATCCTTAAAAAAAATTCATGTATTTTTTCTCCACTCCAAAGAGAGGCCTAAAACTCAGCAAGTAATCTTGTGATCTAATCTTGTCTTATGCTAGGCTGCGGTGGTGTGGTTGTAAAAGGAGAACACGGATGGTTCTGCCAGCGATGCCATCTATGGAGAATTGTCCATTCACTGGCACTACATGGTCGTACTCTGAGTACGACCATGTAGTGCCAGTGAATGGGCAATTCTCCATAGATGGCATCGCTGGCAGAACCATCTACTTCTCTTTTATACATTGGTACTACGCGTGAAGCCAAGCCAATCAAGCCTATCCTGGCATGCAAATTTGGCATGTCCATCCTATTTCCTATAAGCTGGCGGTAGGTAGTAGGTAGGTTGCAGGAGTAGCTCATCTCGTGACCCAGTACGTACTGCCATAGTATATCCGATGCGTATGCACGTAGTATTCATTGTGCTCACGTGTACGCCGTGAGCCCCCGCCCTCAATCAGGACGCATATATACGGCATGGACATGCACGATTTAAAAGAACTTGTACACCACTGGTATTGTCATTTTCTAGAGCAAGCTGTGTTTCTTAGGATCCATTTGTTTTGGCTCCCCAAAAAAGAGCGCTAGCCAGTGCTACGGTGGCGAAGCACGTGAGCCGGTCGAATCCCCTCCCCTCCAAAACACCCTCTTGTACCTAGTATATTCACTGTTGGATTGGCTCGTAGTTGTTCAATGTCACACAACTAATTATTGTTGTTTTCCCAAAGTATGTTTTATTTTTTCTTTTTATCGATCTTAAGCGCTTGACAACTCTTTTTTTTTTTCTACGATAGTTATAATCCCAGTTTTCCGTATAAAATCCGTGCCTTTTTTGTTGCCTCACGATGGACGGCGCGTGGAAGACTCCAATTTATTTTCTCTATGGGAGACATGCAACTGTTCATTTGAGTTTATCATTTTGTTTCAGTTTATCAACTAATAATATTTTTTTCTTATAAAAAATCAATCATCATGACTTATCAACTGATTTATAACAACAAATATTAGAAAAAGAAGAATCAGTAGAGACGATCAACCAAGGAAAGGAGGTTAGCCGGTGGTTTGACAATGGCACCGTGGCATGTGCATCATCGATCATCATCATCTGTACTAATCACGCGTCGCCCTACGAGGCTACGACCGTGTACAACTAATCCCCAGCCAGGCATGCAGTCACATTATTATATCTATTTGTACTAATAATAATGAACTTTATTAACTGTGCGCGCACTGCATGGTACATACATGCATGCATGCATGGTGTTGTCGTCCGATCCGATGGAAGCTGAATTTCTTGTCACCTCACGCCCGGCTCACGTGAAGCTTTGCTTTGCTTTGCAACCGTATAGGTATAGCTCACGTGAGTGAGTACCTTGCTCCTAATCATCTCATCATCCCAGACCAAAAGTGGGATTTATCTGGTCCATTGGGCCGGAGAGCCAAGGTCCAGTTCCTGTTTCCTGAGCCCAAAAATTTGTTCTTTCTGCTCAGCCTACTTTAACCCGGTAAAGAGTATGATTTGTTATTTATATTAGAAAGAATCAGTCTGCAACTTCTATGTAGTTCGGAGACCATCAACGTCAACTAATTATAAAAATAGATAGATAACGCGAGCTTCTACTAGTAAATAAGCATAAAAAAGATTCAAGTAATTCCAAGCTAAACACCGTAAGATAGAGCATGACTTCAGTAAAGAAAAACTACTTTCATAATGTATTATATGTAAAGTAAATTTTCTAAGACTAATATAGATTTTAGGATTTTCAGTCGCATCATTTTTCCATGTAAAAATATTTGAAAAAAATTCAAACATTTATTTTTTACTGGACTTTTTATATTTTCAAAGAAAAATATTCTTATCCTGATTTATATCCCTGAATTTTTAACTTGGTCCGAATTATCCTCTTTTGGTGCAGCGTCCCATCGTTAAAATGGCTCATTAAAACCATCCAGTGTAACAAAAAATAGTTTTATAAAAGTTAAAAGCGGTTTTGTAGTTGGATCTCCTGACTTGCAAGGCCGAAGCCCATGTAACTACGGCCCAACTTTCTATCCACCGGCCCAGCCCACTTGTGGAAAAAATTCCCCATCGCTCGGACAAGACAACCCCTCTCCAGCGGCGTTGGCGGCGGCGAGCAGGTGCGAGAGCTCACGGCGACAGGGACCATGGCGCCGCCGCCGGAGCCCCGCCGCCCGTATAAGCGACCGGCCATCTCCGACCAGCAGCGCCGCCGGGAGCTCGCCCTCCAGGCGCAGTCCGCCCGGCGCGCCGACGCCCAGGCGCGCGCCCGCGCCCTCGCCACTTCCCTCCTCACCACCCAGGCCCCTGCCGCAGCCACCAGTCGGCATGAGGAGGAGGAGTACGTCGAGCATGAGGAGGAGGAGCACGAGCACGAGCAAGAGCACGATCTCACCGTCGCTGGCGTCGCGGCGGCGGCCGCCGCGTCCAGGCTCCGCGGCCCCGACGCGCGCCGGTGGTTCGCGCGTCAGATCATGCTTCCCGAGTGGATGGTTGATGCCCCGCCCCACCTCGCCACCGACTGGTCCGTCCTTACCTCTTGTTCTGCCTAATCTACCTATCTGCATATGTGAATTTGTTTCATACTTTCATTCATTCAATCCAGTACTGTTTGCTTGCTGCTCTATTCTCCCCCCAAAGGTGCCTCCTTACCTCACTTGCCCACTAATATTCAATTCAATAGTTCATTTTGTGGTCAGCAAACACCCCAGTTCTGTCTTAGCATAAGCTTGTTGTACTACTGGGTTTTAAAATTACCAGGGTTTATTGACAATATAGGAGTTCAATTCAATGCTAGTTCAATTGTGGTCAGCAAACACCGCAATTCTGTCTTCTAATAATGTTGTAGTACTACTGGGTTTTAGAAGTACCAGGGTTTATTGACCATATAGGAGGACTGACACTGCTGTTTTTTACCTTTCATGTACATAGGCATGTTTTTGCCCGACCTTCTGGCAAACGATGTTTGGTTGTGTCATCCAATGGCATGACGATCAGCAGGGTTCGTAATGGGTCTATCCTTCATCGCTTCCCTTCGGCTCTACCGAACGGATCAAAGAGAGAGATTTCTGGCCCAGCGAGCTCGTACTCCATTCTCGATTGCATTTTTCATGAGGTACCCCAAACAAACGGATTCATTTTTCCATTTGCTGCAAGCTTCTTGATTCTAAACTTATTTGTTTTCTTTACTCCTGTTTCTAATGTGACTGTATTTGTGGTGCAGCCTGATGAGACATACTATATCATTGATATGATCTGTTGGAGAGGCTATTCACTTTATGACTGCACTGCCGAGTTCAGGTTTTTCTGGGTCAACTCTAAGATTGCAGAAACTTCTGCTGGTGATCCTCCATCAACATACCATAGATATAGATTCCGCTCACTCCCTGTATACGAGTGCAATTTTGAGGGTCTCCAAGCAGCATACTCAGGCAACATGCCCTATGTCAAAGATGGTTTGCTGTTTTACAACAAGTAAAATCCTTATCCGTTTTCTTTGAACATGTTCTAGCAAATCATGTCCATATATATATATATATATATATATATGTGTGTGTGTATATATATATATATATATATATATATATATATATATATATATATATATATATATATATATATCTGTCAACTTCATTCATCAATCGAGGATTCACGATATTCTTCTTCTTATCAGGCATGCACATTATCAAGCTGGAATTACTCCTCTTGCCCTGGTATGGAAAGATGAGACTTGTAGCCAGTATGTTATTGACACGGACAGCAAGGGAGAAATACCAAGTGAACAACATGTATGTCTGTGTCTTATTGCTTGAGTCATATTATACATATTGGACCATTCTCTTAACAAAAAGAAAGTAGAAGATACATAAAGTATTGTATGGTCCTTACTAGTGTTTTATACTTAATATTTTTTTTCATTACCTTTGTTTCTTCATGTGCTATCAGGTTGTGTTGGAGCTGCTAGAAGATGGAAAGGTAGTTACTTCTGATGATCCTCCTATCGTATTTGGTAGCTTGGACAGTGCATTCATACAGAAGGTATTGCTTTGAAATTCATATTATTTCCTATAAAAATGAGTAATTATCACATGGAATCATTCACCTCAGTGTTTTCCCATGTTTACAAGTGTGTACATAAACTTCAATTTGGTATTTGACAGCAGCTTCCACATGTTGCTTGAAGCTTTCAATTGGTGACATTAGTGCATGATTATGTTGATGGTTTGTCCTTACCGATAGATTTAGCTTACTTCATGCTCTTATGCTATGTGTGCACTGCTTAATAGATTAGTGATGCACTTAGTCTACACACTAGAAGTTTTAGACTTCTTTACAATTTGTCTGCCTCCATGATCTATGAACCTGTATGTTTTTCATAACTGGGAGCGTTGGATCATTTAAACTTAATCTTACAAGATTCTACAGTCAAACCTGCGACCAGGGAACCTTCTCCGTTTTGCTGTGAGAGATGAAAGTGTGAAACTTGTGGATGGAAAGATGCAGATCAGTCAGCTGCAGTTTGTTGGGAAGCCAAACCGTGCTCGTGCTTTTGCTGACAGTCATTCAAAAGTAAGTTCTGACTTGAGAATGCATTAATACTCCAAATAATTTCCTATCCATCACATCTACTTATGTTTGCCATTCTTCAGGTTTTGTTCCAGTATGCAGCAAGGCATGTTCCTCTGAGAATTGAGGATCTGATTGCCTCCATTCAATCAAACAGTATGGAGGTTGAACCCACTGATGTTGAAATGCAAGATTAAGGTAAGGGAATACTGTCCAAGTCTTTCATGTTTTATGAATTCTTCTGTTGACTGGTTGTTGACTTAGGCAATTTGTCTTTTTGAAGTTTTTGTCCATCTGTGATAGGAATCTTTCATACATAGTATACATATGCCTATACTTGCTGTTTGATTGGATTCAGGAAGGGGACTTTGTTATCAATTGAAACTCTTGCAACAGATGAATGACAATGCAAAGCTTGCACATAAGAAGGAGATGCAAATGTGAGTAAGGTCTGTCTCGCTCCCGTTTGTATATTGTGGAGCTATACACTCGCCATGGGGTCCATTCTCGCATTACCCACTACATGAGTGCATCCTAGAATCATCGAACACATAGATCACTTTACAAACACATTGGAGTGCAAGGAATTTGGTGAAATATGTATATATTTTAAAATTTTTGTTCGTACCAAGCCACATGCATGGTCTTGTAAGTATTTTGTCTGTCTTTTACCATGCTACGGACTACGGAGTATACTTTGTATGAATTTTTGAAAATAGTTTGTTTCGATCTGTGAATAATGATTTCTGCATGTGACAGGTTGAAGATGCAGGCTTTCATGTCAGGGTTTCAGCAAAGGCCTGTAAAAGGTTTAAACAACACATGCGTCGTAAAGATGGACATTCTGAACATCGCCATCAATGTTGATGTGACTGATATACAGTGCAACTCAATTTGTGAACGTGAAGTGGCCGTTTGCCCTGAGTCTGGCAATTCTAATCGCTGAAAGTTGCCCGAAGGAAAATGTTTTGTATCTACATATTGGATTTCCCTGTGTTGATCCTGGCACCCAATGTCCCAATGGGGACATAAATCCTAATACACGATTCTAATTTTCTAACAGTGTCCTTTTTTAATTGTTATTTAACAAATCAATGTAGTAACTGCGAGCCTCTCAGTTGTTTATTGCAGACGCAAAAATGTGTCGGTCATATGTAATTTATATACTCCCTCCGTCCCAAAATAATTGTCGCTTTCGCTTCCCGAAAAACAAATGCCGGCAATTTTTATAAATAATAAATATTATCGATTAGTATCATAATTAGTATTATTGGAAAGATCTTTGAATCTAGTTTTTTAATAAAATTATTCAGGGATAAAAATTATTCAGGGATATAAATATTGCACGTATTTTCTACAAAGAGTTAAACTTGCGGCACGAAAACCGAAAATGACGTTTATTTTGGGACCGAGTAGCATGCATCAATGGACACAAATACTCGCTGATAGGCTATGTCAAAGATCCCATCACAACGGTCATTCATTTTACAAGACTGCATGTGCACACCAGGGATGAACAAGACAGCATATATATATATATATATATATACAAGGAATTTAATCTGCCATGGAGCATTAAATATAAATAAAAAAATAACTAATTATACAATTTAGTTGTACGTCATGAGATAATCTTTTTAGTCTAGTTGGCTCATGATTGGATAATATTTGCTACATATAAACAAAATGTGCTACAGTTGCAAAGTTGAAATTTTTTTCGCAATCTAAACGAGGCCACAATATATATACGGCTATGCTTATATCTGCTTTCCAGCAGCACCAGCCTTCTCTTAATCCAATGTTTCATATACATTCAAGCTACATTCTGTATTTGTCCTAGCCCATATGCATATGCGTGAGCCATCTGTGTAAGATGTAACCCCATGTTATTCTGATTTTGCCCTTCTGGCTACTTTTAATTTCATATTTCACATTTTTACATGAAAACAGAAACGGAATGGAAATTCAGGTCGAGATATGAAAATGCTTATATTTCGGAAAATAAAAAACGAAATGATATGGTCAGAAACGTGTCAGTAACGGTTAAGAACTGATAATTCAAATCTGTAACACTGAACAACGTGGTCAAGATTGACGACTTTATGTTTTTTAATTAAAAACTACAATAATTATCTTTTTGCGGTTGAGGTGTCCTACATTTATATGTGAAATCTACAGGGGTACGGTTGAAGTGTACTACATTTATATGTGAAATCTACAAATATATTCTTCCAACAATACTTGCTTATATATACAGCCATCATTAATAAGTATTCCAGCTGGACATAAAACTATAGAAATTAGCCAATAACTAACTATTAAAAATCTGTTTGGATCCTTAAGCCCCATTTGAATTCATTATCTATTAATAGTTAGCTAGCTAATGGTTCATATCTAACATTAGGTAGCTAACTATTAGCTTGACAGTGTTTGAATACACAACTGATAAAAAATGATACTAAGATAACTATTAGTTGTGCTTATAAGCAGAAGCTGAAAAGGCTTATTTTGGCTTCTTTTTTATGGGAGAAAAATACTGTTGGCTGATAAGAAGAAGCTGGTTTATAGCAGAAGCGAACACTCCCATTATCTAATTTGTTTCAAGTAGTAAGATACTCTAGTTATTAGCTAGAGGTCTAGCTAACAATTAGCTATTTTATTAGCTATACCTATTTGGATTCAAAGAAAATAACTATAGCATATGTTCCCTCTGTCCCTTTGTCTATGTCGTTTTGGCATCTTAGTTGGTACAGTTGATTCTGTGTGAATATAGACACTAGGCTTGTCTAGATGTTTGGCGGTGGCTGTGAATCTAGACCTTGAAACTAGAATTTCACTGCCACAACGACAGTCAAATAGGGACAGAGTGAGTAGGTATTATCTATAGGGATCCAAACAAGCACTTACTTAATAAGCTTACTAATATCTTATCTACCACCAGCTAACAATTAGCTACTAGTTGGTTTCTTCCAACTAATGTAATTAATAGAGTTAGCTGGATGGACATAGCCAAAATATCCAAATCCATAAAGCATGGTACAATTATCATCAATGCCTATTTTTTTAGAAAAATCGACTAGAGAATATTTCTTTTAATTTTCATGATTTACTTTAGAATTCAAATTCTTTTAGAAAAAGAACATGGAAAAGGAAAGAGATGCTAACGACCTGTACCATGAGAGAACTCCCACCCAGGTGGCTCGTGAATGGAGTTGGCCCAAACCCGACACCAGCGCTCTTGGGCCGTAGGAGACCGGTATGGACCAGTACACAATGTATAAGGGCAGTCTCGACCATAAGACCGACCTTGTTTGAAGGCAGCCTTGTTTGAATGTACTCGGCACTCGGGTGCTATTTAGATGGTTTCTTTTTTTGATATATAATCCAATCACGGCGCCATTAGATTATGTTAGTTTTAGTTTATTTAACGTACCATGTGAATTGATGCCAGGGAAAATAGATGTGGACCTTAAGGCAGCCCATTCACACGGAAATAGACCTAGACCTTTAGTTCAGGGAGCCATTCATGCCCGATCATTGTAGCCAATTGCACCGCATTGTAACTGCTTTCCCATTTCCACTGTTGGACCAAAGAAAAAGCACAATAGCGAATATGCAGTTATTTTCCTTAGTTGCTGCTGGTGCAACCAAACAACACCTAGGATAGTTTCCATAGTATTAAAAAAAATATACAAATTAACTATTTTTTTTTGCTAATGTGGTAAGCGAATTAAGGAGGAGAGGGTAAAATCTGTATACAACGTTTCTCATGCGAGAAACCAAGTCATCTTGTGCACCCATGCATATAGAAGCGACAAATCTTGCGTTGGGACAAAGCGGGTGACTTCCATCTGCACCATGCCCCCATAGAAAAGGATTAGCTATGTCTGAGACCTTGTGGCCCTATTTTTTGTGCATCCGTCGTTCTACAAAGTAACTTCCAAGCAAGGCTTTCGAACTCAAGCCGCTGTGGCTTTTGCTCGTTGCGTGAAGCCTGCGGTGCTTTGACTCCCTTAATAAACGCTTGCGCATTGGGATGGATAGAGGCGCACACGGCACACCTATTGTCTTCCTCTCTCCCTCTATACACACCGCCTCTGTTGCCTCGACCATCGCTACCACTGCCGCGCGACCTCCCCACCTGCCGCCCACCCATGCCAGACCATCCCGCGCTTCTCTAATCCCAAACGAAGAGTTCAGGATGACTTCTCGCCCTACTGCTAGCACCACCCATCCGGTTGTATCCCAATGCCAACTCGGCGATTTCGCCCCGTCTTGCTCGCTGCCCCTCAAACCCGCCACTATCATTTGGTCGGCCGCTGTTGTCAGGCCATTCCCTTTTTGAGCCCACTAGCCATGGAAGGCTCCCCTGAAAATCCAAAACCTAACCGCCGCCACTTCCTCCTCCATCGCCCGCCCCGCAATGACCTCATCACCGGTCGTCCCACTCATCTCCTTCCTCCTCCTTCTAATGGATTTTTGCCGGCGCAAAATAAGAATTTGGGTGGCGCTCCTGCTCCTGTTTGAGATCTGATATGTTGTTAAATACCACATCATTCTTGCGTGATTCATCCCCTAGCAAAATGGATTGGTATGGCCCCCTAGTTTTCTTCCAAAGCTAGTTCCTCAAAGGGATTTGATAGTTTATATGAGAAATTTACTTCATTGTTCGATGATCTTGTGAAATAACTAAGCTAGTGTTTTGTTGGTTGCTCGTCAAAACCGATAAACATCTTATTTTTATGCAATTATATTTTCTTTATACAGAAACTGCTATAGAAATCATAGATGGAAAGAATAATTTCTATGTACTCTATGTATATATTTATATCTGTACCTAATATATCTGTATCTTTATCTATATTTGTATCTCAGTATATCTATATCTATATCTATATCTATATCTATATCTATATCTATATAATTGTATATGTATTTGAAAGTCAATTTTCTTCCTCAATTTTTTTTGTCTGGTTTGTCTTTTCAGTATTATTTTTTGTCAGTTACTGTGTTCGGTTGTGACGTGGTTGCAGCATTGTCGGTGTCCCGGGTTCCCGATGACGTGGATGTGGAGCGAAGAAGCGCGACCTCTGTGCCTAGGCCGCGTCTATGTGGCCGATGACGATGTGCGGCAATCAAGCTGAGCGGCGGCCCACCCGTAAGGGAATATTATTAGTGAGTCTAATAATATTTACAAGACATTTTAGTTTAAATTCAAATATATATAAATATTTATGATATCAAATAAATATTATTGGATTCACTAGGAAATATATTTTTCAGTATTTCTATCTAGAACAATAATTATCAGTATTATTTCCACAAACTTAGTGAAATTTAAAATAATTTATACTTGGACCAAATCTAGAAGCAAAATAATTTAGGGAATGTATCTAGCGCAAACTAACTTTCCGTGAAAAAACCCGTGCAAACCACGATAAAAAAAATTATCTAAATTCATCAAAAAATACACATGTAGATGATACTCCCTCCGTCCCTATTTATATGTCGCCATGGGATACGTGCCACAAGTTTGACTTGATTTATAGAAAATACGCGTACAATATTTACATTTCCAAATAATTTTGTTAAAAAACTAGATCCAAAAATCTTTCCGATGATACTAATTATGATACTAATCGATAATATTTATTATTTATTAAAATTGCCGGCATCTGCTTCTTGGGAAGCGAAGCGACAAATATTTAGAGATGGAGGGAGTATGATGATACACAACTTTGCAAAATATCTTGTCTAAACTCGACTTCATTTGTGAAATATAAAAATAACAAATTTCTACCAAATCATCTGGATAGCTTTCTGGCTTAAAATTTATTATTTTTATATCTCACAAACAAAGTCGAGTTTCGATAAGATATTTTGCAAGGTAGTGTATCATCATATCATCTATATGTGTGAATTTTTTGATGAATTTAGATGGCTTTTTTTACCGTGGTTTGCACGAATTTTCATAGAAAGTTAGTTTGCACTAGATACGTTTCGTTTCAGTTATGTAATTTTATTTTCAAATTTAGAATAGAACTGGTTCCTGAATATTACCTCAAATAAGTGTGAAATCACCCCATTCTATGTTTACTTGGTATACCATAAAAATCAACAAAAAAATGGCTAGTAAAACTGGAACCAGTTCATAAAAGTAAACACTATATTTTTTTGCAAAAGAATTCTAATTATATATGCACTGAACAATTATAAAAGAGAATGTTTCCTTGGGGATTTCCTCCCTCCCTCTCACACATTTTTTCCCCACAATGCCGACTTCTATCGATAGCTGAAAAAGAAAAAAAGAAAAACTCTGTTCGTCGAGCGAGCCGTTTGGCCGAGTCTCCACCCAAGAAACCCTAATCCTCGTCTCCTCCCTCCCCTTCCCTCGAAGCCGCCATCGCCATGGCGACCCCGTCCCGCCCGTCCGCGCCGGCCCCGTCCGCCAAGGGCGGCTGCGGCGGCGACCGCTGCGCGTCCGGCCGCGACGCCTGGCCGCTCCACCACTTCCGGCACGAGGGCGTCTTCTGCCTGCTCTGCTCCTCCTGCGTGCTCCTCTACAGCCCGTCCACCTTCTGCTCCGCCTGCCTCCACCTCCTCTCCACCTCCCCCTGCCGCCGCCACCGCCCCCGGGCGACCCCGCCGTTGCCGCTCCCGGGCCCACCGTGCCTTGCTCCGTCTGCGGCGTCTCCGTCGCGCACCTCTCCTGCGTCCCGGTCCCGGCGGACACAACCACCCCCGCGGCGCCGGCGCCCTTCGTCTGCCCGCCCTGCGCCGCCGCCGCCGAGGGCAGCCCCTTCACCTTCGCGCCGGCGCCCGGCCGCCGCCCGCTCCAGGAGCGCGCGACGCGCGGGTGCTCCTCGTCGCGGCCCGCCTCGCGCACGACTCCGTCAGCCGCGCCGCGGCCGCCGCCCGCGAGGAAGCGGAGCGCCGCGTCGCCGAGGCCGCCGCGGCCAGGAAGCGCTCCCGCGAGATGCTCGACGCCGCCTTCCGCGCGCTCGAGGCGGAGGCCAGGGAAGCCAAGATGAAGCAGGCCGCGGCCGCCCAGCCCCCCCGCCGCCGCCGCCCCAGCCTCCCAAGAAGGAGCCCAAGGCCGCCCAGCCCCCCCCCCCGCCCCCACCGCCGCTCCCCAAGAAGAAGCCCGAGGCCAATAGGGACAGGGACAAGCTGCTCAAGCTCAACGCCATGCAGCAGCCTGCACTGGCGTTCGCCGCGGCTGCCGCCGCGGCTGCAGCAGCCACCTCGGTTCCAATGCCGGCGCCGTCATCCAGGGAGGAGAAGAAGTCTGTCGTGAAACAGGAAGCGCAAGGTGAGCGATTTCGTGACATTGAACTACTGAAGATGGGAAGCCAATTTGTTGCTCTTTGTTCACTGATTGCTGTGACATTCTTGCAGGTTCCGCGCCGCCAGCGCGGGAGGATCAGGATCGTCCCCCGCTGTTTGGGACCTCGCAATCGTGATTGAGACTCGTGGTGCTGTAATCTGCTTCTTCCTCCCCCGATTCCATTGCAATTCTGTGCAGCGAAACAATCTGAGGAGAAACTGAAATTTCCAGTGTAGTGGTGTTGCTGAGTGTTAGGATCCCCATTTCAGAGTCCCCTCACCGTAAATCCTAGTCTTGACATGCTTAGATGATCCTTCCATCCTATGGATGCTGGTCTGCTGCATCCTGTATTCCGATTTGTTCTCTTATTTGCAGTGAAATGTTCTGCTGGTGGATAAATTTTGCAAGATGAATCCTAGATGATCCTTCCATCATACGGTGTATTCCGATTTCACTCTCATGGCAATGGGTTCGAACCCCCATGGGGCCGAATTGTAGCGCTGGTGGTAAAAAATAAATAAAAAAATCTCGTCTGCCCTGTGTACCCAAAGCACAGGTTTGTTGTGTGGGCAGGATATGAAGTTCAGGGGTTTTACTCGGAATGGGTGAGGATCGAGTCCATGCGAATACTCGGCAGGATGCGTGCTATCCCCTACCGTCCATTTTTTTTTTAATTTATAGTGAAATGTTCGGTTGGTGGATAAATTTTGCAAGATGAAATGCAATAAGGTTCTCGAGCTTCCAAACTGTGTCACAGATGGATTTGGATGTTTATCGACGAAGCTAGGTTCAGAAGACATCCAGTGCTATGCCCTAGTTGGGCTGCAGGGTTAGAATGACGAGCATCCCTATTGTCATCTGTTCTTCTTGCGCTCTGGATTGGAGCGAAGTGCTTGGTTGATTGGTCCATGGTGCTGTCTGCACATGCATCTCCTTCATAAGCGAATTCTAAAGCTCATTGCAGGTTCTGGGACCTTGCAAACGTGAGATTGGTGGTGCAGTAATCTGCTTCTTCCTCCCCATATTCCATTATGCTTCTGTGCAGCGAAACAATCTGAGGAGAAACTGAAATTTCAGAGTGTAGTGGTCTGCAGTGTTAGCATCCCAATTTCAGAGTCTCCGTGCTGTAAATCCTACTCTTGTCATGCTAGATGATCCTTCCATCCTACGGATGCTGGTCTGCATCCTGTATTCCGATTTGTTCTCTTATTTGTAGTGAAATCTTCTGCTGCTGGATAAATTTTGCAAGATGAAATTGAACCAGGTTCTCCAGCTTCTAAACTGTGTTACTGATGGTTTTGGTATATCGACGGAGCAAGGTTTAGAAGACAGTGAGTGCGGTGCTCTAGTCCAGCAGGGTTTTAGAACGATGTGCATTCCTATTGCTCATCCATTCTTGTTGCACTGTGGATTGGTTGGACCAAGTGCTTAGTTGATTGGTCCATGGGGTCGTCAAGCTACCCGTCACACAAACCTCCTTCATAAGTGAATGCTAGAGCATTTTGCATTGTTAAAATTGTCACGAAAAGTGAGATCGTATTCATGGAACACAATTGTGTGTGATGCAAATCTCCCAGCCATTCGGTACATGCCACCTGCAAGTTTTAGCTCGAGCTCATTGCTTGATCTGCCATTTCAATGTGCCACTTGTATATATTGTACCGTCCAAAATTTCTGTTATTAACCTAGAGCTTGAAATCTTATACGACAGATAGAATTTACATCAGAATGGTTGCCTTTCTTGTTAACCACATTCTACATGTCAATCGTTGCAACCAAGTTCCATAAAAGAAACCTGATGCTTCATTGCCATATTATTACAATGGAGATTTCCATTTTCCAAGAGAATAGAAATGTCACTATATCATGTAAATCCTAGAACATCTTACTGAAGCTGAAGTGAGGATCACCAAGTTATGAATAAGAAAACTATGCCAGCACAACAGTAGTTTGGAAAAAAAGAAGAACGAAACTTCGCCAGCACAGCTGTAGTTTGGAAAGAATCAGACGAGCGACACATTTTATGGGCTACGACTACAACATATGCCTACATTAAAATTCAGCATTATGTAAAACTAGCAGATGCAAAAACAGGACACGATGCACAGGCAAATCTGGAAGTCTATCTTGCCATCACTTGTGGGATGCTCAGTGTGTTTTCATTGATCTCTAATTTTAAGGTTTAATCTAGTTATGCACCAAATGAAGCAATGGCGTCCATCTCTTCTTGAAGCAGGAGCGCATCAACGAATACGTCCAGGCTCTCCCCCTCCATGACATCTGCTATGGAGTGGTGTGTGATTCCAACACGATGATCGGTCACACGGCCCTGTGGAAAGTTGTATGTTCTGATTCGCTCAGACCTGTCACCACTTCCAATCTGCTAAAATGTTAGGCCCAGGAAGCCAGTAGTTAACGACAACACATGAGAGATTTCGATTTTAGATTACCTGTTCTGATCGAAGCTTTGATCGGTCCATATGAAGTCTATGCCTCTCCAACTCATACAGTCGTGCTCGGAGAACTTTCAGAGCTTTGGCCTTGTTCTATAGGGATAAATTAGCATGTTAGATTCTTTATAATGGGCTTGCACAGACTCAGTTCATTGGACTTGAAAGATACGAATAATGCAATTGTACCAATGACAACAAAGCTATGAATAAACTAGTAAATATGGATGAAACATGAGTGAAAATGCATGAAATTGAGTTCTAGGAACTACTGCATTCCAGGTTTTAAAAGGGACACCCAACGATATGGCATTATATGAGAATGTGCACATAAATAATATTTCATGAAGTTTGTAAAACCGAGACCCTTTACCATGTGCTGTGATCTCTCATCTTGAATTGCAACCACTGTTCCGGTTGGAATATGAGTTATCCTAACAGCACTATCGGTTGTGTTGACAGACTGACCTCCAGAGCCACCTGACCTGTAGGTATCAATTCTCAGGTCCTCATTCCGCAGCTGGACATCAACCTGCAATTTCAGAAGAAACACTTTTATAACTCTTATAGTCATGCCATAACTCGTCCAGATGAACAAACTTGAGAGGAACATGCCAAAAAAAAAAAGCTATATCCAATCACAACCTCATCAGCTTGCGGAAGAACAGCAACTGATACAGCACTAGTGTGCACTCGTCCGGATTTCTCAGTCACTGGCACTCGCTGCCATGAGTAGACAGGTCAAATTATAAAATGTCCAAGCAGATTAATATGATTGATATGGTAAGTGTGTCTGTTATTGTACCTGAACTCTATGAATGCCACTCTCAAACTTTAGTTTGCCAAACGCCCCAGGACCTGATATAGTTCCACTAGCTTCCTTCATACAAATGAATAACGATAGGAAATATATGAATCAAGAGTTTGAGAGCTTCCAAATCTTAAAATGGTGAAAATACCATGGCTATAGTGAAAAAAAAAACATGTGCACATATCCAAACAAAAGTTGGGAAATGGTAACAAAGTTTATACCTTGTATCCTTTCACAGCAGACTCCATTATGTCAATGACATCAAATTTCCACCCATTCTTCTGAGCATATTTCTCGTACCTATAACATGGAAGAATCAAGTTTAGAAACACAGATTGAGGATAAAAAACATTAGCTGCAGAGCAGGATAACCGACATTCTAAAAATATCCATCGCAAACAAAGATGCCTCTTCTCCTCCAGTTCCTGCAATATGACACCACCAGCAATCACTTGTTGCCCAATAACAGAGTGAAACTGGAAAGTGAATCGTGCTCATGTTTGTGTGCAAGGGCAAGATCTGGTTTACCTGCCCGCACCTCCAATATGCAATCCCTTTCATCTGCTTCATCTTTTGGAAGCAACGATCTAAACACCTCATGCTGCAATCGTTTCTCCTCCTCAACAGCCTCAAGAAGCTCCTCTGCTGCCATCTCACGCATATCTTTCTCTTCCCGAGCATTTGTTACCAAAGATTTCAGACCCTCAATTTCCTACAACACAAATATATATAGACTCTTCTGAATCCTTGGTAGTTCATACAATAGGCTGTATCTTGCAAAAATGTAACCAGATCACAACCTCCTGTTTCGATCTCAGCTCCTTGATCAACTCCATGGTGCTCTCCAGCTTGCGGAACTCCTTGTTAGCCCTCGAGTACTCTTCCGGCGAGGCGGCTGGCTGTCTTCATTAACACCAGCTCAAATCAAGGCTATTGCAGCTAGTCTATCTTAAAATTCTCGCACAAATAATGAGCTGTTCCGCTCTTGTTCACAACTGAAAAATCATCAAAGAGAAGCTTGCCCATCTGAAATTACCTGGTTGATTTGCTCCTGGAGGTACGCGCTCCTCTGCTCGATCATCTTCATTCTCTGCTCCATGATCCCCACTAGGTTCGCAGGCAACTGCTGGCTCATCTCTGATGCAGAAAAAAAAAAGGATTGAAGAAACAAGATTTCCAGGGCGTCTTCATACACCACTTTAAAACAGCGCAATCGTAATATATCGCGCGAACTCGAAGCTGAAACTGAAAGAGGGGACGAAACAAGAAGGGAGAGGAGAGGGGAGGTGCTCACCGGCGGTGGAGTAGAGCCGTGGAGGAGGGCAGGGGCGTCTCCAGGCCGCAGGAGGCGTCGCTGCCGCTGAGGAAGCGGTGTAACGGAGCCGCCGGAAAGCGGCCAGGGCGCCGCCGCGGCATCGGCGTAGGGGATGCTGCATCGCGGCGGCGGCGGAAGTGTGAGTTGTTGCCTTCGAGTCCGGCGGCCGCTTGAGTATAGAGCTAGAAAGCGCCTCTAACTAATGTTTACGTACTTCTGAAGTTCCGCTTTCTTTAGGTTGCGACATTCGTATATCGTATAAATAGAATAAATATATAAGAGCGTATCTAGTGCAAACTAACTTTCCGTGAAAATTTATACAAACCACGATAAAAAGGTCGTATAAATTCACAAAAAAATCAC
The DNA here is from genome assembly GCA_015844335.1 of Chrysopogon serrulatus. Classification (NCBI taxonomy): domain Eukaryota; kingdom Viridiplantae; phylum Streptophyta; class Magnoliopsida; order Poales; family Poaceae; genus Chrysopogon; species Chrysopogon serrulatus. The sequence continues at coordinate 292,249 of JADLZL010007306.1, forward strand.
ATATGTAGATGATATGATGATACATAACCTTGCAAAATATCTTGTCTAAACTCAATTTCGTTTGTGAGATATAAAAATAACAAATTTCTACCAAATCATCTGGACAGCTTTCTGGTTTAAAATTTATTATTTTTATATCTCACAAATGAAGTCGAGTTTCGACAAGATATTTTGTAAGTTTGTGTATCATCATATCATCTACATGTGTGAATTTTTTGATAAATTTAGACGACTTTTTTATTATGGTTTGCACGGATTTTTATGGAAAGTTAGTTTGCACTACATACGTTCCCTAAATATATAGAGGTATTTTAGTTTAGTGTTGGTCACGGTTTTTGTTAAATAAAAGGGAAAGTTTATTTTACGACCCAAATAATATAATTTGCCGCTTGACTAACAAACATTTGGCTCATTTTTACTCAAGATTTGAACTAATCTAATCTATCTCGAATGAAACTAGTTATTTTAGCTTTCTTTCTCCTCGTATAGTTGAAATTTGAGTTTAATTTTGTGATGATAGATGTGATATTGTCATTATTAAGAAATTATACACATGTTCTTTTTTCGTATTTTTGTATGTTAGGAACAGTTTTGTCATGTAGCGGCACCCCAACTTAATAAAAGTGGTCAGAAACCTTGTTGTCCAATTAATCGTCGACTAGTCATGATTAATCGTCTCACTAGATGCCTTGAACTCTGTCAAACAATGCCTCTCCATGTCTCGTTTAGAAGTTTTGTGAGGCAAAATTTTAAGAGATCATAACAGAATTGTCTTTATAGAACTTGAATCTTCATGATAGCCCAAATATTTTTGGTTGGTCTGTGCATTCAACAGGACAATTCTTAATTAAACCTATGTATGCTGCACTAGTTAATAATGGTGGTTTGAAACTTTTATAGAAAATTTGACGTGCAAAGGTGACTGTTACGATCAAGATCTTTATGTATTATATTTAAAAGGAGGTGCAATTCTAATTACAGATACTTTGGTTAGACAGGTTAGATGGGGATAAAAAATACTTCGTTCTGTCCTATAAATAAAACTATTTAACACATATCTTTTGACTGTGCATATGCTAATTTCTTTTGGAGAGATGTTTATTATACATGATTTATTCAAATGGTGTATTTTTTTTTTTGGGGGGGGGGGGGGGGAGAGCAAACATAATCTACCTTTATTAAGCATAGCAACAATGTTATGCTGGACCATTTGGGTCACAAGAAATGAAGTGATGTTTGACATATGTATACCAAAATCTTCATTAAGCATAGCAATAATGTTATGCTGGACCTATCTTAATGTCCAAGTTCACCATGCCAGGATGCCTACTATTGTCTCCGACCTTTAGCTCCAAAACTCAAAGACTTGGAACATCCCAGCTATTGCCAACCTATTTGATCAATATTTCGCACATTCTATATCATCCATTCATATCATTCTAGAAAATAAACTAGCCATGCTTATTTGAAACCACTCACCTAAAGGTAATTGTACCACTAAAGATGCATTTAAATTTCTTTGCAATGAAATCCAAGAGCCTATACCTACGCAGGGTGCCAGAAGCGTTAGTGAATTTAGTATGCAAATCTTGAAAAGAGTTTGGAAGCATAAAAATCTTAGTCCAAATCTGAAAATGTTTGCTTGGAGGCTCATTCGCATGGCATTAGCATCAGGTGATAGAGCAGGAAGGTTCTCTGATAAGATAAGTATTGCAGTCTATGCAATGAACTAGAAAATGAATCGCACCTTTTCTCCATTGTACTTTTGCTCGAGCGGTGTGGTTCTCCACAAATCTACGGATTCGTACATCATGCCTACCATAGGAACTAGATGGAGGGCATGCTAGGACACCATTACAATGAAGAACATTTGCAGATAGCAATCACGCTTCTATGTTATATATGGAGGGCTAGGAATGACATGACATTTAATAACAAAGCATGGACAATTTGGTAGGTTCATTATCACACAGAGGCAGGAATTCGTATTTACAGCTCCCTTGAAAATGGTGAACATGAAAAATCTCATAAATGCAGGGTGCTGGAAAACACACAATGTTTACAACTTTTGCATGCAGGTACCATGGCGGAAACTCAACATCAACCAAATACCTGTCATGAGTTCCAGGCCTCACGAAGCGGAATAAATTCTGCTCGACATCAAAACTATAGGGTCCACAACCCCTGGGAGATGATAGATTAAATTGTTTTACCGACACATCTACATATCTAGACAATGCCTCGGTTTATCCAAAACCTACAGGCAATGTTTTTCTAAATGCTAAACGGTAAACAGTCGGTCACCTATCGTTTAGCAAACTATTCGAGCAAAAAGGGTGTTTAAACGAGGCAAAATAGCCATTTAAACGGTCAAAACAAACGATTAAACAAAAACGGTGTACCACCATGTAGCGTTTAAACGGTGTGTACATGGGCTAAACAATCGTTTAGGTGAAAAGTGCCTGCAGGTTTAAGAATATAGATCACAGGTCCACAAGAAAAACCGGCATTCAACCTAAAGATTTCTCCAAGAACGCTCCACACAAATTCAATACTCATGGCAGAAGCAGCTACTCTATTTAGCCGTGAAATTCATTAAAGGTTTGAAAAATCATCCCAAACACAAACTTCTTTAGTGACTCTCAACAATTAGCCACTTATCTCAATAGTCAAGGAAATATACAACCTCCTGCATTGGAACATCAAATTCTTCACACACTGGAATATAAAAACTCTGCTTTATAGACCATCTCTAAGATCTACAAAGTGAATAGAGTTGTCAACAGTGAGGCTCACTCTCTAGCAAGAAGAGCCTTAGGCCAGACTCAACCTGAATGCACAACTAGTCCATGTTAATGCTGTAATGTAACTCATGTACCAAATTGTCCTCTAAAGGAGGACTTATCACTTACTATAAGCGATTGTATCCCTAATATTACAACCATTTTCTGCCAATAAAATTTTCTCTTCATAAAAAAGGGAACACATTGGCTCCGACAATGTGCTTATCGTAATGAGGACCATGAGATGCTCCCACATGCTGCTCGGATACTTTTTTGTCATTTGGATGGTTATCTACTTGTCGCATTTGTCTCCATTAGTGAAACTCAGCTGTTTATTTATTTTAGCTTTAACATGTTTGTGCTTTAGACTTCCATTCAAGTAGTTCATAATAAGTGGTTTGATTCTACCTTTGGATAAATGATCTTGGATAAATGAAGCTGGATTTTTATCCTTTATCTAAAAAATTAGGTGCCCTGACTGACTAGACATCAAATAGGCAGATGGTGTGCAACTTACTCACCTAGCTCTGTTTTGCCCAAGCATATCTATATCCTTCCGTCCTTAAACCACATCTTGCACTGCCGTCTCCACCAGCGCGTGGTCGCGGATAGTGCTTGTTGCCTAAGTGCGTAGAGGCTAAATTGTGGGTGGGCCCCTGCCTGCTCCCTCCAGCGGTGAGTGTGTTCACATGCAATGCAAATGCATAGGTGCCAAGGATCTGTAGATAGGTTGCCTTCGTCATTCCATTCTAACCACAATTCTAAGGCAATCTAAGACCAGATATGTTCAACCGCAACATTGAAAACCAAATGAGATTTTAGGTTCTACCCAACAAAAAAAATCTCATCCAACCAAACAATGAAAAATGCAATCCCGCGAGAAAGAGATTCTACATAGAAAGGAGAGATCACATACAAATCGGCCATGATGGCGGGGCGAGGGAGCGGGCATGAGAAAGTTCAAGGTAAGGGTGCAATGCGCCAGGTCTTTAGGAGACTCGGCGCAATGGAGGATGGGTTTTGTTAGGGTTTTGCATGATCCGGGTAGGCCACCACCTAGATCACGAAGGCCTTTAGGTACTCAGCCATGGCTTTCCTCTGGGTTAAAGCTTCCTCCAGCGGTGAGTGTGTCCACACACAATGCAAATGCACTGGCGCCGAGAATCTGTAGATAGATCGACTTCATTGAGTGCAGCTCAATTAGGAGCGGGTTGATGAGCAGGCCAAGGACGTGCGCAGCCTTGTCGACGATCTGGAGTAGGAGGCAGTTTGCAAGATGGCCGCTGACTCTAACCTCCCGCTGGATCTAAAGGCTAACGAGCTCAAGAAAGCCATCGACCTCGTTGACCCGGTGCGGCGGGTGACGACCACCCCGCATCGTCGGCTGCCGTCTTTCCCTCTTCCATTCTCTCTCCTCTATACTACTAAATGTGTTCACACACATCTAGTTTCCTCATCCCTCCCTCATCAACTAAAGGTTGCGGACATAGGCCACATGAAAAGCTCTTAGGTTTTTTAATAAAATAATGGAAGGATATTTGATCTGATGAGATAAAAGATATGTGGAGATCTTGTCATACCAGTTGTGACTTAGTTTGTTTCTTCTTACCTCACACCTTACATTAGCAAGTATGTATAAACGCAAGAATGACATAAGTGATGAATGGAAATAGAATGAAATATTACTTAAGATCTTCACAATCGGTTTTCATTGTTGTAAGGATTGTAAATGGGAATGAGACATCAGGGCGAGAAAAAAATTCAACAAAAGGTATTTGTGGCACCCATATTGTTGAATTCAAGCAGTTCTTTACCTTAAGAGAAAGAAAGAGACAAGCTACAAGCCTAAGGATCATGTTTAATGGTGTTTTATACAAAATGGTGGCATGGGTGATAATGAACAGTATTGGGACTGGATATCCCAAACACTCTAAGGGGGGCACTAGCTCGCTGGAGCTCCGGCGAACCCTGGCGCCGGCGGCGGCCGCCCTCTTCCTCTTCCTCTTCGCCCCCCGCCGCCTACCCATACCCACCGCCGGCCGGCCCCGCCCGGCTTCGGCGGGCCGCCGCCGCCGAGCTCACCACCGGCCAACCGCCACCCACCGCCGTGTCGACGACCACCGCCGCCAGGCCGGCCGGCCGGCCGGAATCTACACCGGAGGGAGTGCTTCAGCCCCTAACCCGGGCCGGTGGCGCGGGCGGGCGGGGCGCTGGCGGGGAGGAGCGCGGGGGCGCGGAGGCGGTGTCCGGCCGGGATTGGGGCCGGACATGTCCGACCCCCATCCTTACCGTATATATATAGGCAATTCACACTTACAAGTGGCCCTTTGGTGAGGGTGGATTTTACAAAAGTGTGCCTGTTCTAGGGGAGACTTAATCTTATACCATATGGGATCCCCTAACAAAATTCCAAGATTTCTCTTCGAGCTTATGATTATAAAAAATCCAAAGGCAATGGCTTCTAAATGTCATTATCAATAAGGGAAGAGACAAAAAACAACCCTAGTAAGTTTTGGACATTTTAAAACCTTCAATCCTTCTCAATATTTGTTTTTATGTCCTTGGTAGAATTCATATGGTGGATGAAAGCATCTAGCCCTTATTTCGATTTTGGCGATTAATGATGGCACAAGTATTGTAACTAACTTGTGTCTTGCGGGGGCATTATAAGTTAGATCATAATAATGATTGATGATTAGACAATAAATGGTTTTCATGTCCCTATTGATGGATTTTGTTTTGGTCTTCAAAAGATATGTGATAAGGTTAAGGATAGACTAAATTCTAAGTGTCAAATGGAGTTAGGAGACACTTAGGGCATGTACAATGGGCTGTTTCAGCCGTCTATGTCGATGAGAATTTGCGAAGACATCCCGGCCAGCAGAGGGTCGTCATCTCGTGACTCATGAGACGCCGGCTCTAGCTCGTGCTCCCAGGAACCATTTACTGACGAACGGATCTCATGTGGGTGCCAGAAATAGGTCTCGTGTGGGTGTGTTGTCTAGTACTACTCCTACTCCGTATTCTCCATCCCTACGTTAATTGTATACACGATAGAAAAAGAAGCTGAGTTAAAGTGGGCAAGGGCGACACTGCAGTCCTTCGTCTCCATGGCCGACCATCTGTTAGCTTCTTGTCTTTTTTGAAAGAATGCACAAATTAACTTAGATCTTATAAATCGATATGAAATCTAAATCAAATCCAAAAATCATGATTCAAATTTTGTTAGATTCCTTTTTCCACCAAAACTATAACCTATATATAGAAGTGATACAACACATGCTACACCTTAAAGAAGATTTCTATATATTTTCTTCTATGGGACCCATTCTTACATTATTTAGAAACCACTTTGCTCAATAAAATTTGCAAAAATTATGTAAATACCCGTATCAAGTACAACACTATGCGAGAATATATTCAAGATTGATTATGTTTTTTTGAAGAAACAGAGGGGTTTTACCCCTACTTGGTGAATGCATTAAATTAAAAAGGAATGTCTACGTACATTGTTTTCAGGAAACAAAAAAGGAGATGAGGAAAATGAGAAAAATTACACAAAGACTTGTAAAGCTTAAGCTAGGATTTGTATCCATAAATCCATTCTCTGCTGAAGATCACTTTTTGCTTGTAGCTTAACTAGAGCAAACTCCTTGAAGACAGCCTTGCGGCGATGAACCGAGTGTGGAATACCCCTAAAGATAACATCATTTCGTACCATCCAAATGGACCAACATATTGTAATAATAATCTCCATGGCAAAAGGCTGGCGAATTTGATCCCTGAATCTTTGGATCATTTGACATGGGTCTTTGAATGTTGGGCACTATGACAAGGACAACGGACTAACATGCCATTGCAAAGGCAATGGAAAAGGAGGTGACATAAATATTCAATCACACTATGGTGACATAAAACACAGTTATAATCTTGAAGATGCATTTGCTTTCTCAGTAGAAGGGCACGTGTGCTTAATCTGTCCTTTAAGATAAAAGCAGAAGATCTTCCTTTTGTTCCGGCGTTAGGATTTCCAAATCCATTTGAAAGCAATCGGAATATTTCTATGTCCAATGGAGAGGGAATAAGCTTTGCTAGAGAAGATAGAGGATCCCCAAGAGTATGACCATATATCATTTGTTTTACGTAAATGAACATCATCAATCGGGGCCATTAATGATTGATACTTGCTCAAAAGATTCAACCGATAAGGGCAAATGGAACATTTTGTGGCCGGAGAAGTATCCATGGCTTCACACATAGCTATGTTGCCATCTTTAGCAAAAGAGAACAACTTGGGTAAACCAAACTACAAATACCATGCCCCCATTGATCATGCCGGAGGAAACAGGACCGATCATTGCGTATAGAGACAATCTCCAAATCTTCGAACTGGGACAAAAGTTTAAGATTGTCCCTCCACCAAAAAGGAGCCCTTAAAATGCTAACTTTGTATGGGAAGCCGATTCTTGAATAATATTTGTGCCAAACCAATTGCACCTAGGGAAGTTGCACATTGTTGAAGAATTTATGCAAAAACTTTAAAAGCAAGCATTGATTTTGGACTGAGATTGTTGGAATAACTAGCTGAAAGAACAACTTAATTATTTTTTATATTTTATATAAAGTAGTAACACACTGGTATATAGAGTTCATACTCATATTTAATCATTGCTACATGCAAGCATTAAAAAACTTATAGACAGTTAAGTAAACAACCCATTGTGCGGGCTGTCTTTTTAGTCGCCTCTGTGCGCGGGCTCCAAAAACTTACTGAGACAGAGGCTATCTATGCCATACTATATATAAAGTGCGGTGTGAACTAATAGTTTGACCTAGACGAGTCTAATGAATTAGGTGCAATGCACACTTGTCAAACTTAGCATTATGTAGCTCAAATGAAGCCCAAAAAGTCGGGTTGGAAGCAATAGTTGAACTGGAAGTGAATGATGGTTTACTCTTTGGTAGTACTAGATATGTCCGGTGCTGCGGGTTAGGGAGTCACCGAATAATGTGCTACACATGTAGCTTAGGATTGACCACCAGACATGTTGATGGTCATTGTTCATTGTGTTTTGTGTGTTCTAGAGAGGTACCTATTGGAGGTTTTGACTCAAGCAATGGACGATGATCAACGTATCACATGGTTTAGGTACCCTATGTCAAGTTTGGAGCATATATATCTCTTATATTATATGCTTGAGTTTATAGGTGTGCTGATTGAAGCTTGCAGTGTACCAATTGAGGGGTGGAGGGATCCTTGTACCTTCTTATATAGTCTGAGGGATAGGGTTACAAGGATTCTGATCAATTTAAAAGATATGTTTTCTAGTTTGTTACAATTAAAGTATAACAACTAATCTATCATATCTTTATAGGAGTCTGCGTCCAAACATTCTGTTCAGTTTCTTGTCCACCAAATCTAATGATGTACGCTGGTTTTGGCAGGCTTATCCTCATCGTATTTAGCCTATCAAGATAACATTGTGCTAATATATAGGTAGTGAGGTACCATGTGGACATATCACCTACAGGTAGTGAGGTATTTTTAGTCACCGAATTTGTTTGGTGGTTGGCATTGGACAAAATGTTGCAGCCCATAGAGTAATGGGTGGTTTGGCAACTAGCCATTGGTATACTCACTAGATTTGTCCAGTGCTTAGTTCAAAAAGAGTATCAGACTATCTGGTGAACCCAATTTTAGCGAGTGGAGGGGCAACGCTAGTTAGTTATGTGAGGAGCATTTTTACCACCCCCCATATCATGCAAGAGAGCTCTCTTGTCACTCAAATTAGTGCCATACACCCATTAGAGAGCAAGAGAGAGTTCATGCCTAGTGGAGTGATTGAGATTTGCTAATTGCAAGATTAAAGAGTTTATTACTGCATAGAGAGTATCAAGTGTGTATCCACCTTCCTCATTAGGCTTGTTTAGGTCAAATGAGAGTTCTTATTTGTTACTCTTGGTGATTGGCATAATTTAGATAGTTTGGTGATGCCGATCACCAAGACTAACAACCGTATACACCATGAGTTAGGTCTATCACAAAGTCAAACTCATGATGTAAATGGTTGTGTGTGGTTCACCGTGCTAGAGTAGTGAAGAATCAACACAAAGACAACACTTGATCCTTGCATGGATCAAGGGAGAGCTATACCTTTGTGTATGTGCTCCAATGAGGACTAGTGGGGAGTGTCAACTCTTCAATAACTCAGGAAAATATCATCATGTTTCTAATCTTTCTTTACATTTGAGCAATTGGCTTTCATGTATTTACATTAATAGAATTTCCATGCTAGTATAGGTCTAGGTTATAAAACTTTATGTGATAGGATAGAAAACACTATTAGACACAAGGAGTGAAATGAGCTAATTGATAGAAAATACTATTAGACATAAGAATTTTAGATTAGCTCATCCCCTCTTGGGCTTCTTGTTTCTTTCAGTGGCTATTCATTTGAGCTCCAAAGTCTCAGAAAGAAAATTATTAGTCTTTCTACTTGGATCGGGTTGTCAATATAATTGGAGTGCTTTTTTCCATGTAGGTACTATTGAATCTGGTGCAAACGAACCTCCAAACTGCCATCTAGGTATGTTGAATCTAGACATAACCATCGGAACCGACATAAGGAAGGCGGTATCTAACAACCGACAAAAGATGAGGCAAAACAGCACCCATGGGGATGTTGTGGTGAAAGCCCTAGTTTGGTTTTTGGCTAATTGATAAAATTTTGGACTAATCCATTTGGTTAAGCATGTGTGTAGCCTTAGCATGGATGGTCCACTCAAGACGGAGCAAGGTGATGGATGGAGATGACCACAAGTACTCCAAGTAAGGAAGAGAATAAGTGGAGGCAAATGGGCTCAAGGCAAAGGTATAACCAATAGGGCCATTTGCTTTCGGTACTCAAGACACCATAGAAGGTGTGAGTACCTTTAGGATCGATAACCGTACTATTAAGAGGAATGATCACGTGTCGATAGCGGTTATCCAAGTGCCACTAGGTGTTTGACTTCATGCATTGTATTAGAACCTAGTGTGCTAACCTTAACTCTTGCAAAATTCATTTGGAAAACGCTAAAATACGTGCACAAGTGGTGAGACACTTTGGTGTTGGCACATGAGAGCAAGAGTAGATCTGAATCCCGCCTCGCAAGCTCGGCGGGATTCAGCGTTTTTTCGAAAAGGAGTCTTTTTCGTAGCATCGGACGCTGGATCCAGGGCATCGGACACGTCCGATGCTCTTGGGAAATTTGGCTTTGCACAGTACTTGCATCTGTGCGTCCGACGTGAATATGCCGGCGCGTCCGGTCCAAAGCATTTCGGCTGTCAGAGCACGCGTGATATGTTCATCGGACGCTGGGTCGTCTGATGCCACCCCATCGGGCACGTCCGATGGGCGTGTGTCATTTTTGGAACCTCTCGGCATAGCGTCTGAAGTTTCGAGTGGCATCCATCGTGTTTCATCTGACGCACATTGATTGTGAGTGGAGCTCAGTGCATTGGACGCGTCCGGTGAGCTTCACCCGAGCGTCCGACGCTTCCTCAGTGCGCGGGTAATGGAAAAATTCAAATGAGGACACGTGGCGACGATCTATGGCTTGGGGGTAGGTGTAACACCCTAGGTGTTAAGCATGTATTAGCACTGCATCTCAAGTGCATAAGCATCATTATGCATTCATAATCATGAGCATGTAAAAAAAAATCTTCCAAAAGAATGTTTTGCCTTTATGTGTGACTTTGAATATTCATGTTGTTAATACATGTCTGTTGAGTGATCTTTAAAGTAACTTAGCATGTCTCAAAAATCAAATATGAGCTAGGATTGTATTCAACTTTTTGTCAAAAAAAATGTTTTCATCATATGTTATCAGTGCCAATTATGCCTTTATCATAATGTTAAATGGCTTATATCACAAGTATAGGATTTCTTCACTTTTTGATATTGGGCACTAAATAAAAGTTGTAGTTTAAATTATTCGCTACAAATTTTGTTTAAGGGTCCAGAGCCAAATCTTATTTTATCTTGCTCAAAATGTGATCCGAACTTTGGATTCAATATGTTTTGGAAACAACTTCAAAAATTTTTCTAAGTCCTTAAATGCAGTTACAATATTAAAATTTTGGGGCTGTGCAAAATAGGTTTTCATGAATAAAATCTTAACAACAAGTCTCCCTCTTGTTGATATAAAGTTTGCACTTGACTGATAAGCAATTGGTTGAACCTGTTGATTGTTGATTAATCCTTAATTAATTGCAAAAGGAGCTAATCTGTATGATCTAGTTTTGTCTAACTGAATTCTTAGTTTTTAATTCAAGTACCAGTGTTTGGCAATTTATATAATCATTTTCCATGGATAAATTTTGTGCAAATCTTGTTTCATTGATTGATCTGCTTGACCATGGTTTAGTCCCTAGTTAATTGCCTAAATTTGCTAATTCAAATGTTTTGCAAATCCTAACTCAGCCTCTTAACTGAATTCAGTTTCAGCTTCAGTTTGTTTCTTCTCCTCTTTCTGAATTCCTATCTCCTAAATCATCAAGAATCTGAGTTCAAGTCTTAAAGCAAAGTCGGAGCTGGCTTGTAGATAAACAACTTTGTCAATTGGAGCTGGAAGAGTTTCTGCACTAAATCGAGAGAAAAACGGCGATGAAAATCGAGTTTCAGTCGGCTACAGTGCTGAGCAGCAGCAGTCCAAACAGAACACGGCAGTTGCCGCCGGCCGCCACCTCTCTTCGCCGTGAAGCTTCGTCTTTGGCCACGCAGCAGCTTCGCCATGACACGTCCTGCTCGCGTTGTCGTCTCCCCATTCGTCGCCCTCCTCTATAAAGCCGACGTCGGCCATCGTGTCCTTTTCTTTTTCCTGCTGTGCGGACGCCATGGCCACGGCCAAAGCTCCTGGCCGCCGCCGTTCCTACCCCTCCAGTCATCCTCACGCTTTCCCGTGCCCGTCACCACCTCCGTATCACTGAACCGCGCCCAGCGCACTCCTTTTCCACCGTTGTAGGCCGCCGGAGCACCGTTGCCGCCAGTTTGGAGGACTGGGGCCGTCGGCTTCTGTGGCCGGCCTCCTGCGAGCCTCCTCCGGCTAGGCCGCGGGCTACCATGGAACCGCACGGGGCCTACGTGGCCGCTCCACCCCTCTGTGGTCACCAGCACGGCTCCCTCCGGCCGGAAATCGCGAGCTCGTCCGCGTCGCTGTTCTGTTCGTAAGATGAAGAAGAAGGACCTCATGCAAGAATTCGACAAAAGGCAAGGGTCTAACTGCAAAGCCCGTGACTCATATGAATAGTGTGCACAGTGCAGTTTTGTCTTTTCTTTTTCTTTTATGATATTTTCGGCTGAAATTTTAGAAATTCGTAGTAATTCGTAGAAAAATTGTAAAATAGCAAATGATGACTTTTTAGAATCCTTATGAGTGGATCTATGCAGTGATATCATAATATTGCATGTTTATATTAAAATCTTTGCGGCATAATTAGATCTTTGATAATTAGGGTTTAAGTTTGGGAAAATCGTAAGTGCTGCTATAGTGCTTAGATTGATGTGAAAATTTTATGCTAGGCTTTTCATGTGATTGTTATGTGGTGGTAAAAATCCTAGAATTAATTGAGCATGTATAACTGAGTTATTTAGATGTCCTGCTTAATGTCTAGTAGTTGCTTTTAATTGGTTATAATTGAAATAAAAATTTAAAATTGGAAAATATGTGTCCTCTGCCTTTGTATGATATTGTTGTACGCTAAGAACCATTAATATGGCCATGTGTTACAGAAATTGTGAAGTTTTGGTTTTAAATTGCTCTCACTTGATTAATTGCATTTAGGATTTGTCTTTTTCATAGTAATTAATTTATAAAACTTGAGCATGTGGTACTTCTACATTAATCATTATTTAATATCACCTTTCACCTATAAAAATATCAAGTCCAAACTAGTAGTTTGAAATACCACCTAAAAATAATAATTATAGCCTTTATATATAAGTTAATGACTTGCTTAAGTAGATAATGAGTAAATACATTGTTCTTGTGATGCTTTGCTATGTTTTTATCTGAGCTAGGTATTGTATGATCATGTAATGGTGGTTGGAGCTATTTAAATAGCTCGTACATGTGTGCTTTTGGATAGAAATCAAGAAGGGAACTTGTTTTGCTTATATGCTGAAAGTGACTGCAAGAGCAGTGTCTGTTGTGGAGATAACTTCGTAAGGGTAATGATGTTTTCTGCAGTATGTTCTATACAAAAATTGTAGCTAGCTCACTCAGCTTATTTGTCTTAAAATTTCATGATTTTAGGACAAGAAGTCTAAGAGTCATAGATTTTCTAAATTCACTATCAGGTTTTATATATGTTCTGGATAGTGCTGCAATGTAGCACCTGTTTTGGCTTATTTAGCTTGGGAATCACATCTTGTTGTTAATATAAGAGTTTTAGTACTTTTCATAATCTTTCTAAATTGTTAAAGTTCACTACTATTGGTGGTCCATAGCTCTAGTTATGAATATGTTAAATGCAAGGTCAGATTCTGTCCCAATCCTGGACAGGGTTTATTCTCTGATCTATTTGACTTAGTTAATGATTGAATTAGTTTGAGATGATGATAACAAAGTTGTAGACAACTTTATAAGCTTTTCAGAAAGCCTAGAAACACCTCTTTTGGATGTCTAGAGTTTCTGTTATGGTTTAAACGATTAGCTGCCGTGCTGCTGTAATATCTCTGTTTGCCCCCTAGTTGATTGTTTCAATCTTTGTAACCCATGTGTGTTTAATGATAATTGATTAATGATTCTTTGTCTTGCCTGGTTTGCATGAAGTGATATGCATTACTCTTTCTTGAATTCATGAATGATTTGTTAAGAGAAGAAATAAAAATGCTTTATAATAATTACTTGTGTTTGCTTGCGAACTTTGTGGAAACTTTTCTAGAGAGGAGATATGCACCTACTCTATAGATTAAAAGCAAATGACATTTATTTTTTTTAAAATAAATCTGATAATACAGTGTTGTCATCAGGGAAAGAGAATTGCACACATGGAACCTTATGTAGCTTTCCTTTATTATTATCTAAGTAAATCATCTCATCATACATCATGTCACACATCGCATTAAGCATGCATCATTTCATTACATGTAGCGCACATGAGAAAAGAAGGATCGCAATAATCAAGTTCCGGAGGAAGTTCGTGATGATCCAATCTCAACAAGGTGATTCCACGGAAGATGCCGATATCAAGACTAACCGTTAACCTTCCCTGCAACACAGGCAAGCCCCGTAGCATAACTCACTTTCCCTGTTTTATAAATACTTTATTACACCTTAAGTCTAGTGTGATGTGCATTACGTAAATAGGATTTGGGTGAAACCATTGCCGCATGATTACCTTGATCTACAGCTATCTCCAGATATTATCCCACTAGTATGTGTAGGACGTTCTCCTAAAATGCTTAGCCATGCTTAGTCCGGTAGAAGTCGGGTGATTTCCTGTCTCCCGCAAGATATAGGATGGATACTTGCTACAACGGGATGTATATGCTATCCTGAATCATGAGAATGATGATAATGGGAGACCGGACGGGACTTGGTGTTGGTGATGCTACAGGACATGGAAGTCTTGTATGCTTATATTTTTCCCGTCTGTGTCGATTAAGGACCGTACCGTATTCTGGATATAGGTGTGAGATTGAACGTACCTTCATATAACAGCCCGAATAACTCGTTTTTTTGTGAAACCGATTAGCTCGTTCGAGGTAGGTATTGAACCGTTAGCATTACTGGGAGGAGAGCAAATGGTGTGAGGGGACTGATCCAAGATCCAGCAGCAACTACAGGCCACGGGTCGTTGGGGTACTGACTGGTGAGGCTCGAGGACCATGAGTTTTGCGAAACGGTTCAATCCTATCTTTTGAATAGAGTGAACGGTGACTCGCGCGGGCGATGTACAAACCTGTGCGGGTGTGTGATACGGGCTCTACCCAGCTGGTGTAATCGATTCGAATCGCCGTCTCTCCCGGATAGTGAGAAACTCATGCCTGACTGCAGAGACGTAGTAAGAAACGGAACATCGAATGATGATGGAAGGATTATGGTTGATATCCCATTATTGAGGATAATTTCTGTGAATCAAATTATATGATATAGAAAGGTGCTAATATAGTTCTAAGTAGCTCAACATTAATGTTGCTACAAAAACTTAATGTAAGGGATTACATTAGTAAGCTTTTTCGCAAATGATGCTAGCCATTAAACTCCACACATATAGCCTATTATGATCCTTGGTGTCTTTTGTTTCTTCTCTCTGATGGGTAAGTCTTGCGGAGTACAATTGAGTACTCAGGGTTTATCCCACCCTGTTGCAGGTGAATTCCTTGTTTGCAGATGGTGTTAAAGCCGGTGGGCACGGCTACTCCGTATTATGTTTCTCACCTACACTTCACCGGAGGGTGTCACCTAAGCTAGCAATATGATTCAAAGTTTTGATTTGGTAATTATTCCAAACCTTGTTTTATTGTAAAATGATTTGAAACTAAACTTTTATTCATTATTCCTTATCCTATTGTAATATCTTTTCTGCTGCGAACTCTGAGTATGTGATATGTATTTGCTTAATCGAGTACGATCCTGGTTGCAAGTTGATTTACCGAGGTCCTTTGTGACTCTCGGCAGACTACCGGATTTATATACATGATGGCATGTGCGTGTCAACGTGATTGATAGAGACAGTCATGCTTGATCTATATAAATTGGGCGGTTCTGTCACAGTAGGCGTCGGACGCGTCCGATGCTTGGCATCTAAGAGTCCGATGGTCCCGAGTCAGCCTCACCTAGAACATAATGGTTCATTTGTTTGAGTGGTGGGTATATAAGCATGTTGGCCGGCTTAGGGACTCCCTCTTGCACATTTTGATCATTCTTGAGCACCCTAGAGCTGAGCCAACCTCCTCCCTCTCATCTTGCTTGATTGCTTGTATCCAAAGAGAGATTGGGAGAGATTCTAGTGCATTGCTTGTGAGTTCTTGCATCTAGTGGCACTAGAGATCGTTCTCGCTGCGTGATTGCTTATTCTCTTGGTGGTTGCCAGCACCTAGATGGTTGGAGCAGCGGAGAAGAGGTGTGAGCAAGCCGGTGATTATTCTTGGCCTCACCTTGGTGGTTTGTGAGGGGTTCTTGGCCTTTCTCCGTGGAGATTGAAAAAGGTACTCTAGTGGAATGCGCGTGTCATTCAACTCCTACCCATTGGTAGGTTCTTGTGGCGCCTTGAGAGGCTCGGTGTGTGATACCGATTAGCCACCGAACCACGTGGTCAAGGGGGACACAACTAGGACGTAGCGTGTTGGCAACCACGTGAACCTCGGAGATAAATCATTGTCTTGGTATTCTTGTGATTGATCTATTGAATTGATTGGATCATCAACCGGATTTCTATTGATTGAATCAAGACGGTGATTGACTACATCCACAAGGCTCGGTTTGCATACTTCGATCCCCTCTTTACATTGTGCAAGTAGCATATTAGAGTGTGTGGAGTAATTTGATTGCTAAGGACATTACTCTTAGTGTACTCTAGTATATTAGGTTGCTAGTTGATTGCTTAGGAGGCTTGCAAACCCCCTCTCTTGTAGGCTAGCGCAAAATTCGTTTGAATGCTATTTTTGTTACTAACCGGTTCATCTAGTGTAATTGTAGAAATTTTAATTAGGCTATTCACCCCCCTCTAGCCAATTGGACCTTTCAGGTGGCCACATCACCATGGGTGGCGCCAATGAAACGACCCGATTTTCCACGAAGGGAAAATCCACACAGTCGAAGTGTAACATGACCTTTTAAATCATATTACCCATATTCCAGTCGATAATCAAATCCATACAACGATAATAGAGTGTAGATAGAAAGGTTTACGATAACTTATTACAACGCCAACAGGCGTGAATCACAGAGAATTATCAACTAGAACAGCTTGAGGATGCGGAAGCAACTTCTATCCAACTACTTGAGCGTAGCGACGAAACCCTCAACCATCGTACTCATCAGAGTTGTACTCCTCAGAACCTGCGTGCCAAAGTATCAGTACGATATATACTGGCCACATTTCCACCCTATGCTTTGCTTATGCTTTATGGAACTAGATGCAATAAGGCTTAAAGCAAGAGGACCTATATTCGGCTGTGGTTTCCTACGCAATAGTTATCATGTATAATAATAAATATATAGTTCAAGTTTTAACACCACATCCACACACCATCATCCATCCATCCACCCATCCATTACCACCCATCCACCTCGTCCACCACATCTCATCTCACTCATGTCAACAGGCCAACTCCCTCTTGGCCTGCCTCAACGGTCCACGACCGGCTCTATCTCACAACACAGGGGGAAGAAAAGAAGGACTCATCTCTCTATTCCAGCTAGCACGGTCACTAGGAAAGGTCCATAGCCGACGAGTCGGCATATGTATCGATCGATCAACCATAACACTCTGCAGAGGTTTCACATACCCACAAGATCGCCATCCTTGGCACGGCCGTACCTAGGCTGATTCTGGCTGCTTGCATGCGTAGAACGATGCCATCCTACCTCTCAGCCCTGGAACACCCTAAGTCTAGTCTGGAATGGCTGATCCTGTGAGACATAGTACCGGGCCTCCAAATAGCTACTATGTTGTCTCGAAAGGGTGTGAGTCCATCATGCCCGTACCTCCCTACACTCTTTCGCCTGATAGTAATGGCACCGCTCTACCATGTAGTCCAACCGTCATACCATATAGAGCGAGTGGGATGTGAGGTTCCCAGTGGGTCTGAATACTAGTAAGTCCTTAGGGCTGACCAAGCCAGGGTGTCTTCATCCGGTTTACCATTTTACGTGCCACCACAACACCTCGATCCCGGGCTCTACCCCTCAGAAGCTCACACCCGGGATCCCCCGACTCCATTACTCGCCACAGGTATCGCTTATCTGGATGCCCAGGTAGCATCGTATGGCAAGACTCGCCCTCGGCTCGTCGTATACCCCAGCTCGGTCGACACAACCCTCACCCTCCACACACCCAAGACACACGCAGCACACTCACCATCCACCAAGTTCAGGTTTGGCACCACGTGCCTTAGTTATATATATATATCCATTTCTACCACGCATCACATCAAGATATAAAGCGTAGTAGAGTCATAATAGCAATTAATGATAGTAAGCGTGTGTCTAGCCTAACAGCGGGTGAGCAGGGGCAAGGTTGCGTCAAGATAATGGGCATCAAGAAATAACTAACATGCATCCTACTCATGTGATATCAACAGTAATTAAAGCACTAGCAATGCTATTCATTAGCCATGTGTAATAGGTTCTACAAGAAGTGGGTGGAATGTGGCACCTTCAGAATGGTCGTCTCCCAGTTCCTCATTGTAGTCACGATCGTACTCGTCACGTTCCTCCTCTGACTCTGAAAGGTACAAAAACGGTCGTGTTAGCGACACCTATAGAGTGCACAAAGAACAAATAAACTACAAAAAGATCCAAATACACTCAAACATAACTCCAATGCGTAGAGCTCGATTTTAGATGAATTTAGAAATTTGGTTCACTAAATTTGGAGCTCGTATGAAGAAGTTATGCATTTTTGAAGTTTATTCAATATTCTGAAAAAGAAAAAGAGGTAATTTCCCTGGTGCTGACACGTGTCACTCTTTGGTTGGTCTACTGGGTAGGGCTGACGTCAGCATGACGTCATCAGAGGGCTCTATGTGGGCCTGGATGGGCCTGGCGGGCTGGGCTTGGGCCACCACGTGTCAGCCTGTGGCAGCGCCACGTGTCCTGTCTGGATCCGGGCTGGGCCGTGGTCTGTGACGATCGGCTCACGGTGGACGGCTACTGGCGGTCCATGGATCACAGGCGCGGTGCACGGTGAGCTAGGTTCATTCTCCTTTCTTCCTCCTTAGGTGCACGTGGACCGGGTGTACAGCGTACGCTACCTCCTCCTTCCCTTCACCTCCTCGCTTCTGCCTCGCCACCGCACGGTTGCCGGCGATGAGCGCATGCACCGGTGGTGCTCCGGCTCTTCTCGGCCTCCTTTAACAGGCGCATCAGCACTAGGGGGTTACAGCGGGCACGGCGGAATGCTCGACGGTGACCGCAGGGCTTCGGTTGGAGCTAGCCATGGCGACGGCGGGGTATCCGCAACGGCGTACAGTAGCAACGTCGCAGCGGAGCTCCTAGGCCCCAATTAGGCGTGCAAGTCATCAATTCAAGTCTCTAGGAAACCGTTTGGCTCACCGACGATGACCATTCGGCGCGACGGCGCACGCAGCACCGCTGGTGCCCACGGCGGAGCTCCGGCGGCACGGCGCACGGTGGCATCAGGGCTAGGGGTTGTTCCATATCCAATTGGGTGCGGTATACATCGATTAGTGGTTCGGGATCTCTGTTTGCTCGCCGGTGGTGTCCCTTTGGGCTTGTCTGTGACGTTTGTAACGCTTGGTGGCACCGTGTCCATGGTGGCGGCTACGGCGGTGCTCCGGTGAGGCGGCGTACTCGCGGTCACGGCACAGGAGTGGTGCGCGGGCTCCGTTGGGAACATGGCTAGGCTTAGGGAGTCTCGGTGGAGCTTGGTAGGCCATTGGCGTGGTACGGGGTGACCGGAGTGGCTTGGAAACGACGGCAACGACACGGCAGCGAATGGCGGCGCACGGCAGAGCACCGACGTGGGCACGGTTCATGGCTCAAGGCGTTCTAGTGGCTATATCTTATTCTAGCGCGCGCACGGGGTGCTCCATGGCAATTCGGACATGGCTCAGACGTTAGTTGCGTCTCCGGTCACTTCCTGTTCTCAGAACGGCGGCTCGCCGCGGTGTGGCTTGACCGCGGCGGTGGTGTGGTGGTCGCGGCTTGCTGGCACTCGTAGTACCGATCCAATTGTCCATGGCAGTCTACGTGCATGTGCATGCGGTGTGTTCCTGAGCCAGTAGAGGCTCGTGCCTTCGCGCTCCGAGGTGGAGCGCCATGGTGGCAGTAGGGCAGGTTGGAAGGGCGGCGGCGGAGCTCACCCGGTGGCAGGGAAGAAAGGCTAGCGGTGCCGGGCGATTCGATGCCGTGGCGAGGTGGTGCCGAGCTGTGCCGAGCCGCAGCGTTGCTGTAGTCGATCGGGGCGTCGTCTTCCGCTCTGGCGATCGCGAACGGCTCCGGTGGAACTCCGGTGTCTCCCCGTGTCCTTCTCCTTGCTTCTCCCTCCTCTCTCGATTGGTGCCACAGAGTGGCGGCGAAGGGGTTGGGAAGCCCTAGAGGCTTTGGGATGTGATACTTATAGGTGGGTGGCTTCTTCCCGACGGCGTATGAACGGCGATCGAGCTCGGGCTGCAATCAAGCGGCTAGGAGGGCACTGGTGGTGGTTATCGTGCTCGCGAGGGTCCCAGATGGCAGTGGCTGCGGCCAATTTGGCTTCGCGTCCAAGGCACCGGCAGGCGGGAGACTTGAGCACGGCGCGGGCGTGGGAGCCACGGTGAGCGCGCGGGGACGGAGGCTCACGCATTTTGCATGATCCCGGGTCCCGCGGTGCAGCGAGAGGGGATGCGGGGCGGGGCGCGCGGCGTGGGGGCCAGTGTGGCGCGGGTTCTCGCGCGGCCGTTTCGACGTTTGTCGTCGTGCGGCGCGTCGGCGCGAGGAGGAAGAAGCACAGCACTGTGTGCGGCTGACAAGCGGGTCTCGCTGGCCGGTGTCTGTTGGGGAGGCGGCTTTGGACCTGGGCGTCTTCGTTACGCGCGGGGCTGGGCGGCCGTGGCAGGCTTGCTGGGCCAGCCCATGTGCAGGTGCGCGCGGTAAGGGAGGAAAAGAAGGGAAAAAGGGAAGCAGGCCGGCTGGGCTCCTTTGGGCTGCTGCGGGCTTCTTCTCTCCTTTCTATTTTCCTTCCAATTTCTATTCTTTTCTATTTTTATTTCCTGATCATTAATGCTTAACCCCCATTAGTGAGTATGGCTAGGGTTTAGTTAATCCAATGGTGGTCATCTCTAGTCTAGGGTCCAAGGTAGGTCTTTAGAGATATTTCCCATATATGGGGATATATGTATGTGTACATGCTTATGCATAAGGCTTAGGTTTATTATATAGTGTAGGTTCATTGTAGTGTAAGCTTAGTTAGACTAAATAATTAATAATCCTTTGTTAATCATCTATATTTATTTAGGTATTTTAGCACATCATGAAGTCCAAGCAAAAGCCAAATCACACATGCTTCATGTTATAATTCAATTGTACAAACATTTATATGAATATAAGCAAAGTCCTTTTATATGTAATATTAGTAAACATAGAATGTGTTGACATGTATATGATAATGTCCTATTTAGGATTCATCCCTATGCATGGCTAGGCTCAATTTCTCTGAATGGCAATCATCAGACATGGGTTGTTTTAAGAAAAATTTTGTAGTTGGGATTTTTGTGTTGTGTAAAAATTTCAGGTTGTTACAGCCAGATTGGCCCATCTCTTGTGGGTGACCTCCTATGATATTGTGGACTTGGCCCATGGTGGTTGTTCATAGAGCTGAGATAATTGGAATTGGTTTTAACTTTATTATACACTCGGTTGGACCCTGATCCCTTCAGTAATTATCCTTCTCCCCTTGGGCTCATATTGGATAGTGTTTTTATGTGTATCTTGTATGATCTTGAGCCCATATATAGTACTTTTCATGATTATCCTCTTACAAATGATAAATCACCAAAACTTATAAAGACTGTTTGTTTGTAAGACCTAATTTGAAGTTTGGTAATCATATTTGCTCTTTTTATGTGAGTGTTGGTGGTTATAAAAAGGAATGAAGGACATGTTCCAAATTGTGATATTGCTTACAAACCATTGTGATATTGCTCGCAGACACGAATTGTGATGTTGCTTGCAAACCAATGTGATATTGTGATATTGCTTGCAAATCTAAATAATTCAATTTGATGTTTGACTAGAAAAAATTGCTTGTCGCTTCTCAAATAATTTATTCTCTATATATTTTTGTTTCTCCTCATAAAGTTGAAAAAGTAAATTCATTTTTATGATTATATAGTATATGTCATATATAGTACATAAATTATCAAAATTTAGTATGATTTTTTGTTATTTTCTTATGTTAGGAGAGAATCCAATACTAAGTTTAGCATGGGAGGTATGAATGTATGAAAAATTCTTAAACATAAATTTAAATAGCATAAATGAAGCAATTTGAATATTTGTAGTAATATGAGTCAAAATTTTGTTCATGGATTTCTTTGGACGAGGATTTTTCAAGTAATATTTAAACAACAACAACCAAGTCTATCAGTCCCAAACAAGTTGGGGTAGGCTAGAGTTGAGACCTAGCAAGCACCCACAATCACGGTTCAGGCACGTCGATAGCCATTTTCCAAGCACTCCTATTCAGACACAGATCTCTAGGTATCTCTATGGATGAAAATGGATCGGATACAGACGGATATTACTGATACCATATTTGTTTTCATATTTCTGTCTAGATTCGGATTCGAATACGGATAGTGTCATCCATGCCAGATAGAATATGATTGGATATTAACATCATAAATATGCGATTTGAGTATTTGGATACGGATACGGTACCGGATGTAGAATATCCAGATCCGGATACGGATAGATCTAAACCCCTCTAAACGAATTCGGTCGAACGGACGGTCGGATAAATATCCGTACCATTTTCATCGATAGGTATATCCCAATCCTTCAAATTTCTTTTGATTGCCTCCCCCATGTCAACTTCGGTCTTTCTCTGCCTCTCCTCACATTATTATCTTGACTTAGTACTCTACAATGCACTGGTGTCTCTGAAGATCTCCTTTGAACATGGCCAAACCATCTTAACCGATGTTGGACAAGCTTTTCTTCGATGGGTGCTACCCCTAGACAATCACGAATATCATCATTCCGCACTCGGTCCATTCTTGTGTGACCACAAATCCAGCGCAACATACGTATTTCTGAAATACTCAGTTGTTGAACATGCCTTTTCTTTGTAGACCAACATTCTGCTCTATACAGCATAGCGGGTCTAATTGCTGTTCTATAAAACTTGCCTTTTAGCTTTTGTGGTACTCTCTTGTCACAGAGAATGCCAGAAGCTTGGCGCCACTTCATCCAACCTGCTTTGATTCTGTGTCTAACGTCTGCATCAATATCTCCATCCCTCTGAAGCATCGATCCCAAATATCGAAAGGTGTCTTTCCTAGGCACTACTTGACCTTCCAAACTCATGTCCCCCTCCTCCTGAGAAGCCGTGCCAAAGTCGCATCTCATGTATTCGGTTTTAGTTCTGCTTACTCTAAAACCTTTAGACTCAAGGGTCTGCCGCCACAACTCTAGTTTCCTATTTACTCCCGCTCGGCTTTTATCAACTAACACTACATCATCGGCGAACAGCATACACCAAGGGATATCCTCTTGAATGTCTCTTGTAACCTCATCCATTACTAAGGCAAAGAGATATGGACTCAAGGTTGACCCTTGATGAAGCCCAATCTTAATCGGGAAGTAATCTGTGTTACTATCGTTTGTTCGAACACTAGTCACCGCATTATCATACATATCCTTGATGAGGGTAACATACTTTGCTGGGACTTTATGCTTGTCCAAAGCCTACCACATCACATTCCTTGGTATCTTGTCATAAGCCTTCTCCAAATCAATAAAAACCATGTGCAGGTCCTTCTTCTGTTCCCTAAACCGCTCCATAACTTGTCTTATTAAGAAAATTGCTTCTATGGTTGACCTTCCGGGCATGAAACCAAATTGGTTCATAGATATCCGTGTTGTCCCTCACAGGCGCTGCTCTATGACTCTCTCCCATAGCTTCATGGTGTGGCTCATTAACTTGATTCCCTGATAATTAGTACAACTTTGGATGTCTCCCTTGTTCTTGTAGATTGGTACCAATATGCTTCTTCTCCACTCCTCAGGCATCTTGTTTGATTGGTAGATATTGTTGAACACCTTGGTTAGCCATACTATAGCTATATCTCTGAGATCTCCACACCTTGATTGGAATACCATCAGGGCCCATTGCTTTATTCCCTTTCATCCTTTTTAATGCTTCTCTAACCTCCGATTCTTGAATCCTCCACACAAAGCGCCTATTGGTGTCATCAAACGAGTCATCCAACTGAACGATGGTGTTCTCATTCTCACCATTAAACAGCTTATCGAAATACTCTCGCCATCTATGTCTAATCTCGTCCTCCTTCATCAAGAGCTGCTCCTTCTCATCTTTAATGCACTTGACCTGGTTGAAGTCCCTTGTCTTCCTATCATGAGTCCTAGCCATCCTATAGATGTCCTTCTCTTCTTCCTTCGTACTCAATCATTGGTACAAATCCTCGTAGGCCCGTCCCTTTGCCTCACTCACCGCCTGTTTTGCAGTCTTCTTTGCCACCTTGTACTTCTCTATGTTGTCGGCACATCTATCATGGTACAAGCACTTGTAGCATTCCTTCTTTCCCTTAATAGCATTCTGCACATCTTCATTTCACCACCAAGTGTCTTTCGAATCGCATCCACCCCCTTTGGTCACTCCAAGCACCTCTAAAGCAATCTTTCGAATGCATGTTGCCATCTTCTCCCACATGACATTTGCATCCCCTTCATCCTGCCAGGGGCCTTCTTTAATAACTCTTTCCTTGAAGACTTTTGCTGTCTCCCCTTCCAATTTCCACCACTTTGTTCTTGCAATCCTTGGATGTTTAGCCCCACGAGCTTGCACCAGAAAGCGGAAATCAGCCACCAACAACTTGTGTTGAGAAACCACACACTCTCCAGGTAATGCCTTACAATCAAAGCATGTCCGTTTATCCCTCCTTCTTGTAAGGACAAAGTCAATCTGGCTAGAGTGTTGGCCGCTACTAAAGGTCACTAGATGAGACTGCTTCTTTCTAAAGAAGGTGTTGGCTAACATCAGATCAAAAGCTATAGCAAAGTCTAAGACTTCCTCTCCCTCCTGATTCCTACTGCCAAAACTGAAACCTCTATGTACCGCTTCATAACCTACCCTTGATGTACCTACATGACCATTAAGATCCCCTCCTATGAAGAGCTTCTCGCTACTAGGTACAGCTCTAACCAAGCCATCTAAGTCTTCCCAGAAAAGCCTCTTAGCACTCTCATCCTGGCCTACTTGGGGGGCATACGCACTAATTACGTTTAAGACCATATCACTAATGACGAGCTTAACTAAGATGATCCTATCCCCTTGCCTTCTCACCTCCACCACACCATCCTTAAGGCTCTTATCAATCAAAACTCCTACTCCATTTCTATTTGAGGTTGTCCCTGTGTACCAAATCTTGAAGCCGGTGTTGTCCTCCTCCTTCGCCTTCTGACCCTTCCATTTAGTCTCTTGGATGCACAAGATATTTACTTGCCTCCTAACTGCTGTATCAACGGGACCCTACGTTCCAGCTACCTATACGAATCCTAGTGGGCTCGACTAGCTTCCTTACCCTTCGCACCCGTCGCTGGTGTGAAGACCCTTGCTCATTTTTCACCACACCTGGGCGTCGATGTGGTGCGCCACTGAGGATGCGACGACCCGATCCTTGCTCGCTTGACACTGTGCCCAGATCACGACACGACGCGTCACGGGGGTGACGACCTAGCCCTTGCTCATTTAACACCATGCCCGAGATCCAACATGGCGCGTCGCTAAGAGGGTTACGCCCCAACGGGAGTTTATAATTCTTAAAAACACATGGATAGGAAAAACAAAGGATTGCATCTATGAAAATGGAAAAACACAAGGAAAAGTATAGAAACAACCGAACATAGGGTTAGCAAGAGATAGACACAAAGAGAAGTTTGCACTAGGTTGGGGCCTCTTGTTAGGAATCCTCTAAAATTCTATGAAACAAGTCACTAAATAGAAATTTCATAGGAATTTGACAGTCGTGCTCATTTATTCCAAAGGGCTCTTGATTTTTCAAGGAAAATTTTCCTAAGGACTAGAATTCTAAAGGCAGTTTTTGTGACGTGTGCACTCACCATTCATTATATGTTAATGAAACACGTTAAGTTCATTTTATTATTGTAATCCCTCTGTCCCTAAAAGAAGTGATTTCTACGATCAATTTTTACACTTTGACCAAATTTTTAGAAAAAACATTAAGATTTATGTTATCAAATTAGTGTTATTAAATTTACAATAAAATATATTTTCATAATATGCTTATTTTATGTCATAGATGTTATTACTCTTTTCTATAAAGTTAGTTAAATTTTTAAAAAATTGACTAGTACAGATTCTATAAATCACTCCTTTCAGGGACTGAGGGAGTATTTCATTATAGGTATTATTTGGATGTTGTCGTATTCACCTTAATCCACATATGTTGGAGTGTATGAAGGTGGAATTTTTTTTTTTTGACGCTATGAAGGTGGAATTTAGTTCATGTTCCACTTCAATCCACCTTAACCCACATGGATTGATGTGAATTGGAATGCATCCAAACAAAGCCTTAATGAAATGTGTACATTGCATGCAGTTTAAGGGCCCGTTTGGCTCCCCGGAATTTCCGGAATTGAATTCATAGTATGAACTATAGTTGTGAAAGAAGAAATTAAAATTCTACAACTTTCTAACGTTCACATATAAGCCTATCTCAAATTCATAGGGTGAGAGGTGAAAAATAGATTCCATGGATTCTTCTTCCCTAACTTAATTAAAGTTGTAGATGATTCCATGGATTTTTCTTCCACAACCATAGTTTATACAATGAATTCAATTCTAAAAATTCCGGGGAGCCAAACGGGCCCTAAGAATAAATTAGCTACTGGAAACTAGTGAATGTGGAGATTGTATATGCCAACTGAAGCAATTTATTTCTTAGACTTTACATTCTGTTTTACGTCGGTGGCTACTATTTTGTTTACATTGGAGTACAATCCTACACGGCTACACTCTTTTTATCTTCTCTATTTCTGGGGGATTATGATCCTACTTACAATACAATCGTTACTAGCTGCGTTGCAGCTGAACTGCTTTGTCTTCACTAATCTCATGCTAAATCACGTCAGGGGGGGGGGCAGCCTTAGTCACAATGCAACCAAAGGTGTCGCAGATCGTTTGTCCAAGCTTGCAAGGTCATCGGCTACCGGTCTCGTCCCAAAGATCTGATCCATCTTGAGCACACCCAGGTCACTGAAGATCCTCTCACAGAGCTGCAGACACATTTCAAGAAGCAGGATCACTTAGTCACTTGAACTGTTGATGTTTGTTCGGTTATGAAGCCATAACAGTGACAAATGCAGCTGTTAGTAGCTGTTTTTACCTGTCTATACAATGCAGGATCACCATGGGACTTCTTGAGCTCTACGACGAACAAAGAGGGGCTAAGCTCAAATACCTGGGATCCCAAAGGGCACATCACTTCATTGTTAGCGCATCTATCGGAGCGTTTTTCCTGACAACAGGGGTGCAGTTTGTTGCATTTTTACCTCGGTGCAGACTAGAAACGAGACAGAGTTCTTTTGATCCTTTGATCTGTTGCAGTTTCGTGTCAACTTAAGCTGAAAAATCACACATCAACGTTGAATGTAATGTCAGTATGCATATAGTGTTGTAGTTGATGGAAAGTCTATACTGACCTTACTGTGGCCTCTGTGAACATGAAAGCCCATTTCACTTGCAGAATTTTCGATCTTGTCAAACAAATCCTCAGGTGGGTGTGTTGATGTGAACCTGATATTCCTTTGGGACACGTCCTGCAGCAAGTTAAAAGAATTACTCTGAGCTCATGAGGTAGAATTCAGTGTGTATATCATTACTGCAGTTGTGATGATGAAACTTCTTTTTTTAGCCTTTCAGATCGAATTGTTTTGAGCAAGGCAATCACTGTGGAAAGAAATTTCGAAGGTGTTTTCCATACCTCTTCCTCAAAAAACCCTGAAAGATCTAGGGATGATGCCATTCCAATCAACTGAAACGCGTTGATCTGATGAGTAGTTTTATCTCCAGGCACTTCACTGATTTGCTTCAGGTGGGAAAAAAAGGGAAAACAAATATGAATGATGGGTGTTTATTTTCATGGCATACATTATCCTACTCTCCCGGCAGTTTCTCCATATGTATGTACCTCTTTGACCTGATGAGCTACATAAGGCTCTGAATCGTCATCATCGTTGTCGTATGGAAGAACAGGAACATAGTCCTCCTGAAACCATTCGTGTGCCTTGATCTCCGACATGGTGATCCGCTTCATCGGGTTGGGTTCAAGAATCCTCCGAAGAAGATTTTGTGCACCAGGAGAAAGCCACTCTGGGATCTGAGTGTCACCCTTAAAAATCTAGAGCACGATAAAAGTAGCATAATTAAAATGGTGTCAGAGAAGTAATGGAACTGAACTATAAAGATCACTTCACTTTTATCTGATTCAGTACCTTCTGATAAAGAACAACAATGTTTCGGTCATCAAATGGAAGATATCCTACGAGCATCATATAAAGAGTTACTCCACACGACCAGATATCCGATAATGACCCGTCATATCCTCTGTTCTGCAGAACCTGCAGGCATTTGGCCCAAGAAGTTAACAACTGTACAACACGAATTGTTTGGACTGGGAGTAGTCAGGCTTTCTTCACCTCTGGGGCAATGTAATTGGGGCTACCACAGGTTGTATGCAGCAATCCATCATTCTGAAAGTAAGATATCATGGAACATGATGAGTGATCAACTTGTGGAAATCATTTGAGAGAACTCAAGTTTTTTTTTTTTTAAGAAAAAGACTATTCCATCATACCCCGAGATGTTGCGGCAAAGCACTGAGACCAAAATCAGAGATCTTGATGTTTCCTTTTCGGTCAACAAGAACGTTCTCCGGCTGTAACAGTGGAACAAATTAGGAAAAAAAAAAACAGGGCCACAGAATATAACAAACTGAATTGATAGGACTGGCATTACGTCAACAGAATGAGAAGCATTTAGCACCTTCAGGTCTCTATGATAGACGCCCTTTTCGTGGCAATAGCTGACACCATCAATCAGCTGCTGAAAGAGTCTCCTTGCTTCTTGCTCTGGGAGTTTTCCCTTACTGGCCTGATCAGTTGCAGCAAAGAAAGCAACAGGGGGAATCAGATGCCTATTATAGAACTAATGGCATCGAAAAAGGAATATGTCCTGAACACGAGTGGTAAGACGCTTGGATAGGAATATTAGAAAGAGTTTCATTCGTGTGGGCTTACAATTCTGTCGAACAGTTCGCCTCCATTGACGAGCTCAAGCACCATGTAAATCTTGGTCTTGCTAGCAGCGATCTGAATGAAGAGGGTATTAAATACATGATCAAGAACATCATATCATAGGTGAACAGGTTGAGCACAAAGGCATGCGAAATACCATTGGAAAACTACAGGATTCTTTTCCATTTCAGGAAGAATGAAAAATGAAGCCATGGATAGTGTAAAGACAGGGCAACTGCTACTGGCTACTGCTATAGTCGGCGCTGAATGTCTTAGTCATCGACAGCAACGCATGGCATGCAAGCTACGGCGTTGCAAGCCGGATTAAGAAATTGTATAGCACAAACGAAGGCCTCGTGTACCCAGATACTCAAGTATCATGTCTTTATGAAAAGAATCTACTAGAACCCATCAAAGATGCAGAAACGGCCGGAGTCTGATAGAATAAGCCGGCTGATAAGACAAGCCGGCTGGTTTTATATGAGAGAAAAATACTGTTTGAATGGCTGATGAGCCTGGCTGATAAGACAAGCGAACAGGGCGAGCTAGGCCTCGTTTTCATTCCGAAGAAGCAATCACTGTCAGTATTGAGCCGTTCACCTCAGCCTCACATGCAGATACCGCGGCGGTAGTGGCATTCGTGTTTGGGTGTAGACATGGTCGTGCCAATAATTGGTGGACCCGGAGCAGCGCAACATGGAGCACCGTGTCCACCAGCTCAGCTTCTTTTAATCGGAGTGGCACGCTATATGGGCTAGGCGGGACCACACGCCTGTCTCTGCCATGTACATGGTATGGACCATGGCGGTAGGCAGAATAGCCAGTAGTACTGACTACTAGTCCTCCTACTAAAATACTAGTATGGGCCATGGGGTTAGGGTGTATACTAAGAAGTCAAACATTTTTAAGTTTAACAAAAATATAAAAATATTAATAGTAAATACATAATAAGTTTATTATTAGAGATATAAATATTAATACTACTTTTTTTAAAAAAAAAATTGATACTCTAATTAAGGCCTATTTAAATTGTATGGTCTAATA
Source organism: Chrysopogon serrulatus (assembly GCA_015844335.1). NCBI lineage: Eukaryota > Viridiplantae > Streptophyta > Magnoliopsida > Poales > Poaceae > Chrysopogon > Chrysopogon serrulatus. The sequence goes on from JADLZL010007306.1 coordinate 322,287, forward strand.
AAGTTTAGGGGGCTAATTTTAGACCGCTTAGCTTTAAAAGCTCCAACAGAGGGTATAAAGTTTTGTCTAAAGTCTAGCTAGTGTCACAAAAACTTTTAGACTATATAAATGAGTTAATGAGTTAAAGTAGTCTAAAATTTTAGCCCTCAACTTTAGAGGACGAAACTTTAGACCAGAGAGGACTAAACTTTAGACCAGAGAATCCAACAAGCTTGAAAGGAAAAGTAGCAAGTACATAAAGGCACTGAAAATTTTAGTTTAAATTGAACCACTAAAATATTTATAAATCTTAATTTAGCATTCTCGAGATCTATCGGCTCGTGCTAGTAGTACTAATTACTAAATACAGAGGCTAGTACTACTAATTACTAGGCCGAGGCATCTCGTGCACGTATTTTTACTACTAAAAATCAAAGGGAAATATACAAACTATAATGGAAAATACAGTACATTTCATAGAAAAGTGGGTTATACAATCCTACATGTAAGTTATGGTGCGTGACTTTTCATAGTACCTATGTTTTCCTTCAAACTAAATACTCCCTCCCTCCAAAAAGGGTAAATTTTTTATTTAAAAAATGATGTTTTGACTATTTGTCTTATTCAAAAAATTTATATATATTATAAATAATAAATTATTATTAAAGTATCTCTGATGAAAAAAAAGTCATAACAAGATATATAAATTTTTTTAATAAAACGAATGGTCAAACACGATGTTAATAAATTCTATAATTACGCTTTTTTTAGGGGGTAGAGTTTTATGAAACTTCTGTGCAATTTTTACGTTCCAAAAAATTCCGTAGCGGTGAAAATGGTGCGTGAGAGGGTGGTGCACCGTGCACGTGCGGCAGCCGGTAGATCAACAAGCGAGCCAAAGCCAACAGAGAAAGGGGACGGGGACGGCGACGGCGACGGCGACGGCCGCGGCCAGTGGGCAAGTTGCAGATGCGGATCAAGGAATCACGCCATCACGGCGAGGGAGCCACTTGTCTATATTCAAAAATCAATCAAACTGGGTAGAAATTGAAAAGGGTGGAATTGGGGAAGGGAATCTAGAAATGTTGTGTGAACACGTAGCAAAATCTAAACACGTTATTTTTTTTAAAAAAATAATCTAAACACCTAACAAAATCTACGTTACCCTTGCGAGTTATTATTAATTATTAATGCGGCTGCAAATTACGCGCGCGCAGGATGTATGTAAACTATCGATTTCGAAATAGTAGTAAATACGGAGGTAGCTTCTGGAAGAATTTAATTTTTTTTTAAAAAAAAGAAGAATGAAATACAGTAACGGGATAATCCATTTCTTCCCCGGCTGGGAAACGCTCGGCTCGTAACTCGGAAGTCGGAACTGAACCGAAGAAGCATCTAGAGACGGAAGAAGAAGACGGAACGGAATCGAGGACGGACCTCGTGGAGGCGGACGACGTTGGGGTGCTTGAGCAGCTTGAGCGTGGCGATCTCGCGGCGAACCTGGTCGTCGACGCGCTGCGACACGACGCGGGCGCGGTCCAGGATCTTGACGGCGAACTGGGCGCCGCTGCCGCGGTGCCGCGCCTGCTTCACCTTCCCGAAGTTGCCCTCCCCGAGCGTCCGCCCGAGCTCGTACGCGCCCAGCAGCCCGCGCGCGCCGCCGCCGCTCACCATGTCCGGCCGGCCGGGATCGATCGATCGGAGCCGCCGGCCTCCGCGAAGCTCGCTCGCTCGCCGGGATTCCTGGACCGCCTCAGATACTTCCTCCCAGTGGTCCGCGACTGTTTGGTCGGTCAGTTGGTGTCTGGAACGGATCGGGATTCAGGGGAATCTGCCGCGCCGGGCGCCGGGCGAGTCGGAGGTGGAGGAGGACTGGAGGGGAGGAAGGCGGGGAAGGGGATCGAGAAACGGAATCGATCGTATTTATAGCTCCTGCTGCCGTCGTGCTCGCTCCCTTCCTCTTCGGTTTTTTTTTTTTTTTTTTTTTGGGTTCCCAACTCCCATCCACTCCACTTGTGGAGTTGCGCAATGTGCACCCCAAGGACGACAATGGACAATGGACATGCCATGCCTCTGCTGAATCGAGTTTTTTTTTCCTTCCATCCTGAAATAATTTGGACTCCAGTGTATCTACAATTGTACATTGTAACGCAGTGAGTTCGGTTGCAGTGCATGTTGATGTCTCGATCCAACTAACTAGAGTTATATCTGTTTATTTTGTTAGGCCTAGGTATCATCTGCTTTTTTAATATAATCGGTAGCTCTCTCAAAAAGTTTATAGGGAAACTTTTAATTTAATTAAATTGCAAACAACTTGACAAAATGTGAGGAAAATTTTAGATAAGATATTAAAATTGCTCGTTTTTATTTAGTTAAGTTTTTGTCGATTTAACTAAATAAAATTTTATTTAAACTTTTTAAGAAATAGTTTTCCTAGGGATTTGGCTTCATCCTAATCAGGTTAATATAGTTTTGTTGTGTGGAAAAATGAATTTAAAAATCTATTTAAGTCATGAATTTGATTTCTACTTTAATTTTAAAAGAAATGGGTTTCAAAAATTAAATTTCTTGGAAGACCACATGGTATTTCCATGTGAGCACATATTCAGCATCCCACATCAACATCCATGTACGGGTCCTAGCCTATTTGGATGATCACTGAGACTCGAAAAAAGTTTAAGAGTCAAAAGTTTGAGGACCAAAATGATATACTAAGGCCAAAATGATGATGCATTTTGAGAGTACGAGGACTGACATAACATATCCTAATAAATTTAAGGACTAGAATGACATATTTTATGAGTAAAAGCTTTGGCATGACATATCCGTATGAGTTTAAGGACCGACCATGCTTTACTCATGTATAAATTTAAACATATTTTTTACTGTCTCGCTAAATTTCATTATCTGAATCTCCATTTGGAGGGACATCACTTGAACCTTCTCTTTATTGTTATTATTTCCCTCGTGTGTTGGATGGATTCTCTAAGTTTTGTTCTCTATACTAAAATGGCTCATTATAATTTCTTTGTGTCAAAAACTTCATGAGAAAGCTATTGTAGGGGTCTATTAGAGCATTTCCAAGAGTCTTTATCATTAGATAGTCATTTTCATAAAAATTGCTTTTGCTCTCCAACAATTTTTCTACATTTTGATTTTTCTACATTTTGTATACACTGAGAGAATCATTTTTGTTTTTCTATCTTTGGCTAGCGCGAGAAATCTAGAATAGAAAGTGCTATGTTTGGATAACCAGATAAAGAAACTGTTGCTAGATATTTTTCTTTATCAAAATTTCTATATTCCTAACGATTAGGGAGGATATAGAGATTTCTTGGAGTTGATTTTAAATTTAGATAACGATGTAGCCTCTCCATTAATGGAGAGGTAAAAGGGTGGTTTTATAGAGTGAAAAAGAAAAAAATTGAACAATCTATTGGAATCTAATTATTTTTGTTTATTTTCTTATCGTTATGATATAGAGCCAAAGAGAGAGCCTATGCGAGGTGCTCAAGGTTTGCTCCATTCAAAATGGCCATATGTACAATAAGGAAACATAGCTCTTTTAGCTTGAACTAGTTTCGCCTTGTTTCGGTTTATTCTCCCTCACAGAATCAGCCAAAACCAGCTGAAATCAGCTGGCTGCATGTCTTCTTTTTGAAATGACACTCTGGCTGATAAGAATTGAACAAACAGAATGTGTTCTAACATTGTTTGCAACACTAGAGTTTATATTTGGATGCCTTCACGCGGGAAGTGTTAAATGCTCCTTTGGTAAAGCTCTGGAATCTGGAAAGAGCTTCTGCTTTGGCTGTAGCTTGAGTCACCAAACTGACACCAATAAAATAACTCTCGCTAGCTAGCAACCAGGAGACACTAGAAAAATTGGACTACGTCCAAGGACTGGAGATTATGGCTACCTCCAGCTCGGCTCCGTTCCTCTGCCTGCCCCACATGGTATGCATTTGAAACTTCAAAAAGCGATTTTCCAGAAACATTTATCTGTTTTTAAATCTTTTTAGACGGTGATGTTACTTGACACTAATGCAAAAAAACATCAAACATTGGTAGATTTTGATTTTTTTTCAAAAGCTATCTAATTTGAAAATAAAATATTGGGATTGTTTTCTTTTGCTTGGGATAGTTTTCTTTATTCTTATATCACCCTTTTGCACTAATACTTCCGTCACACGCATGGTGCAAAATAGCAGGACACTTTGAACATTACGCACATTTCATTCATTTTTCAAAAATAAAGGAGAATCCGCTCTACCAAATGTTTTCCAAAAAAAGGGCTTGAACTCGCATAAAAGCCACTTCTCTAAGTAAAAGATCTAGAGAGCTAGAGTTGTTTTAGAAAGAGATAGAACCCTGCCGAAACTTTTGAAGTGTCATACCAAGATACTCTCTCTCTCTCTCTTTCTCTGTCTCATCTTTGACAAACTCTCTAAGGTCCGTTCTCTTTAACCTAATGGTTTATCACATTTTTTTCTTGTGTGAAAAAATCATGAGGGAACTATCGTATATTAAATTTAGATAGCGACATAGCCTCTCCATTAACAAAGAGCAAGAAGGGTGTATTTTCATGAGCGTATAGGATAGAGATTATAGAGAGTTTATTTTGTTTTGTTCGTTTTTGCACTCACCCTTTCCATATTGTAAGTCATTATGAATTACCTCTGCCAAATGTTTTTTAAAGGAGCTTCAACACTACCATAGGAAAATGTCCTAGTTGCTCTCGTCTCTCCCTCCAAGTTTTTCTTTCTAAAAACACCCCTCCAAATTTAACATATGTCCAGATAATAATTCCCTAAACTAACTTTTGATTCAATTTACTGCCTCTACCTATCCCAGTTGGACAAATTCGTATCGTAAAAGTTTTTTATATTTTATTTCTCTATGATAAATTAAATGTTTTAGTTCGAAATTACATAGAGGACATCATCATATTTTGTGCTAGAAAACCAATGGACTTGCCCTTACGTACACTCTCGTGCTCCTCCTCCTTTGGTGGCCATACCAACGCAGAGCGGGCAAAGCCTCTCCCTTTGGCATTCCGGGTGAGAAAGCAACGTGGTACGATGGAACGGAACGGACGGGACGCCCCGGAAACCATCCGGTCCGACGTCACCGGCGGGGCCCAGCAGCCGTCCAGGCCCACGTACGACGTGGCCGAATCAGATGCCCCCAAGCCGGGCCGTTACCACGGAACCCCGTACCCGCGGGCGGCGGGGGGAAAGGTGGGCCTTTTCCGTGTCACCAGACTCACCACCACTTGTCCACTCCCACCCATCTCGACCGTTTGTTTTGATCCCCGTTGGAAGATTATTACGGAACTACCCCTCGGTGATACTGGAAGGAAGGAAAGGCTTTTGTCGATCGGCTCGGCGCCGCGCAGGGGGTAGTTTAGGCAAACAAATTGATGTGGCTGGGGATGATTACCTAACCGATGGATAAGAATGCGTGCACCGGCAATCACACGTAGCAAGAACAAGTTGTCGTGTTGACCATTGGTGAGCTCCTATTTTTTTTTTTTTTTTTGAAACAACTGGTGAGCTACTAGTTACTAGTAGTCGCGCTGCCTTTCGCATGCCTTGTTTGGTGGGCCATGGCATCTGCATAGGTTGTGTCAATTGAGGGGCTCGGCGTCTCACATTATTTTTCACTACCGCTAATCCACTAATAATCCTGCGGCCACCGGCCACTAGCTTGGTCGGCTCAAGCGGCGGGTTATATAATTATTAGGATTTGTTTAATCTACAATATCAAAAATTACCTAGCTAATACTAAATTTTAAATTTTAGAAGAAGTTATTTGGATTCAACTGCTAATAGGTAATTGGATAGTGAATGGACTATTACCAACTTTAGCTCTGCCAATGAAATTAATAGTTAGCAGCATTCGGACTAATAATTAGTACGTCTGTTTGAATCTACCAGTACTAACTTTAGCTGCTTAAATTTATTTAGTGCAAGTAGATCAAAGGCCCTTAGACAGGGTCAGGGGTGGTACAAGTGGTCGTGCCGCTTGGTCACCAGGTAGGATCCACTTTGCAAAGCTTCCTCTTCTGGTTGGGTGTCCACGGGCGGTCGTGACCCATGACGTGCCATTGGTGAAATCACGCGTTGACAGTTCAGGCTAGGGGACTACCGATACGTAGTAAATCAAATACGCACAGTACTTGTCGGCACACCATCTTTCCTAGCTAATGTACCTTATTATATCTTTTTTATTTTATTTTATTTTACCAGCGAGCGTACGTCAGGCTCGAAGACAAGGCAGCCGGTGAGAATCATCAGAAGGTGACAGACGGACTCAAACAAAGCTACAGATGAATAACCTTGCTACCTACGAAGATCGACGACACCTAATTCCACGTCACCCGTCAAAGTTAATTTATTAAGCCGAGGTGCGTGGTTCGTGCAAAAATAAACTAACACAAAAACAATCAAAGGTGCCTGCTGCTTCTAGAAACTAATAGCAGCAGTTGATTTGTGTGATACTTTATTGCAGTACCAAAAAAAAAAAAAAAAAAAAAAACTATATATGAGCGGCTCAGCTTGTCGAAACTTGTCTTAGCGTCTTGTCTTAGTGTCATTTTAGTCCTTGAACTGTCAAATTTAATATCAATGAGACTCAGAACGAGAGAAGAATAGAGAATGAATGACAAAAGGATCTCTAGTTTCATTGTAAATGAGGAGAGCCCTCAAATCAGAAATAGGGATCCTGATTTGAAAACTCCTATGGGGTGTTTGGCTGGTCATATAAACCGGTTAATTTGGTGTGAGAGAAAAATACTGTTTGAACGGCTGATAAGCTCGAGCTTATAAGACAAGCGAACTGCTTGAGCTACTCTAATAAAACCATGCAATTAGCTAGGACCAGCCGGCCAAGTAAGGCAGTGGAGAGAGGGACCGCCTCCTTATTGGACGAAATAATGGTACATTGATACCTTGACAACTATGGATGATGCAGTTGGTATGGTGATAGTCTGATAGATGTATCTTTTGGTGCTAGTCATGCGGTTTGAGAGGAGCCACGTCCTAATCAGGACCCATATGCAAGTGATGGATCAAACCATATCTAGCTTCTCGTATTAAATGAATGAAAACACTAGAAGCATACGCCAACCGAGGCGAGCTACCCAGCCGTCCATGCGTGCAGAACCGCTACCTCTGGACGGACGAACAGTAGTTCGTCGTCGTCGTCGGCGACGGCCAGGCAAAGGACGACGGTGACCATGCGTCTGATTGACGTGACAGTATTTCATTACCAAGCAGTGACAGCCAGCAGTTACCGGAGGGTTAGGTTAAACGCACGCCATATATGTGCATCAATCAAGTCTCCAGTAATATGACGATTTTGTCATCACACTGTTAAGCATATATGTCGTTGCATTTGGTTTTGTTTTTCCACCTCATCTTAGAACATTTTTAAGAGTTTTTCTTAATAAACTCAACATTTAAATCATCATTTATATAAAATTGTTCTTATCTTTTCACCTTTTAATAACTTTTCTATATGAGAAATCTAAAATAAAAAATAATAGATATCCGAAGATGTAAATAAAAGAAGCTTTTGAAGTATATTTAATCAGAATCTACATCCCTATCGATTAATAAAAGGTACATAAAAAGACTCTCGAACTTTCTATTGGTCACCCATCTTTGGTAATATATTGGGATCAGAATCCATATTCACCATTTGTAGGTAGAAAACGTCTACTTTAGATCCCTTAACTTTTAAAAAAGTATACTTAGATCCCTTAACTTCAAAACCAGACAAAACATGTCCCTCAACTTTCAAAACGTTCATATTACGCCTCTGGACGGTTTTGAACAACGGTTTTGCTACAGTGGGTTTTGCTACTGTTATGATGGTTTTTTCTTTTTTTTTTTTATTTATTTTGGTTAAATTTTTGAAAAATCATAGTAAATCACAAAAACATAAAATGAAAAATCCAATTTTGATGGACTCTATATGAGTAGATGTGCAAGTGAACATATAATATGATATGTTTTAGTATAAAGTTTTTGCTACGAACATTTTGTCTTTTTTTTTTTTTATTTATTTTGGCTGAATTTTTGAAAAGTTATAGTAAATCACCGATCGACGAGAAATGAAATAGAAAATAATAATATTTGAAGATGTAAATAAAAGAAGCTTTTGATGTATATATTTTTTAATTAGAATCTATATTCCTATCAATTAAAAAGTACATAAAAAGACTAGGAGTTCCCATGGGTCATCTATCTTCTGGCCTTGGTAGGTGATCTATCTTCTGGCATCGGAAATCTAGGACTGTAGAGGCTTTGTAGGTCCATGCCTCGTGGGAGATGCATAAGAATCCTGCTTTTAACAAGGGAGGAGATTCGCTTCAAGCATACTCTTGTACTCCCTCTATTCCAAATTATAAGACATTCTAAGAATTTTGGAGAGTCAAAGTTTTTAAAGTTTAACTAAATTTATATAATAAAATAATAATATTTATGACACCAACTAATTATCATTATATTTTTATGTCATAAATATTTATGTTTCTTTCTATAATTTTAATAATGACTTGTAATTTGGAATGGAGGAAGTAACTGATATAAATAAGGCCCTGTTTAGAGCATTAAAATTTTCATCGTTCTTATATTCTTTCTATGATTTTTATATAATTTATGTGAAATTTCTATGATCCAAACGAGTCTTTACGATCATAACTTTTTTTAGCAAGGATCAGAACCATTGTTGATTATTTGTTTGTTTAAAGATTGGGCCTCCTCAACTACGATTTATGCACAAGCCCACCTACATGCTTTGGAGTTGAGTTGGGAACATTTTATAACGTGGGCCGGAGAGCGCAGCCCATTACGCACATTCCTCCTTGTGCGCAGATGAATGGGCTGAGTCCATAGTAGAATCAGCGAATCACGGTGAGAAGGCCGTAGCCCGTAGGCATCGGGACATATATTACGTGATGGAGAGAAAATCTATATAGGACTCACTTGCGTAAGTTTGATTTTCTATCTCTCAAATAAAAAGCCTAGATATTCAGATTTCTTCAACTTTTAAAACCGTCTGCCTCCCTGAGTAAATTTGAAAGCAGTTTAGTTGACTTGGCATCAAGTCAAATGCGAGAGAGGTAAACCGAACTTTTACAATAGTCTAGCAAGGTCAATTAGGCTTTACGAAAAACCTTCTAGATATGATTTTTTTTAAAAAAAAATATCCATTTTCGTGAAATAATAAATATGAATTTAAAAAGGATAAAATCTGATTTAGTATTACAAAAAATATATAAAAATCATTTTAACCCATAAAAAGGATGAAACTGGTTTCATGTTTCCTAGAACCACGGTCTTATAGCTCACCATCTTCAGATGGGTGCCCTTAGCGTTGACTGTTTTGAAATAATTTACATTGATGCCATCTGAATCATAGTGATTTATATCTCTGAGTGAATTGTATTTTATAGCTTTATATACAAATTCATGAAAAGAAAGGTTGATTAGGATATTGTAAGAATGGAGCTGCTTTTATAACAACCAAAATTTAGTAACGGGTCTACATACACCCATATAGATATTTTCAAAGGTGACTAGTTTGAAAGTACTATTTATACATGGAAATACTTTTAACATGTTGGACTTTTCTTTCTTATTTGAAATTTTCATTTACTCGCTAATTAGTACATATTTCCAGCCAAAATGCATGTCTCAAGAACTTACAACATACCAATTCAAAAATATTATTATTTGGTATAAGAAGCACTGATCCAACTATTCTCTCGCGATCACCATTATTGTTTGGCGTGTCATTGAGCATTAATTACGTGACTAATAAATGAAGAATTGACCACACTTTACACATTATTTTGACTGAAGCTACATTAGGCTAGTTAGGTAACAAGCCTAATTAGCTACTCCCTCCGTGTTAAAATTATAGTCGTTTTGGATGTATGTGATATAAGTTTGACTTGATTTATAAAAAATACATGTAATATTTATATATTTAGATAAATTTGTTAAAAAACTAGATTGTTGAAGACGGAGGGAGTAGCTAGGAGGAACGGACATCAAGCATGCAGTGCAAACGGAATCAACACTTGACGAGCATACCGTACCGTATGCTGTTGTGCTTCCATCTATCGTCTTCTCATGAGTGTTCAGCATGTACTTTATCAGTTACTTGTTATCTCTATTTTTTTCGAAAGGAAGTTGTTTCAAATTTCTTTGGAGAGGCACATGTACCAGCTGAAACGTATCATAATAAAATTGCAGTGATGACACTTTTTTATTAGCTGAGTAGTTGATCACATAGCTTCATCCACTACTTGCCGCTTAATTTCAGAAGCTGGTTGTGTGAAGCCACAAATGCATGCAACATCATCATGATTTCATTTTTTTTCCTAAAACATGTATCATAAAATTATTAACATACACATCTCAAATGCCGCCAAAACCCAGCATTTAAATTTAATAACCAAGCACAGTAGCTTACTTGTCATAAGTAACTAATATACAACTAATTAGCTAAAAGGAAAACCAATCATGTTATTCACAGAATATATATAAAATCTGAAATGTCCATCCCATGAATGCCTAATTGTTTGTTTGCATGTCCAAATTAAGATGAGATATGCATGGATGGCAACTTAAATCTAGCGATGCTAGCTAGCTGCTCTAGCTAGTAGTTGGCGAGGGGATTCCATCCCTTACCGACTACACGTCCCTCTCATATCTTTAAGATTCTATAAGATTGACGAAGACCTAACCGCAACCTCCCAAATTGCGACGACCATGTCCGATTGAATGAACCCTAGTACCTTTTGCAGCTTCGTGAAAAATCAACACGATTAAATTTCTAATACGGTTCCATACAAGATGGACGCTAGCTAGCTTTATGATGAGATGGTCGATCATGCATAATAAAGCCTTGGGATTTTTTAGAAGCATGAATCTATCTTGGTGTCACAGTGTGACAGTAGCCATTGGATGACAGATTGATGACTTTACAACTTTATGAGAATATTAGTACGTAGCAAATAAACAGGTGCAAAGTTCACATCATGCAGGCGCGCGCGCGCATGTCATTTCACCTCACACACAAACACACAAAAGATTGTTTTAAAAAAAAACAGCTCAAGGTATATGTGGGACACGTGTATATATATATATATATATATATATATATATATATGACGTTTCCAGATCAGCATGTTTTTTTTCTTTGCGCGGAGAGCATGTCATTTCACCTCGATATGATGAGATTGCAAACGTTACTACAAAAGATTGTTTTAAAAAAAACAGCTCAAGGTATATGTGGGACTTGAGGCGTGTCATTTTAGGGCTACCTCATCTTTTCACACGGCTCCAAGCATGACATAATATATATTTTAGACTGTAGCGAAACGGCCCGAACAGGAGAGGTATGCCGCGACTAAAATATCTTAGCATGTTGGGTTATTGTTACAACCCTCATTTTTTGGATTGTACTTGTTGGGCTAGCTATCACGGCAACGGCGGCCTATCTTTTATTGTTTGTCTTTTACATGTATATGGCCTAACATGACAACAATCATTCAAAGAAACACAAAATATGGCTTTTTGGCTTGGAATGTTTAGTCATTTGTTAATTTGAGAGACAAATGCTAAGAAACTAGGCATTCTCGTATACACAACTCCATGTAGAAAAGTGGTAAAGCACATGATTAGATCTCGATGCAACGAAAACTATGTAAATTCGAACCAGATTAGTATAGTTTACCGAGGCCATGCTTATAGATTATTGGCAGCGGCATTATAACGATTAGCGAAGCAACAGGCTATTGGACCATGCTTGTGCCAAGAAAAAGGCCTGTTGTACCAGCACGAGTGGGTTGGAACATATCGGTAAGGCCTAGCTCTACTCTCAGTCATTATAGTTTCAGCATGGCACAGCACTCCTCATGTCCAAATGCACGTCCTATATGTACTTTCTAAAAAAAAAAAAAATAGGAGAGGCCTGCAAGAACACCTACTAATGGTTATTAACATATATAATCGGGTTGTTCGACTGGTTAATATAAGTCGATTGATAAGATAAGCCGATTAATTTACAGTAAGAGAAAAATACTATTTAAATATATGATAAGTTTGACTGATAAGTTAAGCAAATAGGATAATATAAATACAATATAAAGCATTGGTTCCTAGCCGATTAGTTTGGTTGCACGTAGTAAAGCTTGATACCACGGGCGTCGAGTCTTCAAGCGGAGAGACGACGGCAGCAGCAGCGTAGTAATGAGATAATAAAAGGTTGGGAGGGACGGTACGATATCAGCAATGAACAGGAACAGATCGATATCAATACGCCGTACCTTTTAACAGGCTTGGCCGAACCAAACACTTTGTGTATCATTATCCAGCAACAGAGTAATCATCGAATTGCGTTACATTTTGCGGAACCAAACACGTTGACATATGATAGATAGTACGTATGGCGGAGATGCACACACGTGCCCTGCTGCCCGGTGTTGATTGCGAATTTGGTAACACGCGCAATGCCTTGCGTTGGTGCGTGCTCAGTAGTGTGCGTTTGTGGCTTCCTATCTTCCTCTAGGGAAAAAAAAAAAAAAAAAAATTGATCCGCGGTAGGCAGACAGCCCTATATAGTATAACACTATAGCTACTAGTGTCAACGAAGTGCACATGCACAGCGCCTGCAGCTAAGGCGTCGTGTCCATGTCTTTTGAAGCCCTCACACACTACCTACCACCCTTCTCCTTTCTTTGTGATGAAAGTGCCGATCGACATGTGGCTACGTAAAATGTAGCTACGTGACGTAGTGGGTCATTGGCCTGCTGGTAGCTTTATTTAACTGTTAACCGAGCAGCTTTCGGGTACGGTACGCTGCAGCTCTCCATCATGCACAGCATATCGTTGTTATAATATCCAAAAGCAAATGAAGTTCTAACAAACTACCGTACTACTTAGCAAGCTAGCTAGGCAGTAGATATCATCCATCGCGTCCACGTCCAGCAATCCAATGTGCTGATGAAATTTGTGAACTTTTCACAGCCACCTAATAATAAGTTGCTCATTAGCTTTTTCTTGCCTTGGTTGAAACTGTGCAGGCGCTTTGTACCAATGATTGTCGTCGGGTTTTGTTCTATGGGCTATAGCTAGTAGTGCACTTGCAGTCAATGGGTTTTCAGTGGTGGTGTGGTGGTCGTTTTTAGCTGTTTGAGTGACTTGACTGACTGACGGACTGACTTAGTGACTTGTTATATATTCATATATATTTGACATATTACCTACCAATGGTGGGGTCACATTGGAATTGCAAAGTCACAAATTCTGCACCAGATAGTTGCCTCCATCAAGTACAAAGCAACTCTCTCTCTCTCTCTCTCTCTCTCTCTCTCTCTGTGTGTGTGTGTGTGTGTGTACACTTAATTGGGCATGGCGTCAGTGTCAACCTTGTTGGGGCTTATTGTCAATGCAATTTCAAATGCTCACTTCTTAGACCATGGTTCTAAATAGCATCACTTTAGATTAATGCGAAAACAATTTTAGGAGACAATTTCTTTGATTTACTAAGGCAATCAAAAAAAGTTCTTGCATCCAAAAATGCGTAGCAATTTTCAGAGGCAACCAGTCCATTTATATATAGAAATACTCAGGAAACTACTACCTCTAAAAACGAATTAACGGAAGCGAGCATCTTAAGACATCCTCCTTTGTAATTGAGGGTCATTTACAACTCTAAAAATACTGCCAAAGCCAATATACAGCATCTGCCCTACCTCAGCCCGTCACATGAAACCGTGCAAATCACCTAGACACCTACACAACAACGCGAGCATGGATATACACACGTGCACGCAGGTGAGATCCAACAACGGTCGCACGATAACCTTCTACGGCACTGGGATATTGTGCAACCTCTTTGACGATCTAAGGCGGCCAACTACATCGCATTGGAGGAGGCAGATGGTGATAATGGGCTCGACGATGGGCTTACAACCAACTGCCCTTGTCTATTTTTCCTATCAATTAACAGAGGCGAGCATGAACCACTGCCGATGTTGTTTCTATAATAAAACCACGAAGCAGAGCTGGCCAGTAGGAATGGCAGTGGGGCGGTCTCAGGTTAAGCCCCGATAGATTTTGGATCCTACGGGCACAAATGCGGGGAAGATTCTCTCTCCCAACATAGATTTCTGGTCCGAGGAATCATTATTGGGTTTAGTTTCGGCCTTTGGGTTCCATCGAAGGATGACCAACAGATCACAAGCTTGAAATAGTATTATATTGAATCAAAACTCATGTCTTGTTTAATAAATTGTTTTTGTAAGCTACTAGGTTTGTTCTAAGATGAGTCATGAAATTATCGAACCTACGACCAGTCAGTTAACAGTCGACCGCTCTACCACTGAGCTATTGAGGAACATTGTTTGTTGCCTTTTGTTTATACATGTAAACATGTAGCATATATGATGCATGTGTTGCTACAAATTTCTTTATTGCAATGCCATATAGTGGCAGTTTCAGGTTTCTGGAATTCACTGAGTTTGATGGCGGGGGTGAATTATCATCTGAATCGGTAGTAGATCGCAGTTTCAAATTTTGGGTTCTAGTTTCAATGCGGGTGCATAGAGAGTTCACCCAACCTAAATCAGCCCCATTTTCATCCTTAGCGGATGGTCAGTCCGCCTCTAATAATTAATTTTATTGACTTGTGAGTTGTGACAACGGATTCTGTGGTCATGTCAACACTAATTTAGGGCTGGCTAGGCCATCGAGGTGTGTAACTGGGCTGACTAGGCTTGGACTGGGCCCACCACACATATAGTACTCTCTCCATTCCAAAATAAATGCACATCTTGCTTTTCTTGAAGTCAAACTTTTTTAACTTTGTCTATAAATATAGAAAATTAAATCAAAATTCATATCTTCAAATAAGTTTATTTTTAAATGCATATGCTATGCCCTATCTAATGATACTTATAATACATTATAATTATTAATAAATTTATGTGTAAATTTGGTCAAACTTCAAAAATTTGACTCCTCAAAAAGTGAGATGTGCGTTTATTTTGGAATGAAGGGAGCATGTGTTTGTTTTGAACAAGGAAATATCTGTTCAAATACATTGACAAGTCCACAGGGCTTCTGTAATCCACACATGTAAAACCTTAATACGAGTGATGGATGACGAAAACCCAAAAACAATGAATGGCTATGGAGAGCTGAAACATGCTAAATAAAAGTACATCCTAAAAGATCATGGACAATAATGCAAGGACAAGAACGTGCTTGG
This sequence comes from Chrysopogon serrulatus, assembly GCA_015844335.1. Taxonomy (NCBI): domain Eukaryota; kingdom Viridiplantae; phylum Streptophyta; class Magnoliopsida; order Poales; family Poaceae; genus Chrysopogon; species Chrysopogon serrulatus. The sequence continues at coordinate 337,557 of JADLZL010007306.1, forward strand.
CCCCGCCGCGACCACGTAGCTAGTGTTTAGAGAGATTCTATAAATTATGCATTGTTCATCACATACACATTTTAAAGCGAAGCGGATCAATGATCTAGTTCACGGATTTGATATATCTATATATTCGTTCCACGTGAATGTCTAGAGATGAATGTGATGAATTGTGAAAAGTAATGGCAGAGAGCTGATCGAAGGTACAAATTGTGCAAGCACCAATAAGCAGCAATGTCCCGATCATGCTCATGCATGTGACACCCATTTGTCAAACACGTGCCCTGTGTGCCGCATTTTTGCACACGGCACACAAATTCCTTGTACAACAACACCGAATTTACCCAAACGAATAAGACAAGGTCATCGTCGGCACATATTCGCCATTTATCCGCCCCATAAATCTGTCTCGAAATGCAATATTGCTTGGTCAAAACATTTCACATTCACTCACCAACCTAGGACTGTAACGTGTCCGGTTACACAGCGAAACTTTTGACAATTCCCGTTGTTGCAGCGGCCTTGCAGTTGCGCGTGTCGGGGGCTAGCTCAAATATTGCCCGCCTATATATCAGTATCAAACTTTTATATTTTGGACTCAATTTCATCCATGAACCATCAAAGTGTGTTTCAGTCCTTAGCGACCATTAATAAATGCAAATGTGTTGTGTTAATTATTACCTTGTAATGGTATCAATTATAGATATCCCACTATATATTGCTTGTGTGGGAGTAATTATGACTGCTACGAACACTATTTAGTAACTTGAGAACACACAATGAATTACAACAATAGCAAATCTATTTAGGCTCAACTAATATTGAGTTGTTAAAAAATAAAATTATGATTGAATTGTATGATCTATCTAAATGATTAGATTGTTTTATTTGAGGATATTTGGATATATATATTTATATTTATTTAAAAATATGAATATAAATATCAAAAGTGTGCTTTTCTATTTGATAACTGGGGATACTTCACTACTACAGAATAGACTTTTGGACCACATGCGATTTTGGCTTTAGTCTTGGAAAATTTTATGTTCGGGACTAAAGGATCTTTAGTCTCGGTTGGAACAACCAACCCGAACTAAAGATAACCTTTTAGTCCCAGTTGGTGTTAGTTTGGTTTAGTCCCGGTTGGTAACACCAACCCGGACTAAAGGTCCCTCCAGAGTGAATTTAAAAGAAGAGAGTATCTTATACATGTTAGATGTGTGCGGAAGTTAAGATGGTAGAGCACGCGCAAGGGCTAAAGTGGGAGGTCTTGAGTTCGAATCTCCACAGCAGCGTAACTTTTTTTATCCCCAATAATGTCTTTTAGACGCCCTTTAGTCCCGATTCCTTTGTCCCGGTTCCCAAAACCGGGACTAAAGTTGGCTGGGAACCATGACTAAAGGCATAGTCTCCAGTAGTGCCTAATGATGACCATCAATCTTGAATCACAAGTGTAACATTGTGGTGTTATAATGTCTTTTAGATGCCCTTTAGTCCCGATTCCTTTGTCCCGGTTCCCTAAAACCGGGACTAAAGTTGGCTGGGAACCAGGACTAAAGGCATAGTCTCCAGAAGTGCCTAATGATGACCATCAATCTTGAATCACAAGTGTAACATTGTGGTGTTGTATATGTAGGATAAGGAACGCTGAGCACAAAAAATGTTAAAGAGGCTAAAATCGACTTCTGACATTTTATGGATGAAACAAATGAGCCTAAAAAATAAAGTTTGAGGACTAAAATAATCAATTATAATAGCTCTAGTGTGATACTGAGTCTAATTTGTTTAAAGGTTCAAATATTCACCATTTTAAAAGTTCAGAGATGAAACTTGAGTCTTGGGCGAGGGATCAAAATGACTATTTTGCCCATGAGCTGCAAGCTTATTATATTATACAGATAGATGTAGAGATAGTTCAGACTCAAGAGTACGTGTTCTGACATTTTTTTTTTTCAAAAAGAACTGGGCACAAACTTGAAGTGGGAGGATGAAAAGGCACTGGAGAATGGAGATGGAGCGTGCTACATTGTTAATGGGCGCTACTCATTGCGTTAGAGGAGACAACCTACCACACCGTCACTAAACAACCGTTGCGTGACTCGTGAGTGGACCAGAGAGACTTTAGTTTCAAAATTCTATTCATGTTGGAAGCAACTTTAACCTTTTTTCTGATAAATTTCTTCAAGCCATGTAATGCGTAGCTTGGAAAGGACTGATGAAGTATCAGGAATTCAGGATAATATATTATTGCCGTGCCGTAGCATAAACAGCTGAAGCAACAATGGCCTAGCTATCTGGCTACTATATATCTCTCCTAGCACAATAGATTAGAAGTAACACGGCAGGCCGGCCGCATCTAACCCCATCTATTAAGAAAAGACTTTAAGGTCAAGGGGAAATTTACCCTAGGACACTGCTAGTAATCGCTCTTTGCTGATGGACACTGAAGAAGTTGAGATTTGCTGAAGGACACCTTGATTCTTATTTAATTTGCTGGTGGACACCACGTCCAACTAAATATTTTTATAAAATAGATATAAAATCATATATGTGCCACAAAATTATACCATAAAATCTATTAGACTCTACATGATGAGAACTACACAATAAAATATTGTTTTACATTAAAAATAACTATTTTATTTATAAAGAGAGGCAAAATAGTTATTTTTAGTGTAAAATAATATTTTACTATGTAATTCTCATCATGTAGAGTCTAACAGATTTTATCGTATAATTTTGTAGTACTTATATGATTTTATATCTATTTTATAAAAATATTTAGTTGGGCGTGGTGTCCACCAGCAAATTCAACAAGAACTAAAGTGTCCTTCAGCAAATCTTAACTTTTTCAGTGTCTAGCAGCAAAGAAAGATCACTTGCAATGTCCTATGGCAAATTTTCCCTAAGGTCAATGTGATGTTACCTTGACCGTTAGATTTTACACACTTCTGTGTACTTGAGAACAAGAGAACCTAAGTGTGTAGCTCGTTTGGCACATTCCTTGTGGTGGAACTTGCATACATGTTTAAATCCTTGACTTTAGCATTGATGCTTGTATTTTTTTTTAGGTTTATTATACGATTTGATGAGATATTCTTTGGATAGTTGGTACCGTTTTTATCAATAGCGAGACACACCTATGACAACTTTGTTGATCTTAAAATCTTCTGCTTTATAGATGCTAATAGGGATAAAGTTTACCTGCATGCATTCACTGGTTTGTGTGAGCGTGCATACATATTTATGGGCATATGCATTCGTACTTTATGATTCGTATAAAAAAAATTCATGCTTAGTAGAATTGCAAATATATTGTTAAATAAAGAACATTATACTTCGACACCATGACTCATTCAAGGGTTGTCAGAAATACCAATCATCCCTAGACATGTCTCTTCTAGAGACAGACAATATTAAAAATAGAGGATATTTTTAGAGGTAGTCAAAAACATCAGTCACTTTCTAGAGACGATCCATCTCTCACTACCTCAGATCGGCATATCACCGCCGGCCCTAAACCCCCCATCAGTGCTGGATTTTGAACCGGCAGAGCCATGTCGGCATTGATGAGGGTTGAACATCAGTGTCGGTTCCCACAAACCGGCACTGAAGCTCAATTTACACTGCCGGTTGGAGAGTGAAGCCGGCAGTGTTGTAAGTCCACATCAGTGCCGGTTGGAAATAGAACCGACACTGATGAAGAACATATCATTGCCGGCTCTATTATCAAACCGATACTGATCTGCTATTGATCAGTGTCGGTTTGTTATTAGAGCCGGCACTGATCAGTAGAAGATCAGTATCGGTTGGTTGCTGCCCACCGCCAGTGATGGGCATTGTATCACTGGCGGTCTCTATGACAACCGACACTGATTGGTATTTTTAATAATTGGTTTTTGTTCTCTTTTTTAATTTGGTTTTTGTATTATATTAAAATTCATATTTGCTAATAGGAAAACAAAATCATAACATTGAAACCTTGATAACATCATAGCAAATACCACTTACATTAATATTACATACATTAATAGTCCTAGCTTTATAATACCATATATACTAATCCAATGAAACAATTATAAAAGTCTAGCCAGCCGCTCTGGTGTGTAATTATTCTTAAACTTCTGTGAGCGCGCAATGGAGAATTTTCCTTCTTTGCTCACAATATGCTTCATGATGAATTCCACTAGCTCATCTTAATATCCTCGTATCTCCATATCCAAGAGCCTATTGTGTCCATGCTTTTCTCGCTGTCGAGCATTCAATAGGGTGACAATGGAAGCACAAATATAAGCCATAAGAGAATATTATGTCATAAAAAAATAGAATTAAAAGCATACATACCATCTTATCTACTTTGATGTTTTTCATGCTAAACCATTGCCTCGTGGCCCACATTACGTAGATCCCACATTCATTATTCCCTTGCGGCTGCTCTAGGTACCTGATACGTATTTCCTCTGCCTTGAAGTTTTGTTTGCATGCTCTGTGTCACATTATTAATTGGGAAATGCAATAACATTAAGTGTGCTATATACATATATGTATAACTATATAACTTTATTTGCTTAGAAAAATGTTAACTTACTCATTTAACGCACAGAGTAGAGGAGCTATCAGAGATAGCGGCCTTTTTTGGAGTCCCACACCTCAATACGATTTCTTTTAATATCGATGTCGATGAAGATGAAATGGTGCCTGCAACCACAAAGTCCATTTATATTTAAAAAAGTTTAATTAGCTATATAAAATGCGTAGAAATAATGGTAGAGACCACATACGCGTAGTTGTAGGTCAAGAGCACGTCCGATTTATTTTTATTGGCAAAACCCTTGAACAACCTAGTCAGAGATTTTATCATATCTTGTCGGTCGTAGCCAACGTCTCCTCTACAAGTTGGCTCATTGACTTGGGTTGGGTCCAAGAAGGCTACATATTTAATGTTATTTCTCGTCATGTAATCATGTAGCCACCTAAATAGAGTATGAGATATGTCAAACAATGATCAAAGATGTATAGTTAATTATGAATTCAGGTGGGTAGGGTACTTACATAGTCCACATGAGCATTATCTGTGTATCGAGGTCGCGTCTTTGATAGAATTAAAATAAGTGTTCAAGACTTACGAATTGCATAGTTTCCTCAGGATGATCAAAGACTTCTCCGGCCGGAATAATAGTTTCAAACCCAGCTAGATTTGTTTCAGTTGCTTCGGCCAAGTAAAACGTATGTAAATCACGCATACGTGTTCCAAGAGCCTTCATCTGCTCCGGTATTTTCAGCAAATCTAGACCTCTTTGATACTGGTATGCTGGTTTTGCCATTTCAAACTAAACACTATCATAATATATGGCCGTAGCATCCTCTAGGGTTAGTTCATCGTTCTGCTCCATCAATTTATATATCTCTAGCTGGGCTTTGAGGTGCAGCTCTTCGTCCCTTTCTTGATTGTGGACTTTGCGTGCTTTGCTTGTGCGTCATACTCGCACACTGATCGTCCACTTAGCAAAGCTGCCATAGTTTCTTCAAAAATGCGTTGCATGCATCTGGGTTTGGCAATTCTATGTCTTTCTCCTTCATCGTAGATGTAATACTTCCGCTCAGTTGCTTTTTCTTTCCTTTGTTGGCATCCTCTTTTATGGAATCGGAGGATCTTTTGCCTGTTCTAGATCTAGTTGTGGGTCTCGTCATTGCAGCTTCTTTTGATTTTGGCGGGGGAGGGGGTCTAGGATTTCATGTGTTCCGGCCAAAGATGAAGGATGGGGAGGTGGGGGAGGAGGTGCAGCCCCCACATTGCTCGGGGTTGACGAAGTGGGGGGAGGAGCCGGAGCCCCCACATTCCTTGGGGGTGACGGAGGGGGTGGAGGCGGAGAATTCTCATGTCTAGGGGGTTGAAGCGGGGAACGAAGCAGGCGTATCATGAATTGGGAGAGCTTGGTCATGAGATCTGTCCGGTGAAGATTCAGCATCATCCTCATCATCCGAGGACTCTTGGTGGTCAAGCTTAATATACCGCTTGTGCCACGGGACACAAAGACGAAGGTTCTGATCCAGACGCGGCCTATCTTCCTGTGTAGGAAAATCAATGTGTATCTTGTTAAACTTTTATCCAGAATTTTATCAATGGTGACATTCCAATATCCCGAAGGAATTGGGCGACCATTAGTTAACCCATCTCCTATACGCCAAGCCTGGCCGATCGCCACCTTGTCTGTCGTCCATTGTTGGCGGATGTACAACCTCACATTAACCGGATTTGTTATGTTGTCCACCGGATGAGGTAAACTCGCCTCAGCATCATCCATGGGGGTCGATCCACAGCTACTATGACCCTTAACCACTGGGCTCAAGCATGTGGGGACAGGGTCTGCAGAACCAATGGTCTGAGGACCTCGTGCTTCGGAGGCCAAAGCAAGTGCTTGGTTAACTCTTTCTTCTATTACCTTTAGCCGGTTCTCATACATTGCTTCTCGTGCTGCCTCTCGTTCTTGTCTAGCCCTTGCGTGGCTACGATAAGAAGCATAATCCTCCTTGAAAGCTACCTTCCAGTTAACAAGACCTGCTCCCCTTGTGTGGCCGGGGTGCTCCTTGTTACCAAGTGTCTGGAAGAGCACGTCGTTCTCCCTATCAGACCTGCGTCTCCCTTGGTTCACCTCATCGGTTATCGTGGAGATACTCTGAACCAGGCTGCCCAGTTGTTCATTTGGGATCGATAGGGTGCCATCTTCAATATTGTGCCGTGCACCCCTCGCCATAACAAAGTGAAGAGACCTAAGCTGCCAGTCGGCAGTCTCAGGCGTAACACCACGGTGTTCCATCTCCTCAAACTCCTTCTCCCATTGAAGCACCTCACTAGAATAGCCACGAGAGCCGAGACGGTGAGGATTTGTCGACTTTGCTGAGTTTTCCTTGTTCTTCGCACTCAAGGCCTTATACTCATCTGAGTTCCTGTATCGTTTGAATTCTTCCCAGTAGGGCCTCTGCTTGTGGTGGTCACCCTCATTAAACTTGGGATCTTCCTGCTCGTTGATATATTCCTTTTGCAATTTCATCTTATAACTCTTGAATGCGATCCCCATTTTTTCTATAACCCTTTTTCTGACCTCCCGCTCATCATAATCAGGAGGGAAAGTGAAATATCCTTTAAAGGTTGTCCATAAATTCTCCTTTAAAGCTTCAGGAACCCTCCATTCATCATCTTCTTTCCCTATCAAGTGCCTATACTTTATTGGGATGAAGTCCCTCGTAAGAATCCCGAGGATAGTCTTGTATGGCCCCAACGCCTTGCGTGGGAGTAGTGGCTCCCCAACTTGGTCGAACTCAAAGATGTGCCAGTGCGCATCCTTTCCCGTAGGAAGTTTTGACACACCGCGCTTGGACCTGATCTTTGTTGTACCAGAACCACTTGGTTCCTCCGTCGAACCAGGCTGGACAAAACGAATTAATTAACCTTATATTCTCCCTTGTATTTATTAATTAGAGTGTGTGTGTAATCATTTAATTATGACCTAACAAATATACCTCATCATCTTGGTCAAGCTGGAGGCAACTGCTAGGGGTCCATGCTTCATCATCATCATCATTGCCACCTGCGTTTGTCGTTCTAATTTGTGGCCCTTCAGGTGGGTCTGTCATATTGTTGTTAGCCGCTTCTTGTTCTTGCCTACTAGTTCGGCGACCAGTGAACTGGCGACGACGAATAGTCATCGTTCTGCCTCTGCCTAGATGGTTCAGTAAAGTGGGTTGTTTAATTTGGCTACATGGAATAACACAAACCATATATTAGGAAACACAATTAACATATATTTAATACACCAATTTAGAACTTCATAAGCCACAAATAAATTACAATGACCTTCCACTTACGTACTACAAGTCTGTATATCAATATGAATTACTCGTGTACTCTACATTAACCTCCAAATAAAAAAGACAATGACCATAACTACTAATAAAATGATGATATCCTTCCACGCAACAGTAGTGACATTCCTATCTACGGCGACAGCCTTGTCTCCAGTCTCCAATTTCGCTGCGTGTAGAGGAACTATACGGTGCTGTGCTTGGGGAACACGGTTTGCACACCGTGCCATATATGCATGGTAGGCCGCGATTGCTTCAGATTTTTTGTCGTATCTCTTGTGCAACGCACCCGGGTAGCGATTCACTTGGGGATGGCACTCTTCCCAAGTACGGTAGATGCCTGGGGTACGGCCAACGAACACTACATACCGTTTTCCCATTGTTGCCTAAAGATTGAGACAATTTAATTAAGCTTGATATAATTAATGCATCATCATACTTATACCGAAGCAAAGTAATCAATTGAATTAGCATTTGAGTCACTATATATATAGCCTTCATTTCATGCAAATATAAACATATAGCAAGAAATCTAGACTTAATTTTAGGCAAACACATAAATATAGAAATTGAAATCTAGACTCTTATTAAGTCATGCAAATATAAACATACAAGTTGAAATGTAGACTTAATCATATTTCATGCACATATAGCAAACAAGAAATAGCACAATCATATTTCAAGAACAATAGTTTGTTCATATTTCATGCACATATGGAGGAAACAAGAAGCATAATCATATTTCATGCAAACATAGCAATAGCATTTCATGGTCACAAATATAGTATAATCATATTTCATGGACACAAATTCTTTAAAATGGACATAGCAAACATAGCAATAGCATTTCATTGAGCACTGGATGCCAAATCATGGACAACAATAACAAGAAATGTGACAAAATTTCTAAGTGGCATTTCATCGAGCACTTGAAGGGTGTTCTGGCCGCACTCACTGTGGAGAAGGTGGAAGACGGTGGCCCGCGCTCCCTGCTGGTCTGGTGGCGTCGGTGAAGATGGCGACGGCGGCAGCGGTCCGGTGGTGCAGCTTCCTTGTGGCCGAAGGTGCTCCGGTGGCGCAGGTCTTTGCGGGCGGATGTACGCTCGGTGGGCTGGCGGTCATCATTAGCGCACGACACGCGGCGAGGACGGCGGTGCGGAGCACGGAGGTCCCGGGAGGCCAAGGCGGCGGTGCAAAGGCGCGCAGACGCCCTGAGGAGCGGCGGTGGCGGTCGCGACGGTGCAGTGTGGCGATGTGCAGCGGCGGGGCTCCCTCGGCGTCGAGCAAGAAGGCCAGTTAGTGCTTTGAATGGGTGGGGCACGAACGGTTTCAATTTATACCCGAGCACCTTCACTGCCGGTGCCCAACTACAACCGGCACTGATGACCCCCTTCAGTGCCGGTTCCAAATAGCACCGGCACTGATGCTCTCATGGGTGGCTAGGTTTGATTTCTGATTTTAATGTGATTGATGAGATTTGTAACTAGTTTTTCTCCCTCATCCTAACTCCAAATGAGATGATCTTTATTCCTAAATTTGTCTAAAATTAAGCTCTATCCACCTGCTGTGACCATATATCAATGTGACTAGTTTTTACATTTCAACTTTTCAAATTTGAATTTTGGAGAGGTTCCACTACATTTTCTGCATGCTATAGTGTCTCAAATCAAAAATTATTGAACAACAAACTTGGTGGACTCATCAATACCTACAACTTTTATTAAAGCCTTTTCACCATTTGATAAATTTTTCACACACTATGTGTTGCATTTTTTTTTTTTTTACGGTTGGACTCTTATCTTCGGGCGGTTTTCTTATAACACCGCAAGTGAATATCACTTTCTTTGCCGGTTTGTAGCCAAAACCGGCACCGATCGATGCACACGATATATATATATAACCAGCCCCATATTACTTTCACTCTCAGTTCTGCCTCTCACTCTCACTCTCACTCTCGTTTCTCTAAGTGTTTCAACTATGGCTCCTGGATATGCTGGTATGGCTTCTTCCATATTATTATTATTATGTTTATATGTCTATTAATATGCATTTTGAAATATTTTGATTTATTTTACTTAGGGATGAACAATGGACCTCCCCCGCCAAAGCAACATGGTTTCCACCCTGGCGATGAGTGGTTCGCTCCGGATATAGACATTCCACAACACCCTTGTCCGGCTATTGTAAGAAATATTTTCTCATAACAAATATTTGGTAATATGTACATATATATAGTACTCAGTATATATATATATCGCCTATATTGCAGACTATATCTCCCATACAGTGGCTGCAATCAACACTTACCTTTTTTATGGCGTCGGAGATAGTTGAGGACACGACCATTGATGCACGTGGTCGGTTGTGGACATGTAAACTGAGCTTTTCCATCCCTGCAAGGCCTCCATCAGGGTATCAACAACAAATTGTGCGGAGGGGACGAGTGATGCCTTCACGCTTAAGTGCCGAGTTCAATGCCATGTTGCACTGTTTGCACGCACTGGAGCACATTGGCTATCGCATTCCTGATTACTCGTCCTTCAAGATACAGGCTTGGCGTGCGGGTAATCAGGACGTGGTGGAATTTGCTGAAATCATGGCGACCTACAACCAGATAGATGTGGTATAATCATTTTTTATCTCTGTATTTTTAATATTAGACACTTTATAAACTATCTCTAATTTTCACTACAGATTCTTCTCCATGATTATACATATGCTGCATGTGCTTTGTCAGCCACTCTAGATCAAGCTATTGAGCAGCTTGGTTATTCCTGGAGCTATAATGCACACTTTGGCCAGATCACTACACAAGGATGCCAGTACGGCATAATAATTACTGAGGGGGTGGCCGCCAATAGTCGTATAGTAGGTTATATCTATGGATCGACCGTGTGTTCGTGTTTGTGAGGCATGAGAGAGTGCACTAATACGAGCATTGGCCTTCGTTGACAGAGAATGTGGTTACACCATTCGTGATATACACTACCATGAATGGATACAGACTGTGCCGCCCCCAAATTAGGTTAGGGAGGTTAATTTTTTACTTTGGTTTGTATCGCTTATATGTATATTTATGTGTTAGACTATGTAAGCTTGTCTCAGTTGTTTTATACTATTCTACATTACATGTGTGAGAGAGAATACAAATTACGTATTTAAAAAATACAAATTAAAACACACACATATAAATTACATTTATTTCAAAAATACAAAAACCTTGTTTCTCTATAAGGTCAAAGTTATGATCGAAGTGTACTAACACATAAAAAGATAACCATCTCAGAAACATTCTTCTAGCACCCAAGTCGGGTCGAAGAGGATGCAAAGAATGTCGAAGATGGTAGTAGAGCTACACCTTTGGAGGTAGCTGTGATGAACCGATGCCTGGGTTGCAGCAGTCCAGAGCACATGCATGGATGCATCGACCTAGTACGAAGTAAATGTAACAATTATATGTTACAGAAACTTCGCACCAAGCACCTCCAAGCTTCGGCGTCGCTCTATCTTCAGAAACATTCTTCTAGTACCACTTGTGTGTCATCCTAAACTACACATGTTGATATCTGTATGTCGAGAACTTTGTCCCAAAGAGAGAACATAGAGCCAGCCTAAACCTCTAGTGTTCTGCCAAAGAGAGAACATAAAGCCAGCCTCCAAAACCTCTAGTGTATATGAAAACAAACACATACAGAGGAGCGAGGAGCGAACAAAAGGAAAGCACTTGCTTGGAGACTGCCGGCTGGTTGCCATTATATAGCCGCAAGCCAAGTTACGACCATACATGCATGATAGCTGGGAGCCACATGATAGCTAGGAGGTGCCCATTTTTAAGTTTTTGGATGGATGTGGAATTCAGTGTCGGGATCTAAGTTAGAACCGGCACTGAAGCTCTCATCAGTGTCGGTTCTCTTATAAAACCAACACTAAAGCTCTCATCAGTGGCGCTTTTATTAGAAAACCGGCACTGATGAGCCTGCTCTGTTTCAAAAGGCTGCGGCATTCGCATTGTGCATTGAATTGACGACACAGCTTTCTTCAGAACAAAAGCTACCGCAATTCAATGAGCCACCATTCTTAAAATTAAAAATAATTTAAATATATTAATTGACACTACAATATGAGTTGCAAATATTTTTGATACAGTTATTGGCATACAATAAAATTCTTGAGGCAACCTAAATATATGATTACATAATCATTAAGATTAATTACATAATTAAAAAAAAGTCTGGTTAAGGTGCAGGAATAATGATGGACTCATCATGATCACAACGGATATAAGCCGGTTCATCACTTTCTTCAAGGATAGCTAGGTTTACGCTCGATCCAAAGGGAGCCATTTCCTAGTAACCCTTGTAGTCTTCTTCGTCTGTGACTCCTTCAACACCGACAATCTTCCTTTTCCCTTGCAGAACTACTTTAAGTCTTCCTTTTGTCTCATTGTCCCTTGAATAAAAGATTTGCGTAACATCTTTTGTAAGGACGAATGGATCGTCTTTATATGCGGTCTTGTTTAGATCAACGGTTGTGAATCCATCTTTGTCAATGTTCACGTCCTCAAGACGGGCCCACTTACAACGAAACAGAGCAACCTTTAATTGTTGTCCGTAGTCTAACTCCCATATTTCCTCTATGGAACCATAGTATGTCGCTTCCACATTGCCGTTTTCGTCGTGGGCATCGAAGCGAACACCACTATTTTGGAAGGTGCTCTTTCCATCTTGTTTTGTAGTGTAAAATGTATATCCACTGATTTCATACCTGTCGATACAGGACGTAGACGGCTACTCACCAGCACGGCTCCCGTCAGGACAAGAGCAAGAAGATCGGATCCAAGTAGATTACGGATCAACCTAGTTGGGCGGATAGAAAGTAACCTCTGTAATAAGAACAGAACACTTCCTACGAGTCCGACTAGGATTAGAAACCATAGCTCTGGCTCTTTTCCTCTTATAAAAAGGAGCCAGAGCACCCTCTTTTGTAACAGAGAAAACGGACGAACAATACACGATCAGACATCAATCCAACGCAAAAGGCCAAGGCCGACTGGAGTAGAGCTTTTACTCGACGACGAGGGCTCGAACCAGGATAAACCGTGTGTCTCTTGCGTGAAACCGCCGAGTTCTAGTCGTTCGTCGAGGTCCGGATCAACTGCTACGGGAACCCCGTGGCAGGCTATCGGTGGTCAAACACCGACAGCTGGCGCGCCAGGTAGGGGCTTTCGGCGAAATCAACGTCAAAGGCTCGATGGACCTACACATGATGATTTTTCCAACGGGATCAACCTTCGTTTTCGGAAGCTGGGTCTACGAAGCAGACGAACAAGGAACTCTCCATAGTCGACTACTTCAAGAACCCGAGCTGAAGATACAGGAAATTTTTTCAAGACTCAAGCTCACAGAGGAAGCTGAAAACCCGAATATACAAGACAAGCCGAGTTCTTTTCACAACGGTTTCAACAACTCGGCACGGATATATCAGGATATCACTCAGAAGGCAATGGAATCTTACGACCTCGACCAATGGGACATCTTCAAGCAAGATAAGTACTCCACCTTCCTTCCTTTTCAATACAGTAAACCTCTAGAAGGAGAAGAACTCGACCATCCACCCAATACACATGAAGAAGTGTTCATGATGAGGCAACCTCTAGTACCGCCAGTCCAACCCAACTATAATTCATCGGAAGAATCAGAGGCTGATATCCCGGTAAATTCCGTCATGAGAGAGGGGGAGACTGACAGCCAGAAAGCAGCAAGAGAAAGAAGAAACAAGAAAAGAGGAGGAAGAAGGAACCGAGTTCATGAACGTAGAGAAGCATGGTGCAAATATGAAGAAGAGCTAGCCGAGTACAATCAAAAAAGAGCTAAAAAAGAAGCCAAAGAAAGACGAACTGCAGCAAGGACCAGACTTGATCCTATCAACAAGATACAAGAGTTAATTAATGAAATTGATGCCATACAACGACCAAGTGAAGAACAAACCAGGCTTAGAAGTCTACTCAGAGATACCGCGCAAAGGATACAAGACGACCGAGTACCTCCCCGACACATACCATCTGAATAGACAAGTCAAAGAACTCGGAGGATTTCCGCTTTCGAAAGATTATCAACTCCAAATTATGGGAGAAGAGCTCAACCTCATCACGATTGGACAGAAAAAACAGGGGAAAATAGGGGAAGATCTCCAACACCACCCGTAAGTCCCACCGGGATTATTTTGAGAGACGACGACAGCCAGAGGCAGATTCCGACTACAGACCAGGAAAAAGTACCCGATAGATTTCCTTGCTTCGCGCAGAAGACTACTCACAGATCAAACTACCTCACAAATTCAAACCATCCAATCATTCAAAATATGATGGCAAGACTGAGCCAATGCAATGGCTTAGGATTTATTCTCAATCTATAGAACTAGCCGGAGGCGATGATGACATAAAAATATTATTTTTTCCAATGGCCCTGGAAACATTACCACTCCAGTGGTTCGACAAGTTACGACCCGGATCTATCAAAACATGGGGCGACCTCCAAAAAGCCCTTTGTGAGAATTTTGGGGGATCTTGATCCACCCAATAACGCAAGCCGAGTTGAAAGGTTTAAAGCAAAATCCAAAGAAAGCCTCGAGAGACTTCTATAGAAGATTTGGAGAACTCGAGCACAAGTACATGACATCACCGAGAGAGAAGTAATAGAAGCATTTTCATACGGCTTAAAAGTAAGATGGATGTTTCACGACTTACGCAAGAAAAACCCTCGGACAAACGAGGAGTTCAAAGAAACGATTGAAAAGATGATTACAGCGAAGAAGAAAAGACAAGAGAAAGGTTTCCGGACAAACGTAAAACAACTCGAGAAAGGAGAAACAACACGGACAGAAGAAACAACTCGAACGATCAAAACAACACAGGATGGAACAACCAAAACAACTCAGGATACCAAGACAACTCGAGATACCAAGACAACTCAAGGTACCAAGACAACTCAAGAAGATGGAACATTCAAGACAACAGACAAGAATTCCACAACAAAAAGAGATATTCTGACAACATGGTGGCATCCACCGAAAGAAAGAAATTCTACCCGGCAAGAAGATTTGAAGACCTCAAAAACATGAAATGCATCTATCATCCAACAGGAATCCACCCAATGGGAGAGTGTCGCATCTTTCAAGAAAGATACATGAAGAAAGACAAACAAGAGAAAGAAGAAAACAGGGAAAAGAAAGAAGAAGACAACACAGCCGATAACGGTTTTCAAAATCCAAGAGCAACAGTATCAGTAATATTCTCAGGAGTACCCGGTTCTAGGAGCAAACAAGAAGACAAGCTTGCTTGGCGAACAATCATGGCAGCAGAGCCAGTAACACCCAGATATTTAAATTGGTCACAATATCCAATTCAGTTCTCACGAGAAGACCAATGGACAAGTGTCGGGAACGCAGGACTATATCCATTAGTACTCGGACCAACAATTGCCGCCATAGCAGTAACCAAAGTACTCATCGATGGAGGGGCAGGACTCAACATCATATTTGCAGACACCCTGAAGAAGATGGGACCAGAATTCTCAAAAATGATCACACCTACAAGCATACCTTTCTATGGGATAGTACCCGGGAGACCAGCTATGCCTCTCGGACAGATTACACTTCCAGTAACATTTGGAACTCCCACAAATTACAGGACAAAGCTCATCAAATTTGAAGTTGCAGATTTTGAATCATCATATCATGCAATATTAGGAAGACCAATACTAGCAAAATTCTTGGCTATACCACACTATCCATATCTACTACTCAAGATGCGAGGACCACACACGAGTACTCTCTCTCTCAGAGGAGATATAAAAAGAGCCTACGAATGCGATGTACAAGCAATACAAATATCCTCAAAAGTACAAGGTGAAATCAACTCGGCAAAGAGCAGAAATAAGAACAGAGGAACTAGAGATACCGGCCAAAAACAAAGTACAATTACCCACGGTGAGGGGGAGAGGGCACCAAAAAGATTGATCTAGGGACAGGTGATCCATCAAAGACTGCCACAATCAGCGCACACCTACCTATCAAATAGGAACTCACGCTCACCAACTTCTTACGGGACAACAAGGATATATTTGCCTGGAAACCAGCAGATATGCCCGGAGTCCCAAGGGAGTTGGCTGAGCACAAAATTGAAATCAACAAAGGAGCAAGACCGATCAAACAAAGACTACGACGTTTTCACCAGACAAGAAGGAAGCAATAAAAAAAGAAATAGCCCAACTACTAGCAGCAGGGTTCATTAAAGAAATCTTACACCCAGACTGGTTGGCAAATCCTGTTCTGGTACACAAAAAGAACACAGATGAATGGCGTATGTGTGTCGACTACACGGACCTCAACAAACATTGTCCAAAGGACCCTTTCGGATTACCAAGAATTGATCAGATAGTGGATTCAACAGCAGGATCAGCTCTATTATCCTTTCTAGATTGCTACTCGGGATATCACCAGATTGCACTAAAAGAAGAAGACCAAAGCAAGACTTCTTTCATTACACCTTTTGGCGCTTATTGTTACAAAACAATGTCTTTTGGACTCAAAAATGCAGGAGCAACATACCAAAGAGCAATCCAGACTTGTTTGGGAGATCAAATTGGAAAAAACGCGGAAGCATATGTGGATGACATAGTCGTCAAAACAAAGAACCCAGATTCTCTGATTGAAGATCTACAACAAACTTTCAACAATCTCAAAAGATGGAAGTGGAAACTCAACCCCAACAAATGTGTATTTGGCGTATCATCAGGACAACTATTCGGATTTCTAGTCAGCCAAAGAGGAATTGAAGCAAGCACAAAACAAATCAAGGCAATAACCGACATGGGCCCGCCGGCCAGATATCAAGGATCTACGAGAAACTAACAGGTTGCATGGCAGCACTCAACAGATTCATCTCTAGGCTGGGGGAAAAAGGCTTATCTTTTTTCAAATTACTAAAGAAAAGCAGATAAATTTTTACGGAACAAAAAAGCACAAGAAGCCTTCGACAAGCTAAAAGCATACATCAGCACATCTCAGTATTAGTACCACCAAAGAAAGACGAAGACCTCATGCTCTACATTACTGCAACTACTTGGTGGTTAGCACAACTATTGTTGGTCAAAAAAGAGATGAACAAGGACACATCTACAAAGTACAAAGGCCAGTATACTACATAAGTGAAGTACTCACAAAGTATCAAAAGTGAGATATCCTCACGTGCAAAAACTACTCTACGCAATACTTATAACCTCAAGGAAGCTCGGGCATTATTTTGAAGATCATAAAGTAGTCGTCGTAATAGATTTTTCCACTCGGAGACATCCTAAGAAACCGAGACTCAATAGGATGAATTTCAAAATGGGCGGGTTGAACTCGGAGCACTCAAGATAGAATTTACACCAAGAAAGGCAATCAAATCTCAAGCATTGTCCGACTTCATTGCGGAATGGACCGAAATACAACAACCTACTCAGGGCGTCATCCGGACCATTGGAAAATGTACTTCGATGGATCTCTAAAACTAGGAGGGGGGAGGAGCGGGAGTACTACTTATCGCACCCGATGGAAAACAACTCAGATATGTTCTACAAATTTTATGGCAAGCTACCAACAATGAAGCGAGTACAAAGCACTCATCCACGGCCTACAAGTCGCAACATCACTTGGAATCAAAAGATTACTAGTCTACGGAGATTCAAAGGTAGTAGTCAACCAAGTCAATAAAGAATGGGATTGCACCAAGGAAAATATGGATGCCTATTGCGCAGAAATCGAGAAAGCTTGAGAAGAATTTTCAAGGTCTAGAAATACATCATATATTACGAGATTCAAATGTTGAAGGTGATGTGTTAGCCAAACTAGGCTCGAGATAGGGCAAAAGTACCCGCTGGAGTTTTTGTAAAAGAATTAAACAAACCATCTATCAAGTCGAGACAAAAAAAGAAGACGAGAAGAAGAAGACAGAACAAGAGCAAATTCTAATGATCAGCCTGAGACAACTCAACATGGATGCAAATATTCATAGATTACATCAAGGAAAAGAAGTTACCTAGAAATAAAGCAGAAGCAACTCGAGTAATCAGAAGAAGCAAAAACTATGTCTTAGTAGGAGATAATCTTTACAAAAGAGCAACATCATCAGGCGTATTATTGAAATGCGTATCAACAAAGAGGGAAAGAAATATTACTAGAAATGCACTCGGGGTGCTGCGGGAATCATGCATCTTCAAGGACACTAGTCGGAAAAGCTTTTCGATCAGGATTCTATTGGCCAACAGCATTGAAAGACGCTGAAGAACTAGTCAAATACTGCAAAAACTATCAAATGTTTGCAAGACAAGCACACGTTCCAGCTCACAATCTAATATGCATCCCACCAGCATGGCCGTTCTCATGCTGGGGGCTTGATCAAGTCGGACCACTTAAGAAATCCAAAGGAGGGTTCGAGTACATCTTCGTGGCCATCGACAAGTTCACCAAGTGGATAGAATACAAGCCATTAGTAAAATACAGCTCAGCCAAAGCACAAGAGTTCATCCAAGAAATTATGCACAGATTTGGGATGCCAAACGGGATAATTACAGACCTAGGATCACCATTCACAGCCAATGAATTCAAAAATTTGGGCTCAAGGCTGCGGATTCAGCATTGATTATGCATCAATAGCTCATCTTCAAGCAAACGGTCAAGTAGAAAGAGCAAACGGTCTCATCTTGGCAGGATTGAAACCAAGACTATATGAAGACCTCAAAGATTACGGAGCAAAATGGATAGATGAACTACCCAAAGTAGTGCAGGGGATTAAGAACTCAAATAAAGAGAGCAAGCGGCTACTCGCCTTTCTTCCTAGTATACGGATCGAAGAAGCCGTACTACCCGGTGACTTGATCTGGACATCTCCCAAAATTGAGCAATACAATGAAGGGGAAGCGAAGAAACTAGGAGACTAGAAATCGACGACTTAGAAGAAATAAGAGTAAATGCAACACTACAATCAGTAAGATATATGCAAGGACTAAGAAGATATTACGACAAAAGCGTTCAACCAAGAACCCTACAAGCTGGCGATCTAGTCCTCAGGAGAATACAAAAACCAGATGGAAGACACAAACTACTCAGCCCATGGGAAGGTCCCTTCATAGTAACAAAAGTAACAGGACTAGAATCCCTACTGAACCCGATGACTAAAGACGGAGCTCAATAAAAAATTCATGGCACATATCTCAATTACGACGATTTTTTGCATAGACAACAAAGATATATACTACTTCTTTCAATAAAGATTCATTATTCAAAAGAAAAGATTACAATGTCCCAGTTTCTTTTCAGAACTAGAGCCCGACTTCTAAGATACGGGACTCGGATAAGGACCTACGATCCAAAAAGCACTCAACCTCCCGGGCAAACCCCGATGAGAGCAAAAAAGCGCTCGACCCCCCGGGCAAACCCCGATGAGAGCAAAAAAAACGCTCGACCTCCCGGGCAAACCCCGATGAGAGCAAAAAAAAAGCGCTCGACCCCCCGGGCAAACCCCGTTGAGAGCACAAATCGCTCGACCCCCCGGGCAACATAGAACCCCGATGAGAGCAAAAACGCTCGACCCCCCGGGTTGTTTTCACAACACCGATGAGAGTACGGCTAAAGAAGTCAACACTCGCCCTATCCTAGCTCCTTTTCAGGACTAGATGAGAGCCAAGAGAGAGCTCGACCTGTCCCGACTTCTAGATAAATGGAACTCGGATGAGGGCCTACGGTCCGAATTATTTGTTGAAGAGCAAAATGGCTACAACCTAGCCTGAGCCCAACTATTCCGGGTTGTTTTCACAACACCGATGAGAGTACGGCTAAAAGAAGTCAACACTCGCCCTATCCTAGCTCCTTTTCAGGACTAGATGAGAGCCAAGAGAGAGCTCGACCTATCCCGACTTCTAGAGAAAAAGAACTCGGATGAGGGCCTACGGTCCGAACTAATCATTGAAGATGGCTACAACATTAACTATTCTTAGATGGATTCACAACACCAAAAAGAATACGACAGACAGCAAAATATTCAAAGGTCAGCAACAAGATATTTGACCAAGATTCAAGAAAGAAAATTCTTTTTATAATCCAGGAAGACATCAAAGTTTCATTACAACAAAGAAGTTCACTACTGATGATCATCACCATCATCAGCACGCACTGGCGTAATCTCTACAAGATCAGTAAACTCCTGAGCTAAGGGCAGGACAGCAGCTTCAGACTCCATGAGTGCTTGTTCATCCTCAGGAGTATGGGTCCCATCCATCACTCTATCAAGAGGAAAGTTGGGATCAACCACTCGGATGCGAGGCAAAACACCCTGAACGCCAAGCAACACTGCATCCTTGGCAAAATTGATGGTCCGCTCGGTCAGTCGAGGAAGGAACTGAACCCAGGTCAGACCAGCATCTTCATGTCTCCTCAGCATAGTGGCAAGTCCTTGCACAGAACTCAGCAAGGCTGACCACCTATCTTCCGAAGCCTTCAGACGAGCAGACAAGTCTTCAATTGATGCCTTAGCCTGCAAAAGATCTCGATCGGCACCATGCCTAATCAGTAGAGCCCGGGCTAAAGTTTCTTGACATCCTCCTTTACCTTCTCCG
This sequence comes from Chrysopogon serrulatus, assembly GCA_015844335.1. Lineage (NCBI taxonomy): Eukaryota > Viridiplantae > Streptophyta > Magnoliopsida > Poales > Poaceae > Chrysopogon > Chrysopogon serrulatus. The sequence continues at coordinate 358,064 of JADLZL010007306.1, forward strand.
AGTCATTGCGAAAGGTTTTTACTTCAAGCTTCAAAGCTTCAGTCTCTTCCGAGTACTTTTTCTTCAAAGCTGCAAAAGGAAGCAGAAAGAAGTCAGAGAAAAAGTAGTGACAAAATTATACGCAACAAAAAGCATTTACAAGTACCTTGGAGATCTCGAGAAGCCTTCTTCTCGGATTCAACAGCAGCAACAACCTGAGCTCTCAAGGCAGTCTCCGAAGATTGACGTCCTTGACGCTCCTCATCAAGCGCCAGCCGCAGAGAAGCCAGTTCATCCAACAACTTCTTTTGAGACTCAGACGAGCCAAAGAAGATGTCAGAATCGCTTACATATTCCTGCATATGGATAGAAAGAAATTAAGAAAAAAGAACAAGACAAGAGAATCTACAAACAAGCCGTCCTACGAAAGCGCCAAGCAAAAGACTTAAATCCTAATTCAAGCCTCTTAAGGCGAGAACTCGGATTAAAATTCTCTTCAAATCCTGCATCAACTTTAAATCACGAACAGAATTCCAAGGAGGATAAAAAGGAGACAAAGGAGGAGAACACCCAACCCTAGGATGAGGAGAAGTTAGGGGTTGGGCAAATGGCAACTTGTCCACTCCTGAAGAAGTCGCCACAACCGCTTGAGTAGCCAGTAGTGAAGAAGTTCCGGCAGCAGAAGAAGAAGTCACCATGAGGGTAGACTCCACAGCAGGATTGGGGTCAAGCAAAGGTACCTAACCCACCACACCAACACTCTCCGTCTTCTCAGAGTCAGAAGTCGGAGCAGAAGAAATAGCAGCAGATAACCTACAAAAACCAAAAAAGTCAAAGACAAATGATGCAAGAAAATAAAAAAGAAGTCAAAAAGAAGAAAAACTTACCAAGGAGGACGACGGAAAGCAATACGAGGCCGAGGTGGTGGAGGAGGCATGACCTGCTCCAGATCCACCAACAACCCGCAGAGACGAAGGAGCGGGACCCGGCAAGGGTCCCAAAACTGGAGGTTGAGAAGAAGTCGACCGGGAGCTACAGGGAGAGCAGAACCAAAGTTAAAAGAGCAAAAGTATATACACGCCAAAAAAACCAAGAAGACAACACTCACCGGCGAAGAAGGGGAGAGTTGTCAACATCCTCAGCCTCATCCTCAAAAATAAGAACTGATCCACCTTCTACCAAGAAAGAAGAATCAAGACTACTTTCCAAAAAAGAAAACAAGCCAGAAAAATCAAACAATCTCTCACCTATCGGAAGGTTACCCTCAAGGTGAGGGGAAGGAGAAGAACGCGCCCGTTTCGTGCCGCAGAAGAAGAAGAATCTCCCAAAGCAGGTCTCTTCGCACCGGCACGAGTAATTCGAGGAAGGGCCACCGGCTGATAAGGAACATACTGAAGAGAAGGCTCCATCAAAGAAATACCCGGCAAAACAACTCGACCTTCAATTACCTTATGACCAGGAGCAGCCGGAGGAGCAGGAAGAGGAGCAATCTCCCCATCAACATAAAGAGAGGCATCGGCATCAAAATCCCTGCCAAAAGGCTTAAAAAAGAATAAAAGACAAGTCAGTATTAATCAAAAAGTACTCGGAAAACACAAATTAAAACAAAAAAATACAACTTACAGCAGGAGGAGGATTGCTGGCCGAGTACTCAAAGCCAATCATGGGGACCACCGACGCTCCCTTCAAAATCTTCTGGAGGCGCACAAGCACCTCACCATTAGACAACTCGGTTGTGGCCACCATTCGGGAGGGATCCTCAGCACCAGAGTACTCGAAGCCAAAATGCTTCCGTGCCTTCAAAGGCTGTACTCGGCGACGAAGATAGCTTGCCACAATGGTGAAACCAAACAAGCCATTCTGCTTCAAGCAACTAATCCTATCGAAGAGGGGTTGGAGAAGAGTCAACTCGGCAGCAGTAAGCTGCTCCTTCCCCCACCGATCATTAGGAATAGGTGGGACCCCCGAGTAGGTTTGGAGTGCTGGAGCACCAGCACCACCATCGAGATTACCAGCATAAAACCACTCGGACCGCCAATCCTTCACGGATTCAACAAGATCGTACTCAAAGAAGTGGCTCGACTTACGCCCCTGCCGGAATTAAATTCCACATCCACCAAGGGTGTGGAGGGAATCATTGCGGGGCTGCGGCTTGAGGCGAAAAAGAAAGCGGAACAGATTTAGGGAAGGAGGAATGCCAAGGAAAGTTTCACAAAAATGAACAAAAATAGAAAGGTGAAGAACTCCATTCGGGGTAAGATCATGAAGAGAGATGCAAAAATAGCGAAGACAACGGTGAAGGAAGGAACAGTAGGAAGACAGAGCCGGTGCGAACAAAAGAAATAAAAAGAACAATTCCCCCAGGCGAGGAACAGGAACACGATGCTCACCAGGAGCAATCCAACCGGAGAACTCCTGGGACTGGATCATCCCCCACTCCTGCAGCTCGACCAGATGCTTCTCCCGAGTAGTCGGGGCGGGGAAGTTCTTCGCGATGGCCTTCATAGCAGCAAACTCGGGATTCAGCTGCTCGTCGACCTCCTCCTCAAGAACAGGCTTCTCAACTACCGACTTCTTGGAGGCCACCTTCTTCCTTCCCATGCAACGAATAAAGCACCCAAACTAAGAGGAGGATGCGTGGCGGCAATGCAAGAGCAAAGATTTGAGGATTTTTTCTACGGCGCTAGGGTTTCAGGAAGCAAAGGCAAGGTGAAGAAGAAAAATAGTAACCGCAGCTAATTTATAGACCGGTCTTAAAAGGCCCACTTAAAGGCCAACGGATACAAGGCGCAGTAACAGAAAAGGCCCAGTAAACCCTTAAATCATGGGATAACGGTCCTTATCCCGTTACCCACCAACGGTAAAATATCGTACCGTTACAAGGAAGGATAGCTTTGCCAAAATTATCATAACAAGTCGACACAAAAAAGACGGCCATGAACAACTCCAGTCGAAGGAAGCCAGCCAACTTCTAAGCCAAAACAAGTCCGCTCAAAGATAGACAGTCTTCATATCAAACAAGAACAAGTCGGCTCGAAGGCGGACAACTATAAATCAGGACAAAACAACTCGGATCATTGCAGGATCAAATATTCTTCAATATTACAGGATACAAGGTTACAAGTCTTACAAGACCCATCGAATTCAGAAAGAACATTAAAGCAACGGCTACAAGGAACCCTGTAGAATTTGGCCATAGAAGAAAATTACGTGAAAAATCTACAAGGAACCCAGTGGAATTCCGCCATAGAAAACAACTACGCAGAATCCAAGACCGTCCTCGTTGCAGACCCAGACTACCTCTGAGGCAAAATGAGCCGAGCAGATCCAAAGCAACCTAGATACACCAACACAGTGCATTAAAGATTGCCAAAAGGAGCACTGACTGATCAAGCATCACACCGGGTCTCTCCAAAAACAAGTCGGATCGAACCCCATGTGAACAAGAGAGCTCCAGCTATGCGTCGGCCGGTGGCTGATCTGCACCGCACATCTAGAAGACTGTGCGGCTCGGCAACCTTCCCACGCAGAGCATATGTCCGGGCGAGTGAAAAAAGAAGAACTAAGAGTGCAAAATGACCCAAAGCATAAGGCACATCTCAAGACTTCTTCTACCTACCAGAACGAGCCTCCAATCACAATGCTACTCCGGGATTAGTCTGCCTCTAATCCCTATCTCAAGAATTCTTCTACCCACTAAATGGACCATACTGAAAGAACAAGAAAGAAGCCCGGGGGCTGTTCAACCTCACAAACTATCATTGTCACAAGAACAGGAAGAAGCATACTACAAGACTCTGAAAACAACCGAAAGGGAAGTGCAATTTATAGGCCAAGATCGGTGTACATAGACCAAGTTCACCAATTCAGAGAAGCATTGACAAGGACAATAAAAGAAGGCAGTAAAGAGAGCAACAGAAGATTATATTCTAGGCATATCCCAGCACAGTAAAAGCCTTTATACCACCAGCTACCAACGCCCAACCATAAAAGCAGACATAAAGGACAGTAAAAGCAAAGTCACGAGCCGTTGTCCATTTCCTACACAGGAGAACTCGGAAAAAGCTCGGGGGCTGCAGCTAAGGAAGAACTCGGAAAAAGTTCGGGGGCTGCAGCTAAAAAAGAATTCAAGCTCGGGGGCTACAATTTCAAAGCCATCATGCTACTCTGGACCCTCCAGCTCTTTGTTCGAAAAAGCAAGAGGCTCGGGGCTACACTCATTGAGTGCGCCAATGGGCGCACGTCAATCAAAAAGCCACCACCCAACTACTTTTGAGGAAAAGAATTTAAGCTCGGGGGCTATAATTTCAAAGCCATCATGCTACTCTAGACCCTCCAGCTCTTTGTTCCAAAAAGCAAGAGGCTCGGGGGCTACACTCATTGAGTGCGCCAATGGGCGCACGTCAATCAAAAAGCCACCACCCGACTACTTTTGAGGAAAAGAATTCAAGCTCGGGGCTATAATTTCAAAGCCATCATGCCACTCTGGACCCTCCAGCTCTTTGTTCCAAAAAGCAAGAGGCTCGGGGGCTACACTCAATGAGTGCGCCTATGGGCGCACGTCAACCAGAAGCTATCATCCGACTACTTTCAAGAAAAAAGAACTCAGGAAAAGCTCGGGGGCTACGGCTAAAGCAAGTCACGAGCCCTCGCCTCATTTTTTACAAAGAACTCGGAAGAGCTCGGAGGCTACGCTTAAGGAAACACACTTACAATACCAAACAGGCTAAAAGCCATCGCCCGACTTCTTTTCTGACAAAAAATAACTCGGACGAAGGCTCGGGGGCTACAGGGCATACACCCTCAACTTTTTCTTTTTTCTCAAGATCCTCCAGCTACTTATAATTAAGTAGCGAGAGGCTCGGGAGCTACACTCAATGAGTGCACCTACGGTGCACAACAGAGGAAGAAGAAATCTTCAGCTAGACCACTTCGAAGCATCACTCAGAAGCAAGGCGCTCCCCGAGTTCTACTTCGAAATGCTCGGGGGCTTGTCGATACAGGACGTAGACGGCTACTCACCAGCACGGCTCCCGTCAGGACAAGAGCAAGAAGATCGGATCCAAGTAGATTACGGATCAACCTAGTTGGGCGGATAGAAAGTAACCTCTGTAATAAGAACAGAACACTTCCTACGAGTCCGACTAGGATTAGAAACCATAGCTCTGGCTCTTTTCCTCTTATAAAAAGGAGCCAGAGCACCCTCTTTTGTAACAGAAAAAATGGACGAACAATACACGATTAGACATCAATCCAACGCAAAAGGCCAAGGCCGACTGGAGTAGAGCTTTTACTCGACGACGAGGGCTCGAACCAGGATAAACCGTGTGTCTCTTGCGTGAAACCGCCGAGTTCTAGTCGTTCGTCGAGGTCCGAATCAACTGCTACGGGAACCCCGTGGCAGGCTATCGGTGGTCAAACACCGACAATACCCTTCATACTTAAGAAATGTAGATGAAGCTCCCTTGGCTAGTAGATCTAGTTGAGAATTTAATTTTATTCCAATCAAACGACATCGTAACCAGTCGACAAACTCCTCCTTATGTTTTCTTTCACGCCAAGCTTATGATCTATTGATGTATAGTTTGAAGCAACTGTCGGTGCTCTGCAATGTATGACATTACACCCGTGGCTTGTTGAAGAACAGCGAACTGTGCCTGTCTAAAAGAAACAGTGTCACGTACTATGAAGGAATTCTCACCGATAGTTTCTTTGCCCCCTAGTCTTCCCTCGTGACGAGATATTGGAACTCCGACACGATTGATGTCCAAATAATATATGCAAAACTCAATTGCCTCCTCTGTTGTCCATCCTTCAACCATACTCCCTTCTGGTCTAAATTTGTTCTGAACATACTTTCTAAAAACTTTCATCAACCTTTCAAAAGGAAACATCTGATGCAGGTACATTGGGCCAAGGGCTCAAATTTGGTCAACAAGATGAACAAGTAGATGCACGGACATATCAAAGTAGGTAGGCGGGAAATGCATCTCTAAATGACATAGTGTCTCCACAATATCCAGCTGCAGCTGGTCCAGTTTAGACATATCAATAACCTTTTCTGAGATTGCATTGAAAAATGAGCACAACTTTGTGATTGGGGCATGAACCTTGTCAGGTAGGATAACACGTAGGGCTACTGGGAGTAACTGAGTCATAATGACATGACAGTCATGGGCCTTCATACAACCATAGTTAAATTTCAACTCTCTCATATTCACTAGCCTCTTCGGGTTCGCACAGTACCCTGTCGGGACTTTTAGTTCATTAAAGAATGAAAGGAGCACCTCTTTTTCTGTTGTTTTCAGTGTCCATGATGCCACCGAAAGTTTTATTTGGCCATCCTCAAGAGTGATTGGATGCAGCTCTTTCCTCAGCCCCAAGTGTTGCATATCTAGACGTGTTACGAGTGAATCTTTTGCTGTGCCTCCTGTGTTCATTAAGGTGTTGAGCGTGTTGTCGCACACATCAAGGCAATGACGTACACTCAATAGCGGCCAATAAGGTAGTTTCCAGAAAATTGACTTTTTCTTCCATATAGACTCGGCAGGTGCCTGAACTGCCCCCTCACCCTTCCCATGGACAACATTCAGTTTGCTAACTTCTCGTAGTATCTGTTTTCTATTTCGATAATCTAGAGGTCCACGTCTTTCAATTGTCCCATCAAAGTCTTTTCTGTTTCTACGGTAAGGATGATCCTCAGGTAGGAACATATGGTGACCCATATAAGCTATCTTCTTGTTCTCCGGTAGATGTACCGCATGGGTAGAGTCCAAGCACTCTACGCATCCAGTATATCCTTTTGTCTTCTCTCCAGATAAGCTACCTCGCTCTGGCAGGTCCGTGATTATAGCAATTAGTACTACCTTGATTGTGACATGTTCCTTTTTATACTCGTCCCAAACATCCTTTACCCCTGTATGCCACAACTCCAATAGTTCATCAATTCTGGTTCTAGAAAAACATCGATGTCATTCCCTGTGTCGTTTCGGCCCTTGGATCGATAGTGGCATCCGGATGTATGACCTCTTCATACAGCGCCAAGGTGGAAGGTTGTATATACAAAGCGTCACTGGCCAAGTGCTATGATTGCTTCTAACCTGGTCGAAAGGATTCATCCCATCTGTGCTCAAACCCACCCAAAGGTGTCGTACCTCACCACCAATGTTCTTATAGCACATAGTATTAATAGTCCTCGATGCGCCCCATCGGTGGGTGCCTCAAAGATTGTATCTTTCTTACGCTCTTCACCGTGCCGGCAGTAACAACTTGGCTGACTTTGCATTTGCAAATAGCCTATGCACCCGTGGAGCTATAGGAAAATACCGGACTACTTTTACAGGTCCTCCTTTTGTCTTGCTACCATCGTTGGACGGCCCTTGCTTGTACCTAGGAGCTTTACACCTAGGGCACGCATCCAAGTCTTTGTATTTATCTCCACGGTATAGTATGCAATCATTGGAACACGCATGGATTTTTTTCAACCTCAAGACCGATTGGGCGGATCATTTGCTTACATAGGTATGTCTTTTTCCGGAAGCTCATTTTGTGGTGGTAGCGGTTTCCTTACTATTCCTAGCAAGTGGTCGAAGCCTTTATCGCTCAATCCATTTGAAGATTTGAACTCTAATAGCATGATGTTGGCTTCTAGTTTGCTCAATCCACAACCTGGATACAATGGTGTCTTGCCATCTTTTCTCATTTTCTCTAGTTTTTTCAACTGTCTGTCGCTAAGAAATTCACTCTCTACATCATATAGCAACTGCGAAATGCCATCGTTATGCTCAGTGTCGTCAGCCAATGTATCCCTCAACATATCATTAACAGCGGTAGCCTCGGGACACGTGTTGACACCGGGATTATCGTTAGTAGCATTCTCGTGGACGGCTATGTCAGGCATGGGCACATCATCATTGTAATTTTCTTGTGGAACATTGTCACCAACTTCCCCATGCATACCCCATATCAAATGTGTTCGAATAAACTCCAGCCTACTCCATTTTCTAACATTTCCACAATCTTTGCATGGACAGAATACAGGTTGCCCCTCACGAACATTAGCTTTGGCTACTTGGAGGAAGTTGGAGACGCCAATCAAGTACCGTGGGTCCGTTCGGGACACACCGCACATCCACTCTCGGTCCATCTTTGCATTGATAATATTAAGACACACATCATGACACGCAAAAATGATAGAGACACACAAATATATTAAATTTTATAGCTAAACAATATAGTTGTTCACTGATACATGAATTATAAGAAAATATAAAATTAGAGACAATAATATTAAAATTAAAGATTATTCTATGAACACTAATTTCACGCCAAATATTAATCAATATTAAAGATAATATCCAAATAATTTGTTGACATAGATTACGGTAGAATAATCATAAAGAATAATTTTTGTAAAAAAATGACACTATCTTCAAAAAGTGAGGTATATACATAACCATTAAAATAATTTATCTATACACGGTGTCTTGCTAGGTCACGTGTAAATAGTGGAGACTAGCTCCATCATGGACAATAATTTAAGTCCAAATTAAACATTGTTTTGGTAGGTGACATATTGATTAATTTGCTCCTCATAATTCTAAAAGAATATATATACTCTCAACTTCTAACTAGCTACAACTACTTATAGCATCACATACTAATATTAATCAATATTAAGCATATTGCATGGTTCATTTGCTCATCATAATTGTAAATTAATTTACTCTCGAATGCTAACTAGCACTAACCTTTTTGTACAGTAGATTATCCACAATTTGATTCGAAGCCTTCCTCAAAATCTAATTTCAAGCTCCCTACAAGAGAAAGAACAAAATAAAGATCATATCAAACAAATTAGCCGTAATTAATGGTCAAAATCAAAGGATTGGATGTTGGTTACTAACCTTAGTGCAAAGAAATCAACCACTTAACCAAATTTCAAAAGAAACCAAACTTCATTTATGGAGAACAGTAGCCGCAACAATGGAGAGAGAGAGAGGCCCACGCGCGCGGCTTGATATACTCAGAATGGCAGAGTGGAGGAAGAAGAGGATGGCTGCCACCTTTTTGTGGTGTCAGTACATCACTGACGGTTTTGAGCTAGAACCGCCATTGAAATAGTATGTTCAATGTCGGTTCTTGGCTAGAACCGGCAGTGATGTACTCTATACTTATCAGTGCCGGTTCCATATTCCACTCGGCAGTGATAGGGACCTTCAATGCCGGTTCTCATGTCTGCCAGCCTTGGTTTGAGTTTCGAAGCGTAGAACCGGCGCTGATGAGTTATCAGTGCCGGTTTTCCAAAACCGGTAGCAAAGATGCCGGCACTGATAACCTAATCTGTAGTAGTGTCTAGAACCATTTATAAATACAGTTTTTGATGAGCCATTACAAAAAAAAAAAGTTAAATGTTGGTGACTGTACATCTATAAAAATTATTTCTGTAGTAATGTTTGCAGATTTCCTCTTATATACCGAACGTACATTACTGAAAAATGATTTTCTAGATGTGGCTATATATAATCTTCAAGGGAACTTTCAGAAATGGTAAGCAATTTTTTTTAAAACTTTTGAAGTTTAATATGTTGTATCATAAATATATATGCTACATCCAACGATTTTTCTTTTTGGAAAAAGTTTCCTGGAATTTCATAAAAAAAATTTCCTGGAATACTCAAAAAGTTGTATCCAAAAGTCCAGACGCAAAATGGGTGGGCACGCTGCATCTTACAAATTTTCTTTAGAGAAACAGCCTCCTCCATGACTTAATTTCCGAGTCACTGTGCGTGATGTTGCTTCCACACCATAAGATTTTGTCTTGCATGATTGATAATGAGAAAGTGAAATCATAGTTACTGTTCACCCGCACTGGCGACATTCTGTGGCCACATGGGCAAATTGTTTCAGACAAGTTAAACATTTTGATGAGGCGCTTAGAGGCTGGAGACAGAGCTAATTAGGTGAACTGCCTATCTCTTCGCAGACATTAGGTGAACTGCCTACTACTATACGTTAGAAAGGTACAACCATTGTATTTTCTTCGAGAAGGAAAATAATTGAAAAGAAACGATAAAGGAAAATACAACCGTTTATTTCTTGTAACTTTCTTCCGGTTATCAACTTGCATGATATATAACGGCCGGACATGTTAATTTAATTATAGGTTATTTAAAATGATACTCGCTGGCCTATCCTACTAGAGCCTATTAGGCAACAAGAGCCTTAATCCATATTTGGATATACTCGTATTCACTTTAATCTATATGTATTGAAGTGATTGAGATGAAAAATAATTTAAGTTTCACTCTAATTCACTTAAACACATATAGATTGAGATGAATATGAGTACATTCAAACAAGTCCTTATTAATATATATACTTCTTTCAAACAAAGTCTTTTAGTTTGATGATTTACTGCCTTTTTTCACGACACAGCAACATCTTCTATATATACGGCCATATGTGTCAAAACTGCATGTAATGGTTTCCAGCTAGCTGCGTAGCTGCATCTGCTTGACATTGACTTTGAAACTTGTAGGAAGGATGGGAAGGGATGCTCGCAAACTGCACGTACGCCTCTTTCTTTCCTGCACCACCACCACTACCCCACCAGGTGTGAGCTGTAGATGCAAATATCGCGGTGGGGTTACATCAAAATTTCACACCATGTTTGAAATTTTGATCTGACAAAAAGACAAATGCGTGGACAAACGCATGGGTGGTCGTTCTTTCCCGTCGAGTGGATTGGAAATCGGAAACCGTCCACTGTTGGATCCGTCGTCCGAGCTTGGCGACCAGTCGTCCTCGTATCCATTGGGCCAGCAAGTGCGTGTGGGGGCCCATCCATCCTCCACCTTCACCTACTACCACTACGGCACTACCATCAGTACCCCCGATGATAGAGACTTCACTTGGGCAACAAAATAAGTATACACATTTAGGCCTTGTTTGGATATTGTAGTATTAAGAAACCATAGTATCAAAAAATTATAGTTTTAGAGCCAGTGATGTGCAAAACCGTGGTTTAGAAAAAAGAGGTTAAGAGGGAAGTTTTTAAAACTCCAAAAAGGCTACAGTTTCAGCAATACAATGGTTTTCAAAATCATAAAATTTGTTGCACCCAAACACTTCATGGTACTCTAAAACCAAAGTATTTCACAAAACCATGGTATTTTTCTAAAACTCTAAAAATACTTTGTATCCAAACAGGGCCTTACACATTTATATCATTTCAGCTAGCTAGTTATTTTTTTGAAAGACACTCAACTAGGTGCAGCTGTAGAATCTATTTATGCACAAACACATGTCCACTCTATATACGTATATCTCACACACACTACATACGTACTATACAACTAGACCTATAACTACACACAAATCAAAAGACCGCGTCCTTCTAGAGATTAGCGGGACCATTCATAGCTTCATAGACGACAGACACATCACAATCTCTTTATAACCCTCTACGCAAGAGAGGCTGTAGATAATTTGGAAACAAATTCTGGTGAACATCAAGGTTCGAACCCTGATGGGCTGGCTGCATACAACTCAAACTCTCTCGTCTCAGCTAGCTAGTTGTCATAATCCTAAATAGTTATGTTCACTGTATTTTTTACAATATATTAGCTGTCATTTGTGGCCATTAGGCGTTCCTCTTGGGTTGGGTTGGTCCTATATATACTCGTGCCATCTTCATCATGAGTGTGTGCACGCACACACACTAGCTGCTTGCTACCAGCTTAATTACTACACACTCCAAAAAGGAAAAAAAAGAAGAAGGTGCTAGCTAAGCTAAGCTAGCCGGCCATGGGCACCATCGATGACACTGCCGGATTCCCGGTGACGAGGACAAGCCAGACGCTGGTGCCGCCGTCGTCGGAGACGCCGCATGAGACGCTGCGCCTGTCGGTGATCGACCGCGTGGCGGGACTGCGCCACCTGGTGCGATCGCTGCACGTGTTCGCCGGCAAGAACAAGCAGCCGGCGGCGGCGCCACCGGCGACCACGGCGCCGCCGGCGAAGGCGCTGCGGGAGGCGCTGGGGAAGGCGCTGGTGGACTACTACCCGTTCGCGGGGCGGTTCGTGGAGGAGGACGGGGAGACGCGGGTGGCGTGCACCGGCGACGGCGTCTGGTTCGTGGAGGCGACGGCGGCGTGCTCCCTGGAGGAGGTCCGGCACCTGGACCACCCCATGCTCATCCCCAAGGAGGAGCTGCTGCCGGAGCCGGAACCGGGCGTCAACCCGCTCGACACGCCGCTCATGATGCAGGTATATATATATATGTTGTAATCATCAGTACACTAGCTACATCTGATCGATCGATCTCCATGCATGCATGAATGAGGCAGTAGTAAAAATCGGCATGCCTAGGAGTCGTAGTTTCATGATGCAATATTTTTTTTGTTTTGCATGTACTAGCATGCAAATTTAAAAGCATTGTATAGTAAGCTGAATTAGTGATGAATGGCGTGGTTAGTAATCTGGTGAAGAAAGCTAATTAGCGAATCACACTGAGAAAAGTTAGAGTCAAGGAAAAGAGAAGGAGAACCTTTGCAAGCTAAGAAACTTTGGCCCCATGCATACATTAATAATAATAATAATAATAATAATAATAATAATTTAATAATAATAATAATAATAATAATAATAATTAATAATAATAATAATAATAATAATAATAATAATAATAATAATAATAATAATAATAATAATAATAATAATAATAATAATAAAATAATAATAATAATAATAATAATAATAATAATAATATCACTGATAATCTCAAAGATTATATGATATATTGGGATTTGGTTGAAAAAGGTACGGCACGGTTGAAACGGTACATAATCCATGCAAAACCGTGACGTACAACTGGTCAAAAACTTCCGTCGTCATCATGTCAACCGAACGAACACTAACGTACAGACTATGGTACACAGACTGTCAAAAACTTTGTACAATTGTACGTATATTATTATTAGCCACTACTTGGTACGGTGCGCCGTCCATACGTACTATGTACTCGTACTCTCTTCGATCTAAATTCGTTTTTATTTTTCTATTTTATTCATTTACTATGTATCTAAACACACTATTATATTTATATATATAGCAAAATAGATATATATAAAAAAAAAGTCAAAGTGACTTATAATTTAAAACGGACAAAGTATTTATTAGTTCAAACTAATTAATTAATTATGTCCTCGATACGTACTATGTACTCTCTTCCGGCTACGAGTCGTTGAAGAAGTATGACATATGATATATATATATATATATATATATATATATATATATCGTCGACGACTCGTCGTCGTCATGCACAACTAATTAATTAATTAATCAAGCAAATTGAACATAAATGGTGTAAGCAAAAATCCGGTATCCGGTAGGCGTCAGTGCTAGTGTTTTGTTGTTGCTCTGACCCGGCCCTGGCCGGCGGCGTACGTGTCGGTAGCTAGGGAGCTACATCAGCTGTTCCATTCCACGAGTAGGTGAGGTGTGGACTGATGACGATGAGGTAGCAGACAGGAGCACCAAGACCGACGTCAAGATGCTTCGGAGCATCAAGAACACACAATGGTATCTCCTAGCCGGCCCGGCCGGCCAGGGCCAGCTGCTAGCTTTGATTCAATCTCAAGTCTCACATATCTTTCTTGCGTAATTTACATATATATACAGCTCACTCCTACCCTCTGTAGCACAGTATTATATTCTGGTATATTATAAATTTAGCTAATTTTATAGATAAAAGGCCACAAATATTTATAATATCTAATAAATATATTAGATTAATTATGAATTATATTTTTATACTAAATAATTTGAACCATAAATATGAATATTTGTTTACTAGAAACTTGGCTAAATATGAACAACTTTATTTGACATGAAATTCATAATTATGTCCTTTCACGAACAGCGTTGAGTCCAAAGTATCGGAATAAGTTAGGGCCAGGACAAGATGACGACAGGAGTGCACCCACCAATGTACCTACTCCTACCTGCCTACCACCACTACAGTCTTTCAGTGCATCTGTGCATTCGTGAGCCGATCCAGCTTATATTAAACTTCCGTATAAGCATAAGCTGCGCGCTTTGACATTTTCAGTATATATAGAATTAATTATTTGGTTGTGGTCACTTCAGCTTATTAGTCGGCTTACCAGCAGTTATAACAATAGCATTTTCCTTTTGTAAAAAGTTAGCCATTTTAGCTTATTAGTCGATTTATAAGTACATTCACTCTAAATAATAGCAGCAAAATAGATGTACTCATGTACTAAAAAAGTCAAAACGGTTTATAATTTAAAAGAAGGGAGATAGCAAGCTAGCCCTATCCATTTCTAAAATTAATAAGTAATAATTTTTCTTTTAAAAAATAAATATCCTATAATGAGTTATCATCAAGTCGGTCGGAGGTGACATGTGCCATACGTAATATTTACTTCATGTCTATCTCTGGCTCTCGATCGTCTGCACAGCTTGCACTATGTAGGTACTCCTACGTACGTATGTATGTTGGTTCACGCGTAGCTATCTGAAGGTTGCAAGGTCATTGTTAACATCTAGCTTAAGTAGGGATTGAATTGGTTACATCCAGATCGAGATGGCAAAAAAAAAAAAGAAAAAAAAAACACTGGTGGCGACCGCTGTTGTTGCCACACGCTTCCTTGTTTTAACTTCTTTTCCGTCTGGTGTGCTACATATAATGAACAATTATAATGAACTATTTCACTAGTATGGATCAAACTAGATATATAGCAGCTCGCTAATATAGATCTAAATGGACCTTAATTATGCTAATATTGGCAACTAGTTTTCTTACCATAATATGCATCAATATATTAGGCTAGCTAGCAACTAGCCACTACCAAAAGCTCCAAGCCGGCCGGCCAGCCGAAGAGCACACGCCGGCCTATATGTATAATCATATCACACATATATTTTGTCGTATCAATGCAAGTTGGATCTATTAATCATGCATGATTAATTAGTTTCAGCATGGGCCATCACTGTGTGACGTACGCTCCATCATACATTGAACAAGCAAATCGCAAGCAACCTGGAGATTAAAAAACCTGATATGCCATATGTAATGGTTGGCTATTTGTAGCTAGGTAATTGTATACGTATATAGTAGCACTACACATTAGAGTTGACATACTCTATCCGATTTAAATTATAAAATATTTTGATTTTTCTAGATATATACATGCATGATTTTTATTATGCACTTAGGTATAATATTTGTCTAAATACAATAAAAATAATGTATCTAGAAAGCCAAGACATCATGTACTACTTTGGAATGGGAGTAAATTACATGCGCTAGTCCCTGGACGACCAATGGCGACTGCCACTGATATATATGGCTATTCATTATACACAGAGAGAGAAAGAGAGAGACTACAGAGAGAGGGAGAGCATGAATCTTCAGTCCAGAAAAAGGTAGGAAAGGCAAAATCTAGAGTAAATATAATCTACTATCTAGTGGTGCCGTGCATCTGATCCACTATACTCAATCGTCGTGGTTGGTGAGATGTTATTAGCGCGTAAAGAAAAGGCCCTGGGGGTAGTACTATAACATAACATCTGTCTGGATAATAACGTGCCATATGTCGATCGGGGTGAAAAGGCTGTTTAATTTGGAGTGTGTTAATTAGGGCATGCATGCAGGTAAAGTGCCTCCATCGGTCACGTAGCTTTCTGGTCAAAGTGACAGCGGCCACGTCGATCGATCTCGACGACTCATCTGTCTTATCTCTTGCCACCAAATTTTAACCTCCCATCAGTCATCAGATTCCTTTATTTACGTGCTTCACACGTCGCCGTTATTTGCTTCGTCATCCTGTCCCCTGTACTTTACATATAATAAGTGTCTAACTAACTCTCTACTAATTAATTGAGATTTATTGATGTCATCGTAATCATTGTTATCAGCTTTATCAATTTACAACTTAGTGTACTGTATTTGAATTTGCTTGTTATTAGCTTCTCTCATTCATGACGCATGCATGGATACTGCATGATCGATGCAGGTGACGGAGTTCACGTGCGGCGGCTTCGTGGTCGGCCTCATCTCCGTCCACTCCATCGCCGACGGCCTGGGCGCCGGCCAGTTCATCAACGCGGTGGCGGACTACGCCCGCGGCCTCCCAAAGCCCCGCGTGACCCCCATCTGGGCGCGCGACGTGATCCCGGACCCGCCCCCGATGCCGGCGCCGCCGCCGCGCCTCGACCTCCTCAACCTGCGCTACTTCACCGTCGACCTGAGCCCGGACCACATCGCCAAGGTCAAGTCCCGGTACCTCGAGTCCACGGGGCAGCGCTGCTCGGCGTTCGACGTGTGCGTGGCGCGCACCTGGCAGGCCCGCGTCCGCGCGCTCCGCCCGCCTCGCCGACGCCGCGGCGCCCGTCCACGTCTGCTTCTTCGCCAACACGCGCCACCTGCTGCCGGCGACGGCGGCGTCCTCGCC
Organism: Chrysopogon serrulatus; assembly: GCA_015844335.1. Lineage (NCBI taxonomy): Eukaryota > Viridiplantae > Streptophyta > Magnoliopsida > Poales > Poaceae > Chrysopogon > Chrysopogon serrulatus. The sequence continues at coordinate 374,527 of JADLZL010007306.1, forward strand.
GGCGTCCGGGTTCTACGGCAACTGCTTCTACACCGTGAAGGCGACGCGGCCCAGCGGGGAGGTGGCGGCGGCCGACGTCGTGGAGGTGGTGCGCGCCATCCGGGACGCCAAGACCAGGCTCGCCGCCGACTTCGCGCGGTGGGCCGCCGGCGGGTTCGACCGCGACCCCTACGAGCTCACCTTCACCTACGACTCCCTCTTCGTCTCCGACTGGACGCGCCTCGGGTTCCTCGAGGCCGACTACGGCTGGGGCACGCCGACGCACGTCGTGCCCTTCTCGTACCACCCGTTCATGGCCGTCGCCGTCATCGGGGCGCCGCCGGCGCCCAAGCCCGGCGCGCGCATCATGACCATGTGCGTCCAGGAGCAGCACCTGCCCGAGTTCCAGGAGCAGATGAACAACCCATCCTCATGATCCGATGCAACATATATATGCGCTTGCAAGTTTGGAATTTGTCAATAACGAACGAACGAAAAACCGTAAGTCGTCGTCGTCGTCGTCGTCGTCTTGATCGATGGTCTTGCTATATATATGCAGTAAACCTCAAGAACTGAATGGGGTGGATTCCAATTTGCGTGTAATTTGCTTCTCTTGTTTTTATTATTCAAATTTGCCACAACTAGCGTTGTTGTACACGTATATATATATATAAATCCGTCCTACCTGTATGTATGTGTGTATGTATGTTAACACCGTATATGTACGTACCTGCCCGGCTGCCCAAAAATGGCGGGCTAGCTAAGCTTTTCTTTATGCATGCACCTGTAGCAAATCACGGATGAATGAATGAATGAAATAAAGGTCCATGATTTGTACTCCACGTCTGCTATACTAAATCCAGAACAATCAGGCTCTATGCTCCTCGCCAACGAAGAATTTTTAGGTCATCTTAATCCCTTCCGAACCATATGAATTAGAGTGTATTTATATGCAGTCAAATAAGGCCTTAGGAGTTACAATTTAAGAAAGGCTTGAGAGGGGGTAGGCCAGCCAGCTGGAGAGCAAAGGATGAGGACGCCGAAGTGGAGTGGCAAGACGGCGGGGCTGGTGTCGGCCATAGACGGTCGAGGACCGTGGTTTGGGCCAGAGAGGGGCAGAGGAGTCATGGAAATGTTCCTGCAATGCCGGGTTATTAGCGCGACAAGGGGCAGCAAGAGCTTGCTCTGCTTGAGGACGCCAATGAAGATGCATGGGAGGCAGTTGGTAGGGGCCAGGGAGCGGGCGTCGGGAATTTGTGGGCTAGGTCAAAGGACAAAATTATGACTAGAACTATAATAGTAAAATATATGTTTTAGATAACAACTACTTAGAGCCATCATAAACGTCAATAAAATCATCATTATATATTTGAACTCTAGTTAAATTATTTTTAGTTTTTAAGATCGAGGTAGTGATACAGTCTCTTTGTCCCATAGTAAGTGTTTTTCTTGTTTTCCAAAAAGATTACTACAAAAAATCTTTTCGAGGCACTTGGAAATAGGTCTCAGAGGCGGACAACAAAACTATGTAATGTATTAACCGAGGCGGTCATTTTTTTTTTTATATTTAATAGCACCGAGACGGACCTTTTTATAAACCCGCCTCTAAAAAAATTTTTGGAGCGGAGAAGAGATTGTAAAGTCGAGGCCCAAAGCCCATTCCTAAGCCCATTCCTATCGGGCTTATATAAAAAAAGAGAGTTTGTTTGTGGTAAATATCCCATCTCCAATCTCCTGGCTCCAACTAGGCTCAAAAGATTCCCTCTGCTGCCCTGATTTACAACAAAACTATGCAATTAGTTATTTTTTATTTATATTTCCCCTCCTTTGGCACCACCGGGGGTACAAATTCCCTCCCTCCATGGATGGAGGGTGGCGAAAATCCGGCCTCCTTTCCTCCGTTCATGGAAGTTGGCGGGTAATCTAAACAAGGCCTAGGTCAAAGGACAAAATTATGACTAGAACTATAATAATAAAATATATTTTTTAGATAACAACTACTTAGAGCCATCGAAAACGTCAATAAAATCATCATAAAGTATATATTTGAACTCTAGTTACATTATTTTTAGTTTTTAAGATCGAGGTAGTGATGGCAGTCTCTTTGTCCCATAGTGTGGGTTTTTTTTTTTTTGTTTTTTTCGGATTTGCATTTTCCAAAGGGTTAGACGCGGTTTATCTTTAACTAAATACATCATACTTAGTATCATTAGATAGATCGTTAAATTTAATTTTATAAAAAAATATTTAAAGTTATAAATATTGCTAATATTTTCTACATACATAATTAAATTTTAAAAAAATAATTAGTACGAATAGGATAGCTATACTTATTTTTGAAACAGAGAGAATATATACTACTCCTATGTGTGCAGTATAAACCATCAACGACTTGTGACTGAGACCTGGCTGAAACTGACACTATGTTATAGTATAGTTGGCAGGATTTGACTCATGATCGTGTCGGCCAAGCTAAAACGAAACTGAAAGTGCGATGGATGTTAATGAAGATAGCTTAGCTGATGTTGTGGAACCTAACCTTTTCTTTTATAAATTTGTGGGGTGCCCTCTAGCTATAGTAAATCATTTCGCCTAGGATAATCTATCTATATATGTCTAGGGCGTACTGAAAAGTCTGTCGAGTCGTCTGTCGTCGTCGTGGTCCTATGCATTCTGACGCCAAGCTGCCGCCGGCATGACGTATGCAGGCACGAACAGGAGGAGCACAGCACAGAGCCTCAGACAGACGATTCTTCTGTCCTTCTCGATGTTCTCCCTCAATAACACTCGAGATTTGCTATTTTTTACGTGAATTCTTAGAGTAGAATATGGATTTCAAAAACTGAAATTGTCCAAAAACACATGCCATAGAATAGGGCCAATGAGGAGCATGCTACAATCAGTGTTTACATTAGGTAGCTAAACACGAGGTGAACATGCAAACGAAGTAGAACATGGGAAATAAACAGTTAACGGTAAAAAACACCAGAGCAGAGGAATCTCTTGCAGCTGCAGAGAACTCGAACATGTGTGAAGACAGGTATAAAACAGACTGTCATTGCGAATATTGCGATTAGAACTGTAAAGGAGCAATCCTTTTTTTTTTTTCGATTCAAGGAGCAATCTTTCAATTGCATAGCAATCGCAGGGCGAATATTCCCTCAAAGAAAAATGAAAACAGAGACAACCACAACAAACAAGAAGACATTCGATTGTTTCCTTCCTACAGACAACACTGGCTCAATTTTTTACTATTTAGCCTTTTTTCTAACTAAATTTACATTTAAGGCCTTGTTTATTGCCATGAAAGTTGCAACTTTCATGCAACTTTCAAAGAACTTCCCATCACGTAAATGTTAGTAAAAAAAATAACTAATTATACGGTTTAGTTGTAAATCACGTGATCTAATCTTTTGAGCCTAGTTAGGCCACGATTGGACAATATTTACCAAATACAAACGAAAGTGCTACAAAGATATATGAAAGAAACTTTCTCACGAACTGAACAAGGCCTTAGACCCCTAAAAAACTTAATTCCGTTTTTGGACCCTGAGCTTGGCGCCGTGACGTAGGGCGCTGAGGTAACACGTCTCGGCGCCATAGGTCATGGCGCCGAACCTTAAGACCGGATGATGACATGGCGATGATATGGCGCTGCCGTGGTATTGACGTGGCATCTCGGCGCCGACATCGGCGCCACAGATATGGCGCCGAGCTGCCCGGTATGCACACTCGCCATCACCAGCTTTTACTGACCTGACACAACAAACAACTCTGGGGCCATCGAGCGAGGCAGAGGCAGCTGGAACCGTGTGGCATACTCCTGCATGCGTCTGCCTTCCGCGTACTCCTCCATGCACGCTGGTTTTATGCGTGAACAAGTTTTGTGGGCGTATGCTTAATTCCTGGCGTTACTCCTCTGGTCGACGCGCAGCAGAGGAAGGAAATTTCCCGGAACCTGCCTCTGCCACTTTCACCAGCCTCATATATTTTAATTTTTTTCTTTTCGAATGGCACAACCAGTGTCCAGCAGCTCCAAGTCAAACACGGCAGCAGGGGAAATAAATGGAAAGCGCATGGATGGCATCGGCCGGGCGCCGCCTTCGAGCGAGGCAGAGGCAGAGGCAGCTGGAACCGTGTGGCATACTCCTGCATGCGTCTGCCTTCCGCGTACTCCTCCATGCACGCTGGTTGTATGCGTGAACAGGTTTTGTGGGCGAGCGTGCCTTTCCTTAATTCCTGGCGTTACTCCTCTGGTCGACGCGCAGCAGAGGAAGGAAATTTCCCGGAACCTGCCTCTGCCTCTTTACTTTAGCCAGCCAGCCTCATATATTTTATTTTTTTTTTCTTTTCGAATGGCACAACAGCAGTGGCCAGCAGCTCCAAGTCAAACACGGCAGCAGGCAATGGCTACAGTAGAAATAAATGGAGCAGCGCTAGCCAGACCATCATGAGCTTCTGCATGGACAAAAACTGGGCTCAAGTGCATGCGGGTGGCAGAAACGATGTGTATGCATCTGCGTATATTCTCCTCTCTCAAATATTTGTAGAGTTAAAAAAGATTTAGGTGTCATATCGAATGCTATACGGATAGTCGCATGAGGTGGTCAGATACTAATAAAAAATAAATTACAAAACTTGTTAAAAAACCACAAGATGAATTTTTTAAAGCTTAATATTAATTTATTATTAGTCCATATTTACTGTAGCACCATATTGTCAACCTATGTACTAATTAGGCTTAAAAGATTTGTCCTACAAAATGCTCACACTCTATGTAATTAGTTTTTTAGTTTGTATTTAATACTCTAAGCATGTGTCCAAACATTCGATGTGATAAGTGAAACGTTTTTAGGTAAAAAAACAAACACACCTAATCAAAGTTATTTTTTAGAAAGTGAAAATGACAGTAAAAACAAACACACCCTAGTCAAAGTTATTTTTTATAAAATAAACAAATCATTATTAAAATACATCTAATGATAAACCGAGCGAAATAAAAAAAACAGTCAGACTAGGACCAGCTGCAGTACTAAATGAATGGCGCTGGATAGTAAAAGAATAATAAAAAAGGTACTAATAAGAAAAAGATATAAGGTTATACAGGTGCGGACGACCCTGCCCTTCGGTCGCTCGTTCCTCGCGTGCACGTTCCGGCGATGCATTGCTGTGGCTGGATTTTAATGCAAGTCTTGACTAATCGAGAGGGAGGGCAGCCGAGCAGCACATGTACAGTACAGTACCAGCAGCTCGTGCATGCACCCTCTGCCCATTCAAACAGGACAAACCACAGTCGCGCAGCAAGCACAAGTAACAGCAGCAGCACAGTGCACGCTCGTACGTGCACGCTGATGAGCGAGTGGACGCACGCGCTCCCATGCGCTGACTGCGCGTGTGGATGGATCCTATCCAGCGCTCAGCATGCATGCATACACTGCGCACACAAGCCATGACTCGGGGCAGCAGGCTTCATCCAGCGCTCAGCATGCATGCAGCCATGTCATTTCGGACCTTGTATCTCAAGCCATGAACTCGGGGCAGCAGCGTGTTTCTGCAGCTCTGCGCCGGGCTCTACAAGATCTAGTGCGTTGGAACTCGTGGTTCGGACCCGAATCTTAGTATGGAACATTGTCCAAGTAAAAAAACCCCTAGTATATGAAAGAATGAAAAGGTGCTTTCGTTCTTTGGAACCCTAGCCTTAATGAAAGGAAAATAGGAACAAGCCATAGGTATTTGACCAAATAGGATCGTCCGGTTCCTATAGAACCTATCACTATGGCGCGATAGGGCTAAGCGGAACGAAAAGGGTTTTCTATGAGATGGTAAATGAAAACGATTAGCCCCACACGAGGTTTGGGAATAAGTGATTGTCTGATAATGAGCAAGGCGGTTTTAAGTCCGCTAGGGGTCCAAATGAGAATTTTTTTAAAAAAAAAAGGGCTAAATAGTAAAAATTAAGGCAACACTGGCCCAAATAAACGTGCTGGGTTTCCATTCTACCCTGCTTCGGGAATATGGGCTGGCCTGTAGGATTATGCAGGCTGACGAAGCGGGCCGGCTCAGTGGGCTGGCGTCGTGGCCCGCGCCACTTGCAAGCCAAGATGTGGCCCTGGCCCAAGCCCAACACAACACAGTGGTAAAGTGAAGAGAACCACTGCCATCTCGTCACCTACCCCCGGCGCTATCCCCCACTCCCACACCCACACCCACACCGCGAACCCTAACCCCACCCCCATGTCCTCTTCCTCGCCACCGGCGGCGCCGGCTTCGCCCATGGCGGCGGAGGAAGAGGCCCAGGACTGGGCGGAGATGCCGTCGGATGCGCTGGCGGCGGTGTTCGCGAAGCTGGACGTGTCCGAGATCCTGCTGGGGGCCGGGCTGGTCTGCCGCGCGTGGCGCCGGCTCGCGGCCTCCGACCCCACGCTGTGGCGCCGCGTCGACATGAGCTACCAGGGGGACCAGCTGCAGACGGAGGAGGTCGAGGCCATGGCGCGCGCCGCCGTCGACCGCTCCGCGGGCACCATGGAGGCGTTCGGGGCCGAGACCTTCGTCAACGACGACCTCCTCCGCTACATCTCTCAGAGGTCCGGGAAGCTTTACCCACTCCGTTTTACATTTATTTTTGTTAATTATAAGTGGTGGATGGAGCCGCAGGCTCTAGCTAATTCGTTGCTCGTACTCACTATCACTGTTCATGGTTACCGCAACCAATTTTGGGGAAATATTTGAACTTTCTACATTTATTTAGAGCATTTCTTAGCTTAACGTTCGATTACACCTCAAAGTTACATTTTAAGCGGAATGATGAGGAAATATTTAATCTTTTTTTTGCCTTTCTTTAGAGCATTCTTAGCTAAACGTATGATTCCACCTCAAGCTAAACTTAGAGCTGAATGTTGAGCTTTCTTGAACGTACGATTCCATCTCAAGCTAAATTTAGAGCAGGATTCGGTTACTTAGGATAAAATGACATGCTGTGAGTAGGTTAATCAGTCTAAGGTCGATACAAGAGATCTGAAGTTACCACCTTTTTCACTTGCAGAAAAGAATGTACAGATCTGATCCTTATGATCTTTTTTAAGGACAAGACATTTTTAAAACTTAGTAGCCAAATAAAATTGGATGGAAAAAAATGCAATTATTAAAAAGCATGCATCTTACATGTGGCTTTTGTGTAGCATTTGTCTCTAGTCGTTGAACTTTTTTCCGTATTGACCTAGCTAGATTTTGTCTGGAACTCTAGATGTTAGGCTCGGATCGGTGCTCCAAAGGAACTGTGAGTCAGTTGCAAGCAGATCCTTTGGGCATATCGACAAGGTCAAGAGCAGGATTTCTTGGATTAGACAATTCAATATTCATGTGCTGTTTGATAGTAGGATATAGAAATTGAATATCTTTGACATGAAAACTATGTCTTTCAAAAATTGTCTCTCAAAGGAAGAATTAACAGTTCATTAATAAACTAGTAGGGTCCATGGTTTCTATCAAAAACATTTCTCTTGTAGTTGAAGCATTAACCATCGTTGCTGGAATGAATCCAAATATTTCTAGCTGGTGAACTTTTCTGCAGTTTATTCTTATGTCTTTGTGACCATTGGCGAATGGCAAACAATCTTGTTGTCGCAGACTTTGCTGACCTTTATTTTTTTTCAGTAACCCGTTTCATGCATTCTTGAGAAGAAACATTTGTGTAGTGGGCAGCAAGAGGAGTATCCTAACTAAACAAATGGTAGTCATGATCGATACAGGGGTGAGGTTGTTCACCTCGATGCTCTATGTTGGGGAAAGTAAAAGAGGGGTAGAGATGGGAAGGAAGATAACTCTTTGCTTAAGTTCATGATTGCATCTAGGTTTATATAAGCACCCAAGTCCCAACAACCTCCTAGTTCTGAGCATTATCAATCCAATCACCAACTCGAAGCAATCTAAGAAACTGAACTAACAAACTAATCAAACTCCTAACAAACTGGAACTGTAGTTTCCACGCATGCTGTCGCGCCATTATCGTCACTGTTGTCATAGTGCTGTTCTTCTTGGCCTGGCAGGATAGTGCTTGCCTCACATAACAATTTGCATGTGATGTTCAGAGTCTGAAAGCTTGGCAGCTTGCAGATCTTTCACCCTATTGTTTGATTTCTTAAGAATTTGTCAGAGAATTTCCAAATGGATTGGTATTTGAGGAAGAAAATTAACTTCTGCCTGTAACATATGTGTAAAAACTTGACTAACCTAGGAGGAACTGGGTGCTTTTTTTATTTATGAAGAAATAGGCACCGACAAGGACTTGAACTTGGTGGCCTGGGTATACATTCATGCCTTCAACTGAGTAAACTCAGTTCCTGTTCCTCCTGTTGCATATTCATAATAATAGCTTGATGTGGAATGTTGACTTGACAAATTTTATTGTGCCATGCAGCATGTTAGTCTAGAACCATTTACTCTGCTTATATAGCTATCCAAGGAAAAGGTTATCATATAATTGAATTGTCTGGTGCCAAATTTTACTATCATCTGTGGTTATTTTCTTTCTGCTACTTGAAATCACTCGTATCATTTAGCGTTTGTATAATTATCCAATGCATGTAAATGACTTCTTAGTCAGAATTGATATTTTATTTTTGTTGTTTGTTTAGTGTTTGCTGTGTGCAACTGATCGCTTCAAGTTCGACAAATTGAACTAGCTCACCAATCCTATGTTTTTGCTGCTGCATCAACTTTTTTTTTTTTTTTTTTTGGGATCTGCTACCAGATTTGATTTACAACAGTTACCAGCTTCATCAAGTTTGAAGTCTCATTTATGCTGAGATAATGCTTATATCTGTCAGAGGTGTTCTACTGTGGTTCATTGTCCTTGCGTTGTTTCAATCTTTTAGTAAGCTGTGGTACATAGATTGTTTGTATAGTGTCAACAACACTATTGAGCTATTATTTTTTTTGTGGATTATGTATTGAATTTTGCCTCCTAATTAGGTTTAGATAATTTTTCTATATTATTATTGATTGATTTAAGAACTGGCATTGATTTACTAAAGTATTTTTTGTAGCCCTTTACAGTGATTTCTGTGGCACCAATTTTATTATGATAATAATAGAAATCAGCTTGAGTCTGACACCTGATTACTTGGTTTCACTAAAACAAACTCATCCAGAGTTACCATTCTGCATGCAGGGCCCCCTCATTGAAGAGCCTCCACCTCTGCTTGTGTAATGTCAGTAATCAAGGTTTTGCAGAGGCAATTGATGGTTTCCCTCAGCTCGAGGAGCTAGATGTTACATTCTGCTCATTATATGGCAGCGTGTGTGAGACTGCTGGGAGAGCCTGCCCACAGCTTAAATGCTTCAGGTTGAATGAGCGCTGGTCTCTTCTTCGAAGTGAGTTTGCACCCTACGAGGGCATGGATGATGACACGGAAGCATTAGGAATCGCTAGCACCATGCCTAGGCTCCAAGAACTTCAGTTGATTGGTAACAACCTGACCAATGATGGACTCATGGCAATCCTTGACCATTGCCCTCACCTTGAATCCCTTGACATTCGCCAGTGCTACAACATACAAATGGATGATGCGCTGAAATTGAAATGCGCTAGGATCCGAGATCTGAAGCTTCCTCATGACTCCATCTCCGACTTCAAGTATCGGGCTTACATCATCAGCAGCATGGCTAACTCTGGCTCAGATTTTGAGATCGATATGTATGATGATCTGCTGGATGTGGTCACTGAAGATGATGATGCTGATTTTGATGATATGGGTGATTTCGATGACTCAGATGGAGGAATGTACGATGATGACTATTTTGGTATCTGAAGCAAGAAACTAATTGGAACAGCTTTACGTGCTCCATGTGTAGTGCTGTGAGCTGGAATGGTTTGTCATTCCCTTGTGTTTGAGATTCGGGTGGCTAGGATGGAATCTCCCTGTTGTTTATACCTCTGTGCCTCTCCATTTGTTTTAAGAAGCTGGAGTAGCTGAACTGGTTCTAATTGTGCAGACCGATTGTAATTTTTTTATTTGAGACCTTTTTAATTGGTATTTTAATAATAACCCAGGGCAATGTACATATATGGTGGTGTGGCATTTTAACACTCCTGCAGATTAGCTATATTTATGTCGATAGAGTGTCAGATGGCATCACCAATGGACTTGAGCCTTTCTTTTGCATTCTTGACAACATTCTCAGGGCCACAATCTATCTAAAGAAAAGTGTTGCGGCTTCTTTGCTTAGCATTTATCGGAATGTGCGTATTGCCAAATGTGATGCTAGGAAGCATTTCCAATATGCTCCATATGTGATGATACAAATATAATTGAGTGACTGACTGGTGTTTAAGCCTCTCCTTCTCAGCCTACTCATCCCTCAGCTACAGCCTACACGTTCTCCTTCTCTCCTCGTTCCTCTAGTGTCTAGTGGCTCAAGGCTCAAGTTTGTCCTTGGCAAAATGTTTGGGGCTTGCTGCTACACAGCTCAGGAGGCGCAACATCTGTGTCAGGCATATGCATGAAGTTAAGTCTCACCTCTCAAGTCCTCAACCTCCCCTCTGATCATCCTCCAGCTACTCCAATCTTTAGAGGTCCCTTTAGGCTCTATTCGCTTCCACGGGATTGAACCCCAGGAATAATTTTTAGCCAGATTCATTACTTTAATTGTATAACAATTGGAATAATTTCGACTAGAAATGGGCCAATCTGATAAAAACGAACCAGACCTTAAAAAGTATGATGAGCCTGTAGCTGCTGCTTGCTGTTCTGTGGGTGATGATGAGAGATGAGACCCTTGTGGTGGCTATGGCTCAGAGGCATACTCATGGGGTTCATGGCAAGTGATCGGCTTGCATGAAGGATGATGTTGACTTGGATGGCGACAGCTATGCCAAAGTGAGAGTGTTGTAGATTCAGGCTCATTTCATTCTTGTATCACCGGCTTGTATTAATCATGACTTTATCTATCAAATGAGCAGAAGTCATTAGAATTTTTTTGATCAGTCCATATTTAGCCTGCTATCCAAAAACAGCGAACTAAACTTTAGTCCGATGATCTAAACAGGCCTAAGTATACGTTCACGCAAAGTTCGCTGTGTGCATCATATATTAGCTAGCCCAACTCTTAGGGACTCTTGAGTCGAGGTTCAGTCTCAGTCAGCTAAAAAGTTAGCAACCACCCAATGAAGCTGGCTGCTTCCAGCTTGTTCCTAAGTTTGCACTTGCACGCCACTAATAGCGCGCACTAGTCTACTCTCTCTCGTCAGAAAGCGCCCAAAACCCTCTCTGAATTGAAAGCAAAAGCATCATCAGGAAACAGGCCACGCATGCAGTCAACAAAGCTAGCTCTCCCAATCATCAGCTAGCTATGACACTATAGACACAAGCTAAGTGGAGCAAGTAAGGTTCCTAGAAATGGACGACCACCACTACACCCACATCGACGACGGCGCAGTGCAGTGGGTATAAGCTAAGTACGAGGAGACGCTGAATCTAGATAGCTGCAACAAATATAATGGTGACTGACGACGGCGATACAACATTATATATTGCTGCGCCGGTGATGACTGGTGAACAAGAAAGCAGGTGAAAATTGTATGCTGCTTTCTGAACCAGCTGACACCCCACAAGCTCGCGTTTCAAAGGCGCCGAAAGCTACACTGCACTCTGCACAGATATTTCCTCTCTCTGTCTCTCGATCGAGTCCCGATTTACCCACTCGTAGTATCTTAATTTGAAGGACCTCGAAGCTTTCAACCGGGCCTCGCGACAGATGGATTTGATATCGTTGGGCAACCCCAGAAAAACAAGTGAAGTTCTGGTAGGAGAACTGGCTCAATGGGAGAGCTCCAAGCCAACACTCTCACTGAGCCACCCTGGATTTGAGTTGCGGCATCATCTTCTTAAGATGAAAATCAGGGAGACGTCTCATGCCCTGATCGAGTCTTTCTTAGCGGTAACGGGAAATCTCCAAAAAGGCGTTGTCCCGAATTGCTATAAACTTGCATGGCGAAAAAAATTATAAAGTTGCAGCGCCTCTACACAGGTGAAGATGGATTTGTGGTATAGCCAGAATCAACACAGCTTAGGATTCAGTCAGGTCGGCATACAATGCTTAGTTCTTCAGTGCATTTTCAGAAGTAGACTGGAGCAACTCTCCCAGCTGAAACCAAGTGCAGTTTCTTCATATCATCAAGTGAGGAAGCCAAGCAAATCCAATCCGCAAGCTTTGCTACATGAGGCAGGGATCGCTCAAACTGTCACACATATGGTAGCCAATTGTTCATATAATATATGCAAAAAGAATTTGGCACTAAGTGGAGAGTTGGTCAGGACAATATGGACTGTAACTGAACCAAGTTGCTACGAAGAAGCAACTGGTGGATGAATCTAAACCTAGGGAGAGGAGGCACGTTCAACACACATCACCTGTGAGCAACAATCATCATCTACATAGCTTGGAATTTGTGGAAGGAACGATGCAGAGGGTGTTCAACAACAAAGAACGAAATGATGAACAGTAGTCCCTAGCGACAGTAAAAGAGGATCTCCATAATCAAAGGGCTATTTTTGTTCTCCTTTTTGTTCTTTTTCTTAGAATTCTGTAACATACTTCCTCCAACTACTACATACATAAAAAAGCAGAGCACCTGCAATTGATGCTAAAAAAGAACTCACTGGCTTTCGCTCCAGCCAACCACCAACGAGCATGGAGGAAACATGTGACGGCCGTGCGACAACATGGAGTAGCCCTTTTGCTGCCGTATAACAATTTACACTAGCAGTGGATGTAAAGTCAACCGGCCGTTAAAGATGTACTCCCTCTATCCCAAGTGTCGCCGTAGGTTTTCATGCCACAAGTTTGACTCGATTTGTAGAAAATAGTTATGTCTCTAAATAAGTTTGTTAAAAAACTAAATCTAAAGATCTTTCCGATGATACTAATTATGATACTAATAGATGATACTTAGTATTTATTAAAATTGTTGGTATTTATTTCTTAGGAAGTGTAAGCGATAGTTAAAAAGGTACGGACAAAGTACTCTCTACATTTTCTACGTTCTAAATTATAAGTCATTGTAAAGGAGGTAGTATATATCTTTGATTTGGATGATGTTAGGTAATCCATCTCAATATTAAGTACTGTACCTGTACTGTTCCATCTATAGCTTTGATTTGACTTGATCCAAACAAATTGTGAACAGTGGGAGTCAGGAACAGGCTAGTCTAGCATTGGTAATTTGCGCCTTGTTCGGATGGCCCTTATAATTCCAACTTTTTCCCACTCTCTCTCCATCACATCAATTTCTACCCATATATATATGGACCATTAAATGTTAGTAAAAAAAATAACTAATTACACAGTTTAGTTGTAAATCACGAGATGAATCTTTTGAGCCTAGTTGGGCCACGATTGGACAATATTTACCACAAACAAACGAAGTCTTCTACAGGACTTTCTAATCTCTCTCCTCTCATAAATTGTTTCCCACATGTAAATAGTATTAAATATAAATTAAAAAAATAACTAATTACATAGTTGGGTTGTAAATCACGAGACGAATCTTTTAAGCTGGTTTGGCCTAACGATTGAACAATATTTACCAAATAAAAACGAAGTGCTACAGGAAAGGGTTGGAATTTTTCCAACCCCATCCGAACAAGGCGTTGGTATGGTCCAGTCTCAGTTCCCGTGCAGGTTTCGAGCTGGCCCCAGCCCCAATTATTGCAACGTGGACAGGTCGCCCGGATTATTATTGCAGGAAATGTTAGCTGAGCGTCCCACAGATGCATTTGCATTCATCCACGTCTGTCCTGCAGCATCAGTATCACAGTATGCAAAGTGAGCTGCTAGCCTAGGAAGAAAAAGAAAGCTTAGCAGTACAACCATTGATTAAACAAGCAGCATCTGAAACAGAGACCTACTGAAGTGGCCATCTATCAGTATACCACTACAGCAAACATAAAGCGTGCATGCTCCTGCTACCACCATACTATCCAAGCGTAGTAGCAAAAGATGTAGCTAGCGTCCGAGAGTTGTATTTCTATTTGTCTACTAAAGTTGCAGCGAAAGGATTGATGCAGACTTTGTCGAGTAACATCCGGAAAAAAGGATCACCATGGCCTGCGTCTCACGTACACGTCGAAGGAGGAGAAGAAGAAGAAGAAAAAGTTGCAGAGTGTGCATGCATCATTGTTGCAACTATGCAGACACTAGATTAGATTAGATTGTTAATTAGCCGCTATAAAAAATGCTTCTCTTTCCATGTTCATATCCGTTCCATTGGAACTTCATTCGTACATGTATATCCGCTATTCCGCTGCGAGGGTAGGCCGTCAATGATTCAGTGCTCCTCTCTGTCAAATTTAAAACGGAAGACGTTTTCAGCATGCTTGGCTTTGAAGTTACCAGCAGTGGCCGGTAGATGAGATTGAAGGGCTCGCTAGCTGGGGCAGACAGACAGTACGAACGGACAGCGTCGGAGGAGGAACGCTGTACCACACTGGTACGTGGTCCATACATAAAAACGCAAGTGTGTGACGGTGAGAGCCCAGAAAAGGAGACGAGCTGCAGACGCCGGTCCACACACACGGACACACACAGCGACGCCGCTGAAAATTTTAACGGGGGTGTAGTACATGTTGTTGCTTTTCTGCCGTAGTGTCATCTGTCGTCGTCTTGTCAGAATTCAGATGTGTGTATATGCATTACGCATGTGCTGCGGGTAAAGAGATTATTAGAGGAGAGGAGAGCGGTGGTGTCTACTGTCTATCCATGTCGATCGAGCATCATCGAGGAGGGAGGCTAGAATTAGCAACAGTTATCTGAATCCGATGATCATCGCCTATGCAGGTTGCGCCGCAGATGCTGCTGCTGCCGTGCTGTCCTTTGGATTTTGGATGATGTGGTGCCTGGGCAGCGCAAGGACGACACTAGTCCAAAGGTGGGCAGGGGTCCACGGGTGCTTGACCCTTGGGGCAACAGTCCAAATGCAAAGGTAAGGTGACCAAGCGGCCTCTCATCACATTCACATGCTTGGGTTGGGTGGGCTAGCCAGTAGCCACGCACGCAGCCGCTAGCAAGGAAGAAGCATATGCTGCTGCTGCTGCTGCTGCATATGGCTATCACACTCACAAACTCGTCCAATGCTACAAGACTGACTTGTCAGCGACATTAGCGAGAGGAAACAAGGACTAGCAAGAATACCCATGCCACTCCAGCTTCCAGTTCCAGGTACGGTAGAGCACAGACCACTAGGCATGGCGGTCGATCTCAAGGAGCCTCTGCCACCACGGTGAGGTTGGTACTAAAGCCGCATTTTAACTAGCCAGGAGAAGCAACAGCTAACGCCGCCCCGGCCCCCACTCAGGCTCTACCTCACTCAACCTGTCAGTCTCGTCCACAGCTTCATCCACCGCGCACGCACGACACTTGAGCAAGCGAGCCGTCCATGGCCATGGCGGTGTACGGCGCCGCCGCCGCCGCGTCGTCTGTGTGACGTCTCCCTTTCTTGAACCAATCCTTGGCGTCTTTGTCTTGTCTCACCCTTGGGCCCTGGCCTCGCCATTCGCCAAAATGTCCCTACACCATCATCCCTACCACGGCACCACCACGCGTGCACGTACGTACGTGTAGCAGCGTACCACAAAGATCCCTCTTTGCTTCCTTCCTTGCTTGCAAACCACACCAAGAACCTTCATTCCGGCCGGCGTGCCCATGTCCGAGTCCAGCAGGGCGTTCCAGCTGGACGCGCCATCGTCCTCGTCGTCGTCCGCCACCGACGGAGCCCATGGGAAGCCCACCTCAGGGCGGCGCCACTCCGCAGCCACGGCCGCCAGCGTGCCGTTCCACAGGCTGTTCGCCTTCGCCGACGGCGCCGACGCCGCGCTCATGGCCCTGGGCACGCTCGGCGCGCTCGCCAACGGCGCCGCGCTGCCGCTCATGACCCTGCTCTTCGCCCGCCTCATCGACGCCTTCGGCGGCGCCGCGGCCACGCGGGGCGACGTCGTCGCGAGGGTCTCCGCCGTCGCGCTCCAGTTCCTCTACCTCGCCGTCGCTTCCGCCGTCGCATCCTTCCTGCGTAAGTCCGTCCGCCCGTCTGTCGTCCATTTCTTTACAGCCTATTCATACTGCTCCACCGACCGACACTCTCACTCACTCGCGGGCGAACAGAGGTGGCGTGCTGGATGATCACCGGCGAGCGTCAGGCGGCGCGGATCCGGGGCCTCTACCTACGCGCCATCCTGCGGCAGGAGGTGGCCTTCTTCGACCAGCGCGCCACCACGGGGGAGGTGGTGGGGCGGATGTCGGGGGACACGGTCCTCATCCAGGACGCCATGGGCGAGAAGGTGGGCAAGTGCGTCCAGCTCCTCGTCGCCTTCGCGGGCGGCTTCGCCGTCGCCTTCGCGCAGGGCTGGCTCCTCGCGCTCGTCATGCTCGCCACCATCCCGCCGCTCGCGCTCGCCGGCGCGCTCATGTCCAGCGTCGTCGCCAGGATGGCGTCGCTCGGACAGGCCGCCTACGCCGACGCCGCCGGCGTCGTCGACCAGACCGTCGGCTCCATCACCACGGTCGCGTCTTTCACCGGCGAGCGGCGGGCGGTGGACAAGTACGGCAGGTCGCTCGAGAGCGCCTACAGCTCCGGCGTCTGGGAGGGGCTCGCCGCCGGCGTCGGCATGGGCATCGTCATGGTGCTGCTCTTCTGCGGCTACTCACTGGGGATTTGGTACGGCGCCAAGCTCATCCTGGACAAGGGATACACCGGCGCACAGGTCATCAATGTCATCTTCGCAGTGCTCACTGGCTCACTGTAAGTTCTTCTCTTTTTTTTTTTTTTTTGTTATTCATTTTTACCAACGCATGCATTTCCGACAGAATCTAGTTGCACCAGTAATCTCATCTAAATTACTCTTCAGAGTCAAACATCATGACAAGTGTGTGACCAAATAGTCTTTATCTACAGCTGCAAGCTAGAAACGATTGGGTGGTTTCAGGAAAGAAAAGACTACGAAAAAAATAGTTCATGTTGCTTTCTCTGCATACATGATAATAATAAAGCCATCTATCTATATTTGGATTTGCCCCTGATTAAGACATGTCAGGCCACTCAAAGATGCGAAATGACGGTGATAAGCACTAGATGTGTCATCAGGAAACAAATAAAGCTCGACCAACCCTGCACGTTTGGTTTATTCAGTTAGCCTTAGCAGCAACAAACCAAACGCAGATCATGCCAACCTTGCCTTTTTGTTTTAACAGGCTCACACCATCCATACCCTGTGTTGGCAGGAACCGAGCACTAGTGTTATTCCCAACCCAATCGAATCGAATTCTCATGAAATTCAACTTTTGTCTTTTGACAAACTTTTTCACTTTTGTCTTTTGCGCTGGCACAGTTTCATATCATGTACAGGAAATAAATTTCTATCTTTAGTTGGTGCTAAATGATTCGTTCGCTGCACTCTCAGCATGCTTTCTTCTCACTGAAATCAATGTACTGTTGATTGCACATGGAGTTCTTCGAACAGATCAAACAGAACTACCTACTAGTTAGTTTAGGAAGCTGACCCTCTTGCTATTGCCGTCACCAGAGCTCTGGGCCAGGCATCTCCAAGCATGAAAGCATTCGCAGGAGGGCAGGCTGCGGCATACAAGATGTTCGAAACAATCAATAGGGAGCCTGAGATTGACGCGTACAGCATGGCAGGTAGGAAGCTGGACGACATTCAGGGAGACATTGAGTTCAGGGATGTTTACTTTTCGTATCCGACAAGGCCTGATGAACAGATCTTCAGTGGTTTCTCCCTTGCCATACAGAGTGGCACAACTGTCGCACTGGTTGGGCAGAGTGGGAGTGGCAAAGTCGACTGTTATCAGCTTGATTGAGCGGTTCTACGACCCTCAGCTCGGCCAAGTTCTGATAGATGGTGTTGATCTAAAGGAGTTCCAGTTGAGGTGGATCAGAAGTAAAATCGGTCTCGTGAGCCAAGAACCGGTCCTGTTCACTGCTAGCATAAGAGACAACATAGCTTATGGCAAGGGACAACGCAACCGATGAGCAAATCAGAGCTGCAGCTGAACTTGCTAATGCCTCCAAATTCATAGATAAAATGCCCCAGGTCAGAATACTGCTTATCCCTAAATTTGCAAGTTTCATCAGTAGTAATATGGAAATCTAAACAGATATGTATAAGCTGAAAATGCCAATGAGGGAGGCAAGCTATCCTGCCATGTGTTTGAATTTCTTGATGTTTTTGACATTTCCCAGGGTTTTGCTACTTCAGTTGGTGAACATGGAACACAACTTTCAGGTGGGCAAAAGCAAAGAATAGCCATTGCCAGAGCAATTCTAAAAGATCCAAGAATCTTACTATTAGATGAAGCAACAAGCGCTCTAGATGCTGAATCTGAAAGGATTGTACAGGAGGCTCTTGATAGGATCATGACGAACCGGACAACTGTCATAGTTGCTCACCGTTTGAGCACTGTCAGGAATGCTGATACCATTGCCGTGATTCATCGAGGATCAGTAGTCGAAAAAGGTATTCCTGTTTTCCTGAAACCATAACATGCCTTTTCTGTTACCAATGTTATCAATTCCTTGACTCCTTAAAATTTCACACTTCACCAGGTTCACACCATGATCTTGTAAGGGATCCAGAGGGAGCTTACAGTCAACTGATACGCCTACAGGAAGCGAGCCATGCTTCCAAGGGTGCAAGCTACCAGAACAAGTCAAGTAGGAAGGGTGATTCTGGGGTTCACTTAGGCAAACAAACATCGACAAATCAGTCACCAAACCAAAGATCACCACACAACAGCAGCAACAACCATTCATTCTCAGTATCACATGGTTTGCCTCTAGAAATTGAGGTCCAGAACAGGTCATCAAAGAATATAGATGAAGCAATCCAGCACGAAGTGCCTCTCAGTCGCCTCGCCACACTTAACAAACCTGAAATCCCAGTACTTATCCTTGGTTCTATTGCTTCTGCTGTCAGCGGAATGATCTTCCCGATCTTTGCGATACTTCTATCAAATGTCATCAAAGCATTTTATGAGCCACCACATGTTCTGAGGAAGGATGCTGAGTTTTGGTCATCTATGTTCTTGGTATTTGGTGCAGTGTACTTCTTGTCACTTCCTCTTGGCTCATACCTTTTCTCAGTGGCTGGGTGCAAGTTGATAAGAAGGATCAGACTGATGACATTTGAAAAGGTGGTCAATATGGAGATTGAATGGTTCGATTACCCGGAGAATTCAAGTGGAGCAATAGGTGCAAGGTTATCGGCGGATGCAGCAAAATTCGGGGGCTTGTGGGTGATGCATTGCAATTGGTGGTGCAGAACTCGGCAACTTTAGTTGCTGGTCTGGTAATTGCTTTTGTATCAAACTGGGAGCTCTCTCTTATCATACTGGCTCTGATACCGCTTATTGGTCTCAATGGATGGATCCAAATGAAGTTTATTCAGGGATTCAGTGCAGATGCAAAGGTATGACAAGAAGCCATAACAAAGGTTGCTGTTTCTTCAGTTAGTTGATCGTATTATTTTCATTTCATCAATGCACTGATACCGTGTTATGATTTCAGTTGATGTATGAGGAGGCAAGTCAAGTAGCAAATGATGCAGTGAGCAGCATAAGGACAGTGGCATCATTTTCAGCTGAAGAAAAGGTGATGGATTTGTACAAGAAAAAATGCGAAGGACCTTTAAGAGCAGGGATCAGGACAGGAATAACAAATGGTATTGGCTTTGGGGTTTCCTTCTTCTTGCTGTTTGGAGTCTATGCAGCCAGCTTCTATGCTGGTGCACGGCTTGTAGAGAACGAGAAAACAACTTTTCCCAAAGTTTTCAGGGTATGTACGTATCAAGTTCAATATGAGATGTTTACATTATAAAAAAGTGAATTTGAATGGTATAAAACATTTGTAAATGATATATGTTTTTACATGACACTGAAATATGAACTTGGACATTGCAATGATCTTTGATTACTTGATATGTAGTTAATATAATTGCAGATCAAAAGATATTTGAATGCAACTTTTTGAAGAAACAATTATGATTTCAATTTTATAAAACATTTATAAAAATGACAATTTTTTTATTTACACTGCAATGTAAATTTAAAGATGGCAAGAATGATTTAATGATATGATGTAGTTAAATATACTAACTGCAGAGGAAAACATCATCCTATCTTGGGCATCTGAATGCAGGTATTTCTTGCTCTCAGTATGGCAGCAATTGGGGTGTCGCATACAAGTACCCTCACATCAGATTCTTCCAAAGCAAAATCAGCCGTATCTTCTATATTTGCCATCATCGACCGGAAATCAAGAATAGATCCAAGGGATGATGCTGGGGTAACCCTGGAGCCACTAAGTGGCAACATCGAATTTCGGCATGTGAGGTTCAGATATCCAACACGGCCCGATGTTCAGATTTTTCAAGACCTATGCCTGACAATTCAATCTGGAAAGGTACTAAAAACATCTTAATTTCTCAGGATTACAGTGCTCCTTGATTTCAAACAACCATTATACAGCGTACAAGTTTATGAAACCAAACATAGCTAACAGTTGTGTTATGTGTCTTACCTGTCAGACTGTTGCGCTTGTTGGAGAGAGCGGCAGTGGCAAATCAACCGCGATAGCGTTGCTGCAGAGATTCTACGATCCTAACGCAGGCCATATACTCCTAGATGGAGTGGACATACAGAAGTTCCAGCTGAGATGGCTAAGGCAACAGATGGGGCTGGTGAGTCAAGAACCATCCCTGTTCAACGACACGATCCGGGCGAACATCGCCTACGGAAAGGACGGGCAAGCAACAGAATCGGAGGTCGTGGCTGCCGCACGCTTGGCAAATGCTCACAAGTTCATCAGTTCACTGCATCAGGTAATAATAACACATGTAGTGTCTACTCTGAATAACCAACTAACTAGATGATATGTAAAACAAAAAAAATGTCACCTTACAAACATCAGCTATTACCTGAACAATGCAGGGGTATGACACCATGGTCGGGGAGCGTGGGGCTCAGCTATCAGGAGGGCAGAAGCAGCGTGTCGCCATCGCCCGCGCCATCGTCAAGGATCCCAAGATCCTTCTGCTGGACGAAGCGACGAGCGCGCTGGACGCGGAATCCGAACGGACAGTGCAGGACGCGCTGGACCGGGTGATGGCGAGCAGAACGACAGTGATCGTCGCGCACCGGCTGTCCACGGTACAGGGCGCGGATGTGATCGCCGTGATCAAGGATGGCGTGATCGTCGAGAAGGGGAGGCATGACACCTTGATCGGTATTGAGGGCGGCGCCTACGCGTCCCTTGTCGCGCTCCATTCAGCAGCGCCGTCGTAGCATGGCAAGGTCGAGGCAGAACCGCAGAAGGGATAGTCTGAAACTCTGAAGTTGTGATAGGTGAGCAAGACTGGCAGCTTAACAAAGTTGAGGCGCCGTCCAGCTCCTGGTACAATAGTTACAATGCAAAGAAAGACATGAACTCTGAAGGAAAGCTAAGCAGGAAAGAAGATTACACAAATAGCAATGTAGCAATAATCCTGTCTAAGTTACTACTAATATGAATACTGATATTCAGTGCAACATATACTGAATGTAGTATATATAATATATAATAACAACAAAGAAGAAGTAGATGACGGCATCTCCTTACCTTGTTGCAATGTTGCCTGCCTTGAGTTCATCTTCGTTCCAGTGGGAGGAAAAAGTTTAGCCTTCACTCCTTTCAGATGTGCCAAGAATTACAAAATAAACTGTGACGGGGCATTGGGCATTCTTAGGGCACCCCCAACTGGGACAACACTTGCTATTGGCCTCAGCTAAAAAGTGTTGGCACACAGAGGTATCTATACTCTCACGTTAACACAATCCTACTAGAGACAGATGATTCTTTTTACTGTACGGTGCCATCACTTCTCTTTCCTATCTCTCACATCCGTCTTCCCTTTTTTGCCTTTTTTTTTGGTAGACCACACTCTCTCTCTTCTGAGTTATAGTAGCATGTAGAAATCAACACTTTACTCCCTTCATATAGGAAAAAAAATATATCGTTTTAGACAATGACACGGTCTCCCATAGGCGGACCTAGGGCCCGGCGACCTTGGGCGTCTGCCCGGGCTCCGCTGCACGCTCCCCTGCATGTCTGTAACTGCACCTGACGGCCTGAACAAGACTCTGAGAGATCCCTGAAAAGGCACAACACACACACAATAAAGTGTACTCCCTCCGTCCCTTTTTATTTGTCGCCGTGAGATGCGTGCCACAAATTTAACTTGATTTATAGAAAATACGTACAATATTTATATCTCCAAATAATTTTGTTAAAAAACTAGATCCAAAGATCTTTCCGATGATATTAATTATGATACTAATCGATGATATTTATTATTTATTAAAATTATCGGTATTTGTGTTTCGGAAAGCGAAGCGACAAATAAAAAGGGACGGAGAGAGTATACTAGCGCTAGCTGCTTTTTTGCCCTGACTTGGGCACAGTGAGTAGTAGTAGTACTGGAGTAGCAGTAACAGAAAAGCAAGGTCCCGGTGCTTAAACTAGGCAATACTGTGTATATATAGGTTAAGTACACAACGAATTAATACGTAATGATGAACCAGCTTACAGTTGCACGTGAGGTCACAAATCTATTTCTTTTCTTCAGAGTTGTAGTTCTAAAACTTTGATCTTTATAGCAAGGCTAATAGATGTGCTATGCTCTTGCACCTGTGTGATTGTTATAGTCATTGTGTGCACGCTATTTCAATATCCACAATTCTACTCTTTTTAAGGTTCGTCCAGGCTCCATTCAATCTCTAGGTCCGCCACTGCGGTCTCCAAAGTACAACTTTGACTTCATATTATTATAAAAATACTCATCATAAAGTGATATATTTATACTTTTATAAAAGCATTTTTCAAGACAAATCTATTCATATAGTTTTCATATTTTCAAACTCAACAATACAAAAGTTATCCATGATTTATGTTCCCAATGTTTGACCAAAACCTTATCCAAAACGACATTCTTTTTCTATACGGAGGGAGTATCTCTAAATAGCATCCGAACCTAAATGGGCACACCCTTACCTATTACCGGCTATGGTGGATGGGGCTTTGTCATTCGTGATCATTCAAGGCAGGTTGTGATGGCAGGAGCATGTGCAGTATGTAGAAATATTGGCATAAAGGACCTCGAGCAAGCTTGTCTACTAGGCTTGGAACACATCATCCTGGAGACGACGCTAAAGGATCAATTTTTTTTTATAGTTCTCCTCTAGGTATGATGTTTCCTCTAGGTATGATGTTTAGAGATATTAGGTAAAATGATGATTTTAGAGATATTAGGGCATTTTTAAAAAATTATATATTAAAATATATAAATATTTTTAATAATTTGTATCATTGGAAAGATCTTTAAGTCTGTCCAAATTTATTTGGAGAGGGTTTGTAATGAAGTTGCTCATCCATTAGCAGCTAATATATAGGATTAAGGGTTTGAAATAACAGCTATAGGATTAACTGAAATAACAGTGGTCCTATGCTATGATAGGACGAGTTAATTGAATCTGTACAACTGCTGATCAATGTATTAATGGAAACTTTTTCCATCTTTTTTTTATCTTCGAAATTAATCTTTTCCATCTTCAAAAAGGAACACGAGCATCTTTCTAAACCACGTACCTCGGGAGGGTTAGACATCTGTCTACCACGTCTTCGCTGACGTGTAACGCATCACGGCCGTCCATTCACTCACCAGGATCTTCGTTAGGCACGAGCGAGGCAGAGGCCATCGCCTGCCACTCACCGCGCGCCACGTACGCCACCAAGGGCATAACGGTAAAATCGCCACCCTGCATAAAAAAAAGGGAAAAGAAAAAATCGGACAAACGTGTGGCGTCGGCAGGCGGGTGGGGGAAAGGTCTCGCGCGCCGTCGCCATGGAGCTCACCGGCGCCGCGCTCCGGCGATCGGCGCTGCCGTCGGCGTCCCCGGTGGCCGCGAGGGTGGGGAGGAGGAGGCGACCGGCCAGGGTGGCCTGCGTCGGGGGCGGCGGGTTCGCGGAGGAGGGCCACCTCAGGTACTATGAGGTGGCCCCGCGGAGGAAGGCGGTGGAGGCGGTGGCGAGGGACCTGGGCAAGCTCCGGGCCATGGGGCTCGTCGCCGGGGATGCGGCCAAGGAGAAGGTCCTCTCGGTGAGCCCTCTGTTTCTCCCCCATCTTCCTCGCTTGTAGTTTTGTTTCGGTTTGATTTGGGAAATGATGAAGGATCTGAACATGGCCTTGTGGTGGTGCCTGATGCAATTAATCGGTTCTTGTGGATAAATTTGGGTGCGCTTTGAGGATGATGATTAAGTAATACGGTTTATTTGCTACCCAAAAGCTAAAAATCGCTAGGTTTTACCAACTAATTTCAGTTCCTGCTGGCAAACCAACGGTTGTTGAAAGAAATTACCAGTGCATAATACTTGGACTGAACATGTATTATGTATTATTAAGTGTTGGTATAATTGGTTTGCTTCATAGTTTTGTATTGTCTCTGTGTGTGTTGATTGAAGCTCAAGTTGGGTTCTCATTTCTTTGCCCCTCTGCACGCAGGAAGCCACAGATTTTCTGCTGCAGGAGCTGAGCCAGATGAAGGATGAGGAATACAGGATAAACAAGGTAGAGAAAGAAGAGAAGGCTGCTATGAAAGCACTGAAGAAGAAGCAGGAGAAGGACGCCAAGAAGACTGCCATTGCGATGATGAAGTGTGCAGAAAATGAGTCCTCTTCCGAGTCAAGTGAGAGCGATTGTGAGGATGAGGCGATCATGAAGGTTGAGCGGGGCATGATGGTGTCAACAGTGGTTCCTGAAGTTGTTACATCAAGCATCTCAGCTGTCTCTGCAATGGAGTGTGATAAGGCTGCAATGAAGGCCATGAAGAAAATGGAGAAGGAACAAATGAAAGCCATGAAGAAGATG
Organism: Chrysopogon serrulatus; assembly: GCA_015844335.1. NCBI lineage: Eukaryota > Viridiplantae > Streptophyta > Magnoliopsida > Poales > Poaceae > Chrysopogon > Chrysopogon serrulatus. The sequence continues at coordinate 399,471 of JADLZL010007306.1, forward strand.
GAGAAGGAACAGAAGAAGGCCGTGAAGAAGGCCATGAAGATGGAGAAGGAAGCAAAGAAGATGGCAATGGCTACACTGGGAAATGGCTGCAGGATGAAGACGATTCCTCATGCTCATCAGAGTCGAGTGAAAGTGAATGCGAGGGCCAAGTTGTCAGGATGAGCCGCTGCGCTACAATCACCGCACCAGAAATGCCATCTCCAAGCACGGGTCTCCCCATCATAGTGCCGCAAATTCCAGCACCTTTGGTACCGGAGCCATCTCAACCTTCAGAGCCAGCAACCCTGGTGCAAGCCACCAGGGTCAGCAGCGCTGCAGTAGTTGAGGCATCCACAACCAGCAGAATTGAGGTCTGCATGGGCGGCAAATGCAAGAAGTCAGGCGCACTTGCTCTTCTGCAGGAGTTCGAAAAGACTGTGGGTACCGGAGGTGCGGTCGTTGGCTGCAAATGCCTGGGGAAGTGTGGCCTAGGTCCCAACGTGCGGTTGAGGAGCGACGTCTCAACAGAAGGTTCTGCAAAGGGGAGCCCACTCTGCATCGGTGTAGGTTTGGAAGATGTTGGCACCATAGTGGCAGGTCTCTTAGGAGGCGCTGATCTGGGCATGACACCCACCTAGAACTGGTCATACCTCAAGAGTTGAAGCTTGTATTCACAGATTTGCACTGAACAAATATATTGTGCAGATCACAGCTACGGCCTTGCTAGGCTGCTAGTACCAAGTTTATGTACTATATGTCTATATGGAGTAATAGAACATGTATCATGTATGGTAATCAATGTTTCTGATTTCTGATCCATATTGGACTGTGGTTTTCATGGTTTTTCAGATCTGAGCATCTGTGGCTAACTGACTATATAGGGATGGTTAATGTTAATCTTCTCCACTGTCTGGACAAAGAAATAACTGGAACTGACAACTACTGTCCAGCAAGTGCAGTGTTTGTGTTTGAGGTTATCGGATTCATGCAAGTTTTCAATGATATGGTCTTGCCCATCTTCATTACTTAATTTATCTTCTGCCCCAGCTAAAAAAAAAAAAAAGGTTAACCGTTGCTACTTGATTTCTCTTTTATTCACTCTGGACTGTTTGTCGTCTTGTTTTTTCTTAGTACGTTCCAGGTCTTAGGGTGCTTTGCCATGGCCGCCTAATCTTTTCAATGCAACAGCAATGGTATGTAAAAAAAAAAGTAAGCCGTTACTACAGTTGACCTGCTCTGAGCAACATGCTGTTTTGAACCATGTTGAGATGTATAAGAACTGGTTGTACATAAGAGAACTTTTTTTATGACAACTTATGCTTAAATTCTTGGTTGGAATCCGAGAGGCTGCCAACAACACAATGTCGGTAATGGCCAACACCATCACAGTATCATCTTGAGTTCATTCGCAAAGCGAGAATGGCTAGCATCTGGAGTGCACAGCCAACACTGAAATAGCCATCTGTAATTAGAAGGCCTGGAGAGTAGTACTGCAAATTATTGACAAAAGATCAGCACCATCAAAATTTACTTTTTTTTCTCAAGCGACACAAGAGAGCTGCCATGTGTCATGTCATTATGATAGAAAGACAAGGGAGAAAGCATTTTTGAAAAACTCAAGGGAGAAGGCATAAAATAAAACATACTCTTTCAGAAAGTGAACACTGGGAATAAGCTTGTGTGGTTTCTGAACATCAACACCTAATATTCAAGCCTCAACGTTCAAATGTCGGTGATAAGCACTCGTCAACCATGTCCAGTAGGTTTGAGTTTTCCAATGCAGCCACAACACGTTCTTTGTCGTTCAGTTGCTTATTCACTGCAACTAAAGAATTAATTCATACGCTGAGATATTCAGCCAAGCGATAGACATGGTAACTACTGCAGAAGCTGTAGGACATATATATATACCAGCAGCTTCAGTTGCATGTGATCCAGGGGCAACCCTTATGTCCACCTACAAAAGATAAGATTCAGATGGCTGCCTAAATTTTCTCAAGAGATATAGAGAGCTAGCTCACACACAACAGACGAAGGAACAATTTCTCTAACATGTTGACGATTGAAAAGGAAAAAAAAAAAAGAGGAAAGATTCCAGATCTGTCTGATTGATTGTATTTCCAGCAGTAAAAACCAAATTATTTTCTAATGAAATGTACAGCAGATATGTACATGATGAGCTACTAATTTGGTAACCATTCCAGTGACCAAGTTTTATGTGCAACAAAGGACAATAATTCAATCTGAGCAGTATGCTAACATAAATGACATGCCTACATGGATTTCTAGAACTTGCTAAACTGGCCATAGTGATAATATATCAAGCCCCGATTGTTCTAGAAAAATAATATCAATAGAGTAAATCATAACATGAGTACTTTGTCTCAAGCTCTGCAATAAGAACAACAAACCTTGTAACGAGGAGGGAGACTCCATGCAAGTTTCACGCGTATGCAAAGGCCAATAATAGTTGCCATGCTGCAGTACTCCACTGTTGGGGTGAAAGTAACCCTGACGCAGAGCACAATGAATCTCAAGAGTAACCAATAATAACGGTCCTGAACAGTACATCCAAACCAAGGCACACCTAAACATACGAGAACTTACCTGACATGATTACTTTCATCATTGAGTCTGATTGAGTCTTCAGTTACTATATTCAACTGTTCCAGTGAGTACGAGTGCTCTGGATCCTTTATATCCCTAATGTGATGTAAAGAACATTAAGGACCACAACCAAATAGCTAGGACAGAGAACCCACAGATAAATGGTGGAAAGAAAAGCTTCACTGCATTTATTTTTATATATAAGGGAAATCATTAAGAAGGATATCAAATATTTCCAGCTGGTCTATGGGCTCTGCCGCATTTTCATCTCTGGTCTCTGGTGCCTCCTGTCTGACTCTGACACGCCTCTCTTTCTTCTCATGGATTATAGGATTAGCATTAATCAACCCCATAGCCGTTCCTATGATGCGATGCAGTAACTTTAGATGACAAAGATAAATTCCTGCAAGTCAAAGCAAATTAAAATGTGTTAGAAACAGTATTTTTTTTTAAAAAAATTGCACAATCAAGTCATACTTAAATGTAGAGCTGCGTTACAGTTACAGGGCCAAGTAATAAAAGGTCTATAGCATGGATAATTCAATCCATGCCCGAGCTAATCAGATGAATCTGACACGAACCAACACACGATCGAGGCCCTTGAGAGTTCAGAGCATGCATGCATTTACAAAAAAAACCAACAGAGTCGATCAGAGAATGAATCTGAGATCGACAAATCAATCCCGCCCACCTCAACTCAACTCACCCTTGTCGCTGTGGAGAAACGAATATGGCGAGTAAGGGTTGAAAAATCTTTTAAAAATCATAGTAAAACGGTCGCGGTGGTATATCTACAAATTGGCCGCCCGTAAGTATAAAATTTTTGTTGTCGGAATTAAAATAAGGCGTCGTCAGTCAACGTCGGCTTCTTGTCTCTTGGTCGGAGGCTCGGAGTCGGAGGCGGCCGGACGGGCAGAAGAGTGGAGGCACGCGAGGGGCGGCGATGCCACGGGGGGCGAGACGCTCCCTGGTCAGACGGCGGTTGCTCATACTACACAACAGCGTTCGGCCCATATACATACAACTGCAGCGTATGTGCTCAGCCCAAAAAACGAAGACGAACTCAAGGCCCAAGCAAACGCAAGTTTTGATTTAGTTTTGGATAATTCATTATCTAACTTTCATAAAAATTTTCTATTTTTAAAATCGTAAATTTTATTAAAAACTCTAAAATATAAACAAACAATCTTTCTTAAAATTTTTAAACCATATACTTTATCTTCTAAAGTAGTTTTGATGGTGGTTTAACTTTTCAAACCATATGATTTATCTCCCTAGAATAGTTTTGATGGTGGTTTTGCTACGGTGACAATGGTTTTATCTTTTCTTTTTTATATATTTATTTTGGCTAATTTTTTAAAAAAATCAAAGTAAATAAAAAAATATAAAATAAAAATTCTAATTTTATTGGTCTCCACATAAGTAGATATACGGTGAATATATAATATGATATGTTTTAGTATAAATTTTTTTGCTAGTTTTTTTTTTTTTTATTTATTTTGGCAAAATATTTAAAAAATCGTAGTAAAATATAGAAAAATCATAAAATAAAAATCTAATTTTCTTAGACTCTATATGAGTATATCTACAAACAAATAAATGTTATAGTTTTTTAGTATAAAATTTTTTTTCGGGATCTAGTTTTTATCGATAATTAAAATAATTCATAACCGTAAGATCCTACTCATATGCATCATTTACAATAAAATTGGATTTTTTTTTGTGATTTACTATCATTTTTTCTTGAAATGTACAAAACCCATTGAGATTGTAACTGACTTTTCTTTGGAAGGTGGTTGAAGACCTATTACAATTTTTTTCCCTTTTTTGGGATTTGGTTTGATATTCTTCAATAATAGAGTTAATAATGAGTTTTTTTTCTATGTATTCATTTTTTATTTTTTTATCTTTATTATTGGCTTAAGATGTATTGGGCACCTTCCGTTCTCGAACATGGGTGGAAAATGTATTTTAATGGATATTTTCTCCTTTTGAACCATGGGCGTTTGGTTTGGGACAATATCCAAATGATGCGTGGAACACGCCACCCCCAACCCAATCAATTTGCTTCATCCACCAGACCACAGCACGGAGACAAGAAACCTACTACACCTTCCATCCGCGACTTGTGTAGAAACGGAACTTGGCGACACGCGGCAGTGGCTCGCGCAGGCTAGGAGATGACGCTCTCGGCCCTGGGGCCCAAACACACGGGTGACAACTGACAACACACACTGGAGTACTGTACGTCGACGCATCAATGCGCCACCCGCCTCGACATGTAGCCTTTATATATCGTATGGCCGACCGCATATAGTTGTCCATAGTGATTTTGATTTGGTGGGATATTTTCCCCGTTTCATAGATGGGGATTGGATTCCAGTTGTAAGAGTACTTTCTACGTTTAACCATCTCGTCTTATTTAAAAAAATTTTATATATATTATAAAATAAGTAAATTATTATTAAAATATCTTTAATAATAATATAAATTATAACAAGATACATAATATTTATAAAAAAATTTAAATAAGATAATAGTTAAATGCAGTTATTGAAATTTGTAAACGGAGGAAGTATACTCCTAGTTTTAAGAATCAAGACAGGCCCAGCCCAGCCCAGCCTATGAGGAGGGAGGTTACTCTGGTCGTACGGAATACTACGTGGACGATGCCAATCCGATCCCAGTGCCAATGGCCACAGGCTCTGACGCCATTGGTCCGCGCGTCGCCCCCTCTGGCCTCTCGTGTTCGTCGCCCGGACGGACCGGACGCCTCTGTTCCTCTCCTCTTTCCCCCCTCCTCCACTCCACCTCTCCTCGTCTTGACTCCGCTCGCCACCGTCCTCTTCCTCAGTTGAGGAAGCAAAGCAAGATCGGAGAAGAGCAAGCTACACGCAACAAGGCAACATCAAGGTGAGTAGTCTCTTGCTCCAACCGCGCGCCTTGCCTGCCTACCGTTGACTCGCTCGCTCGCTATTGCCTGCCGCCACAGCTCTCCGTGAGCTCTACTCTGCCGCGCTCTCGCTTGCTCCTCCCCTGTTCCGCCTCGCCGTCGCCGTGGCCGGGTAGGGTAGGGTAGGTCGTCTGGACGCCTGCTGCTTGAAATACTACTTTCCACTGCACTCTAGTAGGATGCATGACTGACTGTTCACTCTGCTGGCAACAACATCCTCTCACAAAATTCTCCATTTCACCTACCTACCTGTCCTGTATCTATCTTCTGCAGGGGACAGGAACAGGGAATAGGATCATGGCCGGCCGCCGGCGTAGCCACCACCACCACCTCCTGCTGCCGGTCACCACAGCGTGCCTCTGGGCGCTGTCATGCGCGCTGCTGCTCCGCGCGTCGTCAGTGCACGGCGACGATGGCCTGCTCAGGGTCGGCCTCAGCAGGCGCGGCCTCGACCAGCACGCGCTGGCCACGGCCAAGGTCGCGAGGCAGGAGGCCACCGGCCTCCGCCGCCTGGGGGCCGGCAGCGGCGACGACGTCCCGCTCGTTGACTACCTCAACACCCAGTACTACGGGGTCATCGGCATCGGCACGCCACCGCAGAACTTCACCGTTATCTTTGATACCGGGAGCTCCAACCTCTGGGTCCCATCATCCAAGTGCTACTTCTCGGTCTGTTCTTCTTCCTTCCCTTTAATTTCTTTCTGTGATATGATTCTACCTGATGTTTGGTTTGCCATTGCCATTATTGAAGAATTAGCTAGGCAATTTCCAGATTAATCCATCTGCAGAAATTCTAATAAATCTCAAAGGCTCAGTACCTGAATGAATCCTAACGGCCATGTGTACATTTGCATCATCTCAGTTGAAAATCTGACTGATGTTCGGTTTCGTTTGCAATGTTCTGACTACTGCAGATAGCGTGCTACCTCCACCACAGATACAAGTCCGCCAAGTCTAGCACTTACAAGGCAGATGGTATATATTTTTTGGCCAGGCCTCATCTTCCCCTTTTGTCCTTTTTTTTTTTTTAAAAAAAAACAAACATATATCATGTTTTTTGGGTGGTTCAAAGACCATTGCTAAATGCCTCTGCTCTTTTTTGGTCAAATTTGTTCAGGAGAGACATGCAAAATCACCTATGGCTCTGGTTCGATTGCTGGATTCTTCAGCAAGGACGACGTGCTGGTTGGAGACCTTGCTGTCAAAGCCCAGGTAATAATGAATCTAAAAGCACCTACCTTCATTGTTCATTCAGTGTTGACATTCACACACGGTGGACCATATCGGTAACGCTGTAAACCAATCCACCCATTTCAGAAGTTCATCGAGACGACACGCGAAACCAGCGTGACGTTTATCATTGGCAAGTTCGATGGCATTCTTGGTCTTGGGTACCCTGAAATCTCCGTCGGCAAAGCTCCTCCGATTTGGTATCTAGTCTTGTGCCTGTGTTACCGTGCAAGCTGCTGGCGTTGGCTTGGTTGTTTGCCATTTGACAGGCGACCTGTTTTTTTTTTTTTTTTTTTTCCTCCTTGCCAGGCAGAGCATGCAAGAGCAGAAGCTGCTCGCGGAAGATGTTTTCTCCTTCTGGCTTAACCGGAACCCTGACGCGGCATCTGGTGGCGAGCTCGTCTTTGGCGGTGTGGACCCTAAGCACTTCAAGGGGAACCACACCTACGTTCCTGTTTCCCGCAAGGGTTACTGGCAGTTCAACATGGGGGATCTTCTCATTGAGGGCCACTCCACTGGTTTCTGTGCCAAGGGCTGTGCCGCTATTGTCGACTCTGGGACTTCTTTGCTGGGCGGTCCAACGGTATGTATATATCTCCATGCTGATGATCCTGAAATCCTCTGTATTTTGCTTGCATGATCATAGGTAATACAGAATTGGACAAGGTCCCTAGGTACTGAATGAATGGGAGTACAACTTTTGCAAAAAGACATGACTAAAGCCTTGTCTGATTTTTTTTTTTTTTTTTACAGGCTATCGTTGCCCAGGTGAATGAAGCAATTGGGGCTGATGGAATTATCAGCCAAGAATGCAAAGAAGTTGTGAGCCAGTATGGAGAGATGATCCTCGAATTGCTCATAGCACAGGTTTGCTAGTTTCTGCATCTCTTATCTTTTATCAGACTTCTGACTTGGCAACGGGTGTTATAGATGATTGTGCTATGTTAAACTAGTGTTGAACTCGAGTAATTTGGTAATGCATTGACACTGCAGACAGATCCACACAGAGTGTGCAGCCAGGTTGGTCTGTGTATGTTTGATGGTGCTCAATCTGTCAGGTGAGGCTATTTATTGCAGAGTACCAGAACATCGTACAGTTGTGATATATTGCCAACATGCTTTTTTCCATGTTACTGCATGCTCTTTTCATGCTGTCATAAATTATCATGCAAAATTTTCTGCAGCGAGGGTATTGAATCTGTTGTCGGGAAAGAAAACCTGGGCTCAGATGTTCTGTGCTCAGCCTGTCAGATGGCTGTTGTGTGGATAGAGAATCAGCTCCGTGAAAACAAAACCAAGGAGCTGATATTGCAATATGCTAACCAGGTTACCAATTTATGATTTACTCTGCGTGTTATTTTTTTTTTCCTTTGGCCATTTCTTCAAACATATAATTGGTGACAAGATTATGCTTGTGTTCCAGCTATGTGAGCGTCTACCAAGCCCCAACGGAGAATCAACAGTCAGCTGCCATGAGATCTCAAAGATGCCCAATCTTGCATTCACCATTGCAGACAAGACCTTCACCCTAACACCAGAACAGGTGCTGTCTAGTAGCCATGGATTATTTTTCAACTTATACAGCTATTTTTTTTTCATTTTCTATAACAAAGTAGCCAAAAATTTCAACAGATTTGCATTGATAAATGATTAACCAATTCAATTTTTACTGAACGTTTTGTAACTTAATTGGCTTGAACATTTTATACTTGATGTCTATCAGAAGGGACCTATCCTAGTTTAAGAAGTGTTGGTGCGTTTCATAACTGAACATTTGAAGGCGCCAATTTCATACAGTTTGTTCAAGTTTTGAAGTGACATGACTAGTAGGTGATATTTGGAACCAAAAAAAGTGTCTGATCGACTCATTGAAGTTGACTTTATAGGTCTTATATTCTACTCCCTCCATTCCAAACTGTAAGCCATTTTAATTTTCTATGCATCTATATGTCTAGATACGTAATAATAAAAGGTATGGATATAGAAAGGATAAAACGATTTACATTTCGAACAGTGGGAGTACATGATTTGAAATAAAGTCTGTCTAGTTTACCTCAAGTTCTTTTTATTATTACATAATTGTTCCTGCAAGCGTGCTTACATCCTCAAACATTGTGAAACATGTGTTGCAGTACATTGTGAAACTGGAGCAAGGAGGACAAACTGTTTGCATCAGTGGGTTTATGGCATTTGACGTACCACCACCGCGTGGTCCTCTCTGGTATGGGACATGACATTGCTTCATACCTTGATATTTTTTTCAACCCCATCTGAATCTGAGAGCTTGCATATAAAAATTTTGAACTAAAAATTGCAGGATTCTTGGGGATGTCTTCATGGGAGCTTACCACACGGTGTTCGACTTCGGCAAAGGACAGGATTGGTTTTGCGGAATCTGCATGAGGAGTGTGGGAGCACTCTGCTTTATATGAAGATGCTCTGTTAGGGATGTGTAGTAGTTTCTCTATCTATCCGCTAGACAGCTGCAAAATAAAGGGGTGACCAAAAAATCCTGAAACTGAAAACGTTAATTAGCACACGGGCAAAGCTTTGTTTGTTTCTGAACAAGAGCAAAATGGATGCTTGGAGAGCTATGCTAGAAGACATATATATATGTTTGAAAACATGTATGTTTGATGTGTGTTGAGAAATAAATAAATAATAGCCTGCACATCATATCCCATCTTGAAATTGTTTCTTCATGGTAGTACAACTTATCGTTTGTGAAATAATTTATGGATTGCCTTTGAACTGATGATCATGTATAAATGCAATCTTCTTTCAGTGGGATAGCTCTTGCCTTCTTGGGTATGGATTGAATTCTAGTTGCTCAGGGTGTCAAAGTGGGCTATTCTGAAGAATGGAGAGACTGAATATGGGCTCTGGGCCTGAAACAATGATGCCATTTTATAAGCCTGGCATGAGAGACAACAAAAGGTGTATTAGCTGTACCCCTTTTTTTTTCCTCTCTCTAAAAAAAACTGTACCCTTTTTTATGCAACAGTAGGGCGATCCCCTGCTCTTTATTATATGCATTAATTTAAAAAAGGTAAAGGTTGAGAAATACAATCGTCAGCAAAGAAACAAAGAGCAAAATAAGAAGGAAAATTTAACAAACCTACATTGGGTCTCTGTAAATAGGGTCTCTGTTGCCAAAACAGAGATACAGCAGAAAACTTTTTTTCTAGAAAGGGGTAGTGCTAAACACAAATATCACCTGGTTAAATGGATTAAAATCTGTAAATAAGCGGAAAGGTGGTCTTACATTAAAAAATGAGCAAGTTGAACATTAGCTTGTAGATGGTGCTAGAAGTTGAAACATGAGAAGGACGACATTTGGCAACACAGAATTGAACCCAAATAATTTAGAACTCATCCTATTGGGTCTTTGAAGGGATGATTCACCACCAGTATAATCATAAGAAGGAACGCAAACAAGCATAAAATAGAGCGAAAATAAACACAGGCCACCGGGCCGGCCAAACAAACAGTGGGAACACCCAAAAAGAAGAAAAGGAGTAGTAGAATGGGAGGGGTGCAAATGGGAATAGAATGGGAGGGGTTCAAATCCAAATGGTATGAAAATTTAACATCCGATACTATCTAATTCATCCGTTCCATTTAGAGCTTTAATTTTTCCACATTTTGTTTGTATCCGAATCTAAAATATTCATCCAAAATAGATGTAAAAAAAATTATCTATATCCGAATACTATAAATTGCATATTTATGGTGCTTGTGTCCTATCCGAAATAGGTGGCACTATTAGTACTTAAATTTGAATCTAAATATAAATATAAAAACAAATGTAATATCTGTCCGTATCCAATCCATTTGCATCCTCAGCAGACAATATTAGGTGTCATATGCTCTAACTGCAGAAGAAAGTACAGAAGATAAATCGCCTCTACAAAAACCTCAATTATAATCCATTTACAACTCTACAACGTATACAACTCTATGGTATACAACATTACGTGTACAAAGCCGATGTGTTATATGGATGTATGCACAGATGGAGGCTCGTGAGCTTGAGTCCAATCCAGTGTCATTGCCGGCTGTCATGAAGTCTTTGCAAAAGCGCATGCAACGCAGTCTCACGTGCTCCGGCTGCCGCGGCCGTGGCGGCGGGCTCAGTTGCCGCCGCCGCCGCCGCCGCCGTTGCCACCATCTCCGGCGCCGCCAGCGGCGCCGCTCCGGGCAGCCGACGGCGGCTCAGCGCCTCCCGCCATGATCGTCGAGAGGGCGGCCGCCAGGGCCGTGGTGAAGTTGGGGTCGCTGGTGATCGCGGCGGTCATGGTCTCCAGCGCCGACCGGTCCCCCAACAGCGTCGTCGCTGCCGGTGGCTGTGGCGGCACCGGCAAGGCCGCCGCCGGCCTGGGGCCAGTAGCAGCTGGGAAGCCGTACATCGGGAACGGCATGGCCGGGACGACGGGCGGCAGCTGACGGTGCTGGAGCAGGCCCGCGGCCGCCGCCGCCGGCGGCTGAGGCGAGTGCGTGAGGTCGAGGGTGATGGTCGGGAACGGCGCGGAGGCGGAGAGCGTGGCGCCGCCCATGGCGGACGCGTAGGGGTGGTGGTACTGGTGGAAAAGCGGCAGCGCCGGGGCGGCAACGTGGTGGCCGGCGAAGAGCGCGCCGGCGTCGCGGCTGACGGCCGGGCCCGACAGGAGCATGGCCGCCGCGGCGGAGGTCGTCTTGGCCATCGCGGCGGGCCGCCGGCGGCAGCTGGTGGTTGTGCGTGCCCTCGTACGTCGTGATCAGCACCGCCTTGTCCTCCGCGCACCGTTGCACCTGCACATACATGCACACACGTGTAGGATTAGTTACTGATGACGTATGCTAGCTCATTTCTTGCATGCATGCAGATGCAGCATTATTATATACACGCAAAATTATTGAAGGCAAACACGTAGCAAGTTTTAGCAATATTTTAGAGGAATCGTTCTTCGTCTGGTGAGATGTCACAATCTGTAAACAGTTTGATGTATATTTGTAAATGTTCATTTGGGGACAGGTAAGGCAATAGAGAAAGAGATGGCTAGGTAGGTTCAAATCAATAACGTATGCAAACGTGCAGACTGCAACGCTAGCAAATAGTATATATGTTCACATTTAAATGTCATCTCTATCATGGGATAATGTCGTCGTCAGAGTTGCAAAGCAAAGGTATATTCAAATGTACTTTTTTTAAGGAAAATATTCAAATGTACTTGCAGCTGGGTACGTTGTTGGTTGTGTGGCGTTTTCAAATGCGATATTTGACTATATATATCCAAATATTGAAATGCGATAAAAGTACTACATGTGTTTTGAATTGTGCTGCGGAGCACGCAACGTATCAGACCACGGCATATATAATGGTACGTACACCATGCTATCGTTTGCTTAAATATTTAGCCAAGTACATACATGTTGCATTATATACCTACAGGCCGGTAGTTCTTGGTCATCAGTGGTCACCCCTATAATTCAAATCAAGTACACCCAGCAGCTATTGTTTGGTATTTCCTTGACCAAATAGCTAGGAAAAATATGTCCTTTTGATGCTGGACCAGGACCATCTCAGTCGTTGAATAGAGATAATAAGCTAACGGAATGCATGCTTAATACTATCATAAGAATTCTGGATTATTTAAGATTGGTATTTTACTTAACACATTCTAGCTAGCTAAAGAAAATGGCCATTTTCAAACGTTCAGTAATCCAAATGTCTATATATAAATATACATATGGAAAGAAAATAATATCAATTTTATCACTTGTTAGTGCCAAATTCATACCTGTTTTCTGACTGGGCACCCTGTGGCCATTGTGCAGCGGTAGTAAGCTCTGGGACATGGGTTACCCTTGGCCATCTTCTGCCCATACTTCCTCCATTGGCATCCATCGCTAATCTACAAACACATAATCAAGATTTGTTAAAAATTTGAGGAATTATATAAACCAGCACAAATATACATTGGATGTTCTTCTTTTAAATCCACTTGTCATATGTACTATTCGAGCTATTTGCTGACAGCACAGCAACATAAATCTGCATATATATCTGCTTTTTACGTACCATTGGGGCCTCGGACCGTGCGCGCACGGACACCCTTGCCCTCCGCAGAGGCGCCTCCGCCGCCGCCGCCGCCGGCGGCGCCCGCTCGGCGTTCTCGCCGCGCTCAGGCGTTCTCATCCCATCGTTTTGTTCCGCTTCGCCGCCGCTTCTGCTGCCACCATCTGAATCGCCCCTGTCAGCGCTGAACGCCGGCGGGGCCGCCGCCGCTCCTGCTATCGCCGGAGCCACGCGGCCGGGGTCCATGAACTGCACTACTCCTGTCGTCGCTGCCATCGGGTTCGCTGCGCCGCCGCTGGCCTGCATCAATCGATCCACCGTATCACTTGCCATGAACTACTCTTGCTCATTGCTTGGCATCAGCAGCACGTAGAGAAAGGTTAGTTATTAATTATATGAAAGCACCTACGAGCGGATCGGAAATGCTTGGGGGCTGTGTAATGTCGTCCCCCATGTAACGTTGACATGAATGAACATGCTAACTACCGTTATTAAATGATGAGGCTTTGCTGTCAAGCTTAATTAGTTTGTGTTTGCATGCACGATCGACCAAGCTGCTTTCGATGGAGAGATGGTCGACATATACATCTATACATCTATTTTATCTTCTATATCTATACTTATACCTAATAATATTAAAGAGAGAAATGATTCATCTGTTCATCTTATTTTTAACTTCTCAAAAATACCCCCACGCTCTCTATGTCATGTATATGTGCCTAAACTTAAGGTCCGTGATTATACGAGTTAGAACAACTCGTGTCTAGTATAATAGGATACGGAATATGACATTCCAAGACATTGGGTTCGTTTAAACACGCGACAAGTCTCCTTTGCTATAGTACTTGTGTGTATGTAAAGTAGACCTGTTGGGGTGCAGACATGGATGGAGACACTGTCCAAATTATCAATGCAAATGCATGGGGCGATCGACATAGATTTGATTAGCCACCTAATTAAAATCAGGTGTCCAAATTTTTCTCGGGGATGTTAATGCTTATCAATAGTTGAGCACAAGAATCTCAATACTAGGGAAGCTTAGCTTGCATTTCAATTCAATACGGTAAACACTTTAGCTAGTGTGGTCACGGAAATTAAATGAGGTGTAGGTCCATCTGAACCACTTGAGAGAAAATTAGCAGCATAGTTGTTTGTTCACATATATGATCTGGGAAATGCTGGGCATGCATGCAACAGGTCTAACTTGAGGAGATGCTATTACAATGCAATTTGTACAATTTGTACAGTTTGATCAATTTCTTGGTCACACGCATATATATAAACTTATTGGTTTAATATATATTAAAACAAGACATCCTTTTCTAAAAAAAATAGAACAAGACCTAGTTTGAGGAATCAAATGGGATACAAAAAAGAAAATATGAGAGTCAAATAACTAGGTAGGGTGTCAGATTGCAGTTAACAATTAGCATATTTATATTATATATACACTAAATGCGTGGGTTTGTAGGAATGATCGACTTTATTTTGTGTGAATGAAGTGAATAAATGTATGAGTAGTCTGGCTTTGCCGGCTGCTCCATTCACGAGGTAGGAGTATTTTTCTTTTCCTTTGATTATACTTATATATAATACAGACACAGAGATATTCAGGAGATCTTCAAAATCATATCTTTTTGATAACAGCCGAAGTACAACGTTGACTAGGTAGGCTCCAGTTAAGACGCGTAGCAGCATAGCTTAAGCTAGCCCTTTTCTTTTTCAACGAAGTTTGAACACGAATCAAGGCTAGTTTACCATACCTGCTGCTGCTGCTGGGCCTGGGCTTGGATGAGCTGATGGTAGAGCAAGCCGTAGCTGCGGGTGAGGTCCTCCAGCATCCGCCGCAGCCGCCGGTTCTCCTCGCCGGCCTGCCGGAGCTCCCCCTCCACCGCCGCCGCATCCACCTGTGTAAGAGACTAAAAGAGAGGATCGGATCAGTCACCATGAGTATGGCATCAATCGACCGACCGCGCTATGATCAAGAGCAATACAAATTCTTGTGTGGAAGAAGAAAGAATGAACAAGAGATCAGACGGAGCTTAATTACTAGTACCTCTTTATCACGACCACTCGCCGTGCCCTCGCCGCCGTCGACTGCTGGCGTTGTCGCCGCCGCCCTGGTCAGCAGGTCCAGTGCAGTCTGCGCCGGCACGAAATATGTGTTAATTGAAGAATCAAGGCTCACATATGGACATGTAAATTACACAAAGAATTAATCCATTGCGGGCTCTACATGTAAATATGAATCTGTGATTTAATGTCTAACCTAATTGCACGTAGGAGTATATAGGTAAGCACAGGCATCAATCAATCTCAACTCAAGCTCGATATGATGGCGATCTCGACGAGAGGAGACTTACGTTGACCGTGGTATTATCGCAGCCGCGTCGTCCTAGTGCTCCTCCTCCATCTCCACCTCCATGCCCACCACCGTCGCCGCCGCAGGCACCGTCGTCGTCGTCGGTCCTGCGCCGAGCGGCGGAACCGGAGAAGAAGTCCACCTCCTTGATCTCGCTCCTGCGCCCATCGTCGTCGCCACCGCCACCGCCACCGCCGTGATGACCAAAAGCAGCCCGGTCCCTGTGCTCCGCCAAGACCATCGTCATCTCTTCTTCCTCCTCTTGCTTCTTCTCCTTGCCTTGCTGCTGCTGCTGCTGCTTGGGCACGAAGTCCATGGATGGGTTGGAACGAGAGGTATCAACCCAGATAATGGTGAGGAAGAGACGGCTATATACAGCTCGTGACGACCTGTGCTGGTGCCGTACTATCTACAGAGAGCAGGAAGATGAGAGAGAGAGAGAGAGAGAGAGAGATGTCCAACTATGCAAGCTACTACTACTCCTGCAGAGAGAAGTGAACGAAGAAGCCGGAAACGTGAAACGGAAAGACTTGGACTTTGGACTGGTCCAGAGCTTGGGACAGGGACAGGGACAGGGACAGGGACGAGAGACGGCAGGAGGAGTTGGACCAATGGCTGCCACGGACTAACTGGTGGGCCAGCCCCCCGCGTACGTCGTGGCGTCAGCGTGAGAGCTGGCTGAGGCTGGACCGGCCGGGGACTCTGCGAGCCCACGTGTCGCTGCGCGTGGGCCGGGTCAACCGAGTCAACGGATGCTGCGTTCTGCGAGACTGCGAGTGGTGGAGAAGGGGCCACGGACCATAACATCTCTCTCATCAGTTTTTTTTATATAAAAACTTATTATTATTGTTATTATTATTATTACCTGTAGGGCTTCATTCTTTACAATTTTTCGTCCTATGGGCAAATGGAACAGGTGTCCTCTCCCACAAATGATACGAAACCCATAATAAAAACTTTATATATGTTTGTGCTCTATTGTAATATTCATTATGGACTCATCTCTTCTTTTTTATTTAAAAAATAGGGATTTATATTCTATATATCATGTGCTAAAACTTGTATTCCCATCTAAAATACTCGTATTCGACACTGTCCATAGTTCTTAATTTTTTTTGGCACGCCGTTAATCATTGTTGACCATGCATGTTCTGATCATCTTGACTAATAAACATGTCAAAGTAACCTGTTTTTTCCTTTCTATCATTTGGGCACAAATTTAATCGGTATCTTTATGCCACCGCAATTAAGCACAGATGATGTAGATTGTATTTAGTCTACAATCTTAGAAGTTAGGTTGTTTTTGGCATGGCTCCTGGCTCCTCTACTGTAGAGATATGGTAGTAAGAAGCTGGGACATAAATTATGGTTTACTGGCTCCTCCTCTTCTCAGTTTATTTTTTTTACCTCGAAATCTAAAACGGCTCCATGCTATAGTGACAAATAGAGTTGCTACAGTGATTTTCGAGGAGTCAGAGCCCCATGAGCTATGTCAAACACAACCTTAGAACCCATGCATACATGTTAGATGAGAAAAATAGAGGATATTTAGGCTTTGTTTTGGCAGAGCTCTAGCTCTAGGAAATCCTAGATGTAGAGCTACAAACATGTTAAAGAAAATACTTAGCACTGATGCCATAAATGTGGTGACGGATTGAGGTATATGCCAATAATAAACAAAGAATTTTATCTTTATAAAAGCTCCCATGTTTGGTTCATTTCTCTTTTTCAAAAAAAAAAAAAACTCGTGTCTATGTTGTGGATTCAATAAATGGAGTAGTGCCTACCTGTTTGTGTGTCGTGACAAATAATCAAATATCTAGATTTATATGATAATTCTTGAATAAGTTTTTCTTTAAAGATTTGGGTGTGGAAGGTCATATACAATTAGGGCTTTATGGTTGCATCGTCACGAGCCCACAATATATACCAGCAATTTTTGAGGAATGAAAGAAAAACCCAAGCGGTGACTAGCTAGCAATCGATTCCCACTTTAGAAAAATACCAATGCCTCACAGCAAACTGAGCGTAGTTCATTTGGTTAGGTTAAATTTTGTTAGGACTTGCCTATCTCTAGATTCAAGGTGTTGGCATTTTCTTAGACTTATTCTAGGATTTAAATATTTAACGCCACTATTCTTTCATAGGTAGGTGGTGTGCTTGTCGACACCGAGATACTTGCGGTGAATTCGTCAGGCTATGCGTATGAGTGTGTATGTGAGCTGTACTGGTTTTGGAAAAATTTGTTGGTAGTTCACACTTGGCTTGCAAGACAAACGGTGGTGGACTTATGTAGTCACACAAACATATTTTCAGTCATCATGTATCCATATTATATATTGTCTAGCCATAGCAAATTTGTGGAGAATTGGGAAAGAAGCAACGAGAGAGATGTGAGATGGCCGGTCACTGGGGCTGGCTTGATTAACTAGCTGGTCAATGGACACCATCAGCTAGTTGACAATGTGCATTATCTAAGAGGAAGGACCTTTTCAGCTTTGACTTACATATGAAAAAAAATCTGCTGGAGAGAGATATAGCTTATAACTACAAGCTACTCAAATGCTGTCGTGGTCGATAATAACCATATGTAAATGCCTGATATTACGAATGAATGGTAGCTTGTATACATTCTCCATCCTCGCACGTTGACAATTATCCATCATATCGATGTTTTGTCAGCTACCAAATACATGGATGGATATATATTTCCCTTTCTACCCCTACAGAGTATACATCAACCAACCCTTGTATTATTGGAGAGGAATGCCAAATTATTACATGCAACATATCTGAGTCTTAAAACAACATTTTAAGAATCTGTGTAAATTTAGTGGTGTAAAAAAACTATGATAATCAAGATGTCTAGGTTACATGATGTAAGGAAAGTTGATGATCATTCAAGGACAAGCCCAAATGCATCAGTACTGGTGATAGGAAAAATAGTCAGGAATTTAGGGCATGCCTGATTGGCTACCAAAAGTTGTCATGGCAATGATTTGGCAAGAAAAGCTAACAAAACCTGAGCAAATGACATAGATTTGGCATGCTAATTGTGAGATGTTGCCCAACGAACCAAATGGTTGCCAAAATTTTGGTTTGCCTAAGTTTTGGCAGTCAAAATTTGACTATCAACCAATCATGGTCTTATAGCATAATTTTCTTCTATATTTGTGCATGATAATGGACTAGGGTTTTCAGACCCCAAGAACTCTAAAAGAAATTATAGCAAAAATTTCTTCCAGATCCCTGCGCCATACTTTTACAAGGGCAAAACCTAGCCTGCACATCATCTAAAAAATACTAT
Organism: Chrysopogon serrulatus; assembly: GCA_015844335.1. Lineage (NCBI taxonomy): Eukaryota > Viridiplantae > Streptophyta > Magnoliopsida > Poales > Poaceae > Chrysopogon > Chrysopogon serrulatus. Next base: position 417,967 of record JADLZL010007306.1, read on the forward strand.
CCCATTTCTCGAGATCAGTTATAAATGAGAAAATCAACATCCTAAGAAAAATGTTCTTTTGTAGCGGTTAATGATTCCTAGGTTCTAAGAAACGATGATCACTTAGAAACGCGTTATCAAGAAAATCTTCATTATTAGCAGCCAACACAAAGAAATAAACTAAATTTCTTTACCCCTCCCTACCCATTAGGCAATAAAAACTTTCCATGTGCAATCTTACTGATTTTCTTATTGGTTTTAAACCTACACAAAGATTTTGTTTCATGGTAAGTACGTACCCTAAACCTTTCCCCCCTTTGTTATAGACTAGAATTTGATCACATAAGGAAAAAATATCTTGTTTCCATTTGTACGGTATAAGACCGCATACATCATATATATGTTTGAAGCTAAGTAGAATAAAACCATGGAAAGGTCATCACCTCAGATTAAGGCTGTCTTATGCTTAATAATTTGTAGCTAACTAATAAGAACACTACAAACTAAGCACCGCTATTAACATGACCAACCTCTTCTGACCTTGCGCCCGCCAATCTCCTCCGACCTCAGGCCACCAAGCGCAGGCGGCTCTTCTTGGACCTCAAGGCACCCAAATTCAATGACACGTGGCCGCCTGCGACCTTCGCCTATCGGAAAACCTAGGCACTTGGCATACTCCAACCTTGGGCCACTAAGACCCGCCGTTAGGTGGTCTCCTTCAACCTTGGCCATTAGGATTTGTAGGCACAAAGGTACCTTCAACATCAATCCCTCTCATATCTCAATCTCCATCACTCTCCCCCTTTTCATAGATATGGTGGTGGCAGTGATAGCTTGGATCTGACGAGGAGGTGACAACGGTCAAGGAGGAGGCATATATATTCTCCCCTCCATTGAGAGGGTGATGAATTACTGAAACATACATCATCTAAAAAACTCATTTCTCGAGATTAGTTATATGAGAAAACCAAAATCCTAAGAAAAATGCTTTTTTTGTTGTGATTTCTTGTGAAAGTAATGGCCTAAAAAACTAATAGCACCCTAGGTTCCTAGAAACGATGGATACTAGGAAATGCCATTAAGAAAATCTTTATTGCTGATCAGTGCCAAAAATAACCCTCTATATCCATTACGCAATAAAATTAAATCAAAATTTCTGTCGAAAACGTTGGCCCCCACGAGACTATGACAGAATGTAATTGACCATATAAAAATATTGTTTCCATTTGTAAGGTGTAAGACCACACACAACATATTCATATTTGAAACTATTTAAAATAAAACCATGGATAGGTGGTCACCCTGCAGCCAAGGCTGCCTTATGCTTAAAAATTTGCGACTAGCTAATAAGAACACCACAAAATAAACACTGATATTAACATGACCAGCCTATTCCAACCTTGAGGGGTCCAAATCTGCAGGTGTCCGGCCTTCTCTGACATTGAGTCACTGAGATCTGCATGTGGACAGCCCCTCTTTGACCTCAAGCCACCGAGATTCAAAGGCGTGTGGCCACCTCCAACTTTTGGCTGCCGGAAACCATAGGCACTTGGCATCCTCTAACCTTGTGGCCTCCCTTTGAGCTTGGCCGTTAGTATTCATAGGCATGATGATACCTTTGTCATCAACTCCTCTACTATCTCAATCTTCATCACCCTTCCCTTCATAGATCTGGCAGCGGTGGCCTTGGCTTAGATCTGGTTGAGGAGACAACAATGAAGGAGGAGGCATACTCTCCCCCTCCATCAAGGGGACAACGACTAAGTAAAATCAAGCCTACACATCATCTAAAAAGCTCATTTTTTGAGATCAATTATATGAGAAAATCAAAACCCTAAGGAAGAGGTTCTTTTATAGTGGTTGCCCATGAAAGTAATGGTCTAATAAAACCTAATAATACCCTAGGTTTCTACAAATAACGGCCAGCAAGAAACACCATAAAAAGCTCTTCATTAGTGAATCACGCCAAGAAAAATATAACTAAATTTCTTTGTTCTCTCTATATCCATTAGGCAATAAAAACTTTCTTGGTATTTTTTTGCTAGCTTCCTTATTCGTATTTTTTGACTGAAGTCAGCAGGGGATGCCCCAGCCAATTTTTTTAACTTTTTAGTTAATGCAGACTTATTTAAATTCGCTCCCACAGGACGCTTCCTGTTTCCCAATAAGTGCATGCCTAAACCCAGGCCCCCTATGACAGAATGTTACTGAGCACATAAGAAAATAAAAATCTTATTTCCATTTGTAACGTGGAAGGCGGGCAGGCAACACATATATATATATATATATATATATATATATATATATATGCCAAGGCAATATTATGCTTAATAATTTGTAGCTATCTAATAAGCACCGATATTAACATGAATAGCTTCCCTGACCTCGAGTGGTCAGGATCCGTAGGCGCGTCAGGCCTCCTCCATCTGTCCTCGGACCACCGAGATCTACATGCAGGAGGCCCTCCTCCTACTTCGAGCTACTGAGATTTGATGGCGTGTGGTCACCTCCGACCTGCAGCTACCGAGAACCCTAGGCACTCGGCATCCTCCAACTTTGCGCCATCGTGGCCATCCACTGTGTGGCCTCCATTGACCTTGGCTGTCAGGATTCGTAGGCATGATTTTATACCTTCATCATCAATCCCCTCACTCTCTTAATCTCCCTCATCCTTTGCCGCTTTCACAAATTCAATGGCGGTGGCGGTGGCTTGGGCATCTGGTGGAGGAGATAACTGTTGACGGTCGTTATTGTATGAAACCAACCGTCAACTAGCTATGGAAAAGGATACAAATACGATCACCAAAGTAGATATTGGGCTACACTGATAGAATTCCATGAGTTTTGGTGTTTCACTGTTTCTGCAGGTATAAACTGGAAAAGACGCAAACCCAGGAGCATATCGGAACATAGAACGGGAAAACAGACATCGCGGCAACACAGGAACATTCTAGAAGAGACGAGAAGGCACCACGCCGAGCCGGAGGCCCGGAGGACCCTAGGCCAGACCGACCGGTCTGGGCCTGGACCGGCCGGTCTGGTCTAGGCTCCGCTCGTGGCCCGGTTCGCTCGGTTCGCTCCACCGCCTTTAAGGGTCAATCTCAGCCGCAAGTCAGGGTTGGTTTGATCCGATGGCTCACGATCATCGCCCAGGGCTATAAAAGGAGGGCAGGACCCCCAGGGAGGGAGGCACATTCATTCATTCCTCATTCGAAGTCCGATCATCAGCCAGAAACCCTAATCAGAGCTCCTTAGCTAGGGCCTAGATAGCTAGTTAAAACTAGAGGGAGGCAAGCGAAGGCTTGGATTCCGGAGCCATCAAGAGCTTGGATTTGGTATAGTTCTTACCCCCTCTCACCTTTGTTCTCTTTCATTGTATAGTTATATGATTGCTACAATTGAATTAATGAATACTTATCTACTTATATTCATAGTTATATTGTTCTTTGTTTATTGTGGTTATATGCTTAGTATAGCTAGATTAACATTATTGATCGTTGGGTGAGTGGTAAATATTGTGTAAGCATGGTGCTTATACGTTGTTTATCTGCGAATGCACCCTATAGGCCGGGCTTGATAGATCGCGGGTGTGACAATCCTGTTGAGTCCTATGTAGTCCAAACCCCATTTATAGGCACAGTAGGGCTTTTGTACGAAGAAAGGGCGTGCTATATTCTCAAACTTTCCTAGTATGTCCACTATAAATAGATGTAATGCTAACCTTAGCTATGACTACTAAGTGTACTGCACTAACCATAATATGCATTGTTGACGGTCCATAATACCTATTTTATACCATCAATTATTGCATAAATTAATATAAAATGAATCATAAAGCATAGTTGTAGGGTTTGATTCTAACGAGTTCCACGAGTTGTGTTGTTCTCAATCGTTTTGCAGGTATATCTAATTTTGCACAGAATAAGAGTAACTCAAATGATGATTTGGAGTGCACTATTGTGAAGAGCTCATCGAGATGATCGAAACGGACATATGGTTTGCCCTATTTGGAGTCTGGAGTCAAAAGATATCAATTCCACACCGAAACCAACACTAGAAGACTTTAGAAGACATGAGAAGGCGACCCACCGAAGGCAGGGCCCACCTATCACAGGGTGGGGTCGCCCGGCCCCCTCCCTGGGCCGGCCGGCGCTCTCTGGAGCCCATTCAGGGCCCGCTTCGATGGACGGCTTCCTACCGCCTTAGGGTTTGCATCTGCACCGTTGCTTAAGTCGGTTTGATCCTACGGCGCACGTTCATCCCACCGGGCTATAAATAAAGAGGCAGACCCCCCTCCCTAAGGGCACCACATTATTATGGAGATGTAGAGGCGTCCCTCGAATGGATGACCTCTCACCTCTAGAGAATTAGGACTAGACTTTTCAATATAGTAGATTAGTTCTAGTTGAGAGTTAGGGAGAGCGGCGCTACGCCCGGGTTCCGGAGGAGTCTTCAGAAGAGTCTTCAGAGTTCTGGTATATCTTTGTATCTATTCTTGTAAGACTTATGCTTTAATATATTTATCTTCTCTATTTACTTTATGCCTTTCATATTATGTTTAGTATAGTTGTTATATCTTGGCATGGGATCTCCGCTCGTATTGAGTGCTCTGTTTATTATATGTGATTAGAGTAGTAATCTTTAGTGTAGGCATGGTGTCTAGGCTAGGGTTTACCTAAGGTTGCGCTCAATCCCACGGTTAGTTGTGGTAGCCCCAGAGGTGACAGCTCTGTCCGGTCTTCGTATTCCACCATGTTCGGGTTGATGTTTTGTAGAGCTATTGGCAGCTTTCTCCAACTACCTTCTTCCCAGTCTTATTCGAGAGTTGGAAAGGTACTGCTGCTCCAAAGTGCTATTGTGTGATTTCTATATCTACCGATAAATTAGTTATGTAGAACCAAAGTAATAGAGAAGTATTTAGGAACCTTGAGCTCTCCCGTTGTCCTCTCACTTTAGCTATCTACTCTTTTATCATAGAATTCTCCTGTGTGTCTGTGTCATTTATGTATAATTCCTATCATTTATCATTTACCCCCTACTCTAGTCTAGTTGGTGTACTAAGTTAGTAGATACATGATGGTGAACTATCAATGTCTTTATCCATTGTCTCCCAGTGGTAAAATATAAATAACGATACCTGGAATACTCCCAGTAAAATGCTACAATGGTTTTCTGTGAGCTTGTGGAATCCTTCATGTTTTAATTATGCATAAGAAATATCAACAAGTATTTTTGACGCCGTTGCCGGAGAAACAATTGGCGTAAAGATTTTGATATTGATCTTGATGTCTACTAATCTAGTTTGCCACTAGTTTTAGTAGGATTACCCCTTGTTTTGTTGAGTTGTGGAATAAGCAGAATATCAACCGTTTCAACCTTCTGGCGAAATTCCACAAGAACAAGACATGGGAGATATTGAAGAACTCAGGGTGCCTAAACATTCATGATCTATCAACAATGATGCCCTGCCATCTCATAGGTATGTATAAACATCTAACTATGTGTAGATTGGAGAAAAATTCATCATCACATGAATTCAAAGTTTATCACATGTGACAAACAAAAGATGATGCACAACTCACAAATTCTATTATGAGTCATGGTAAGTATGATCAAGAAAGGTGAGAAAGTCTTGCTCATAGACTTAAAATTTGATGAGTAGCTATCATGTTGCATTTCGCTGCATGTTTACTTTGAATAATCCATATGCATCCACTTTGTCTCCATATGTATCCACTTCATCTCATATCAAATCCATAGCATGTTTAGTTTCTTTGTATGTCACTTGCATCTTTACTTGAAAAATAAAAAAAAACATTCTCACCATACATGATCATGCTTTCATCTCTTTGAGTAAATCTCTATATGCTCCCATGTTACCTTTATCTATTAAGTATGCTTTGGTTTGGAAGTACTCGCCATACTTCCATAGGCTTTTAAATTGAGCGTGGTACTTAGGTTAAAATGCCTTCCTTAATTAAAACTAGACATGGAGTTTGGTTTGACTATTGAACTAGAAATTATTGTAGTAGACATTGGATATTTTGTTGGACTAACCCCTACAGGAAACTCTCAAACTCAATTAGGGTAAGTCAAGAGATGAACTCACATCAGAGATGAATCAAGGCGTGTGATGAAGTCCAATAACTTTACACAAAAGAAAGACACAGCTCATTCTCCATAGAAGAACTGTAAGTATCAATGTTTATTTAAATCATCTTTTGTTGCAAGTTACCTTTGCCTTGAACCATGTTAGAATACAACAAACAAACATAATCTATGCTAAATCAATCATAAAAATTATCCTTTTATTAGCATAGATGAAATTCACATAAATTATGGACCGTAATCCGCATTCCAAACTTGTTGCAATCCTTCGGGTATGCGTCCACTAACATTTATGTAGAAAAGAAGAAACAAATATTTGATCATGGTTTAAAATGAAAAGAAAAGGGAACAAGTGTAAAGAAAGGACTAAGATGCAATGAAATAGAAGAAAGAACACTTCAACATCTTCTATTTCACCATGATAGTGGACCAATCACCCTGCAAGACATAAGAGAAGAAAATAATAAGAGAAGCAGAAGACTAGAAGAGTGAGAAAGGAGTACAACATGTGAGACAAGATGCTAATGAACAACTCAAGATGCAAGGATGGAAAAGACCATTGACATTCAATCTACCCTTTACCACATGGTGTCATCATGCTCCCGTGATAAAAGTAACATCTTAAAGGTAAGTGGTCATCATATCCTCTTAATCTTGGAGTACACATCATAGCACCATTCTCTTGATCTCAATCTTAACCAAATGAGCTCAAATATGATGTCTTATTTTCGGAAGATTATAGTCATCATGCTAATCTTGATAACTTATAAAGATGAACAATCCTTCCATAGGTTAAGTAACTCCACTCCTTTATCCCATAAGCTTAAATGTCATATTTATACTTTTGATATTCTCACCCAAGATGTAAATAAACAATATGAAAAGATATCAATTTTATTGTGCCTAAGGTTAGAGAATGAATAAATTTTTAGTTCTGTTGGTGTTTTCCCACCAATAGAGCCCATGCACTTGATCTCTACCTTGTCTTTATGAGCAGAACACACTTCAAGCAAAGTGTGGGAGATTCCCCAAATTTACAAGTGAGAGTTCTAAACCAGTAACAATGATGCACATAAGGTTGGCTTTGAGATGCTAACAAAAAGAAAAGAAGAAGGTGGCACCACAATTGGAAGCACCACTAGTGGAGACACCACCTCAGTCCTCATCTTTAAGAGCAAACCAAACTACTTAATCAATGAACCACTGCAAGGAGGAGTCTAGTTCGGAGGACTCAAAACACCGAACTCTCGCCGTGAGGTAACATCGGTAGTTATCCATATCTATTTTCCTGCATTGCATGATTTATTCTCTTTTTAGCATGTTTAGTTTTCTGCATTGCATAGAAAACAACAAAAATAAATAGGTATGCATTAGGTTGTATTCATGCATCTTAAAAAAAACTTTAAGCCCCATGTGAAACCCTTGTAGTGTAAAAGCTGTAGGAGTTCTCACTGTGGTGGTCTACAAAATAAAAATATATATCATGCATTTATACTTTCTGCATATAAACCCATAAAATTTAGAAATATTAATTGAGCATCTTGCTACAATACTGTTATCATAAAAATACTTTGAAACCTCCACAACACCCAACCCTCTAAAATGGCTGATCATTAACTTTTTATCCTAATACCATTCTACGAGTTTTAGTGTTTTGTGAGAGCTTTCTGCAGGATGACTCCAAGAGCCAGCTCACTCAGGAATCTTCATCTTCATCACTCGAAGCACATCTTTTCAACACACAGCTGACCCCTGTGTGAAGGAAGTAACCTTTTTGGGTAATGAAATCAAAGTATTTCTAGCAACACTTGCTCTTATAAGTATGAGCTCCTCTATGAGGACCACTCAGCTTCAATGCTTAACCACGACAACAACTAGCTTGGGGGAAGGCATCCCCTAGTTATCAGGTAAGCATACCTACACGATTATTGAGTCTGTCTTATAGTCATGAAAATACCAAAAATATATAGGCACATGAAGGTCTATATTTGTAGAGTCTTTAGTAAAATAAAAACATAAATAACAATCAAAACCAAATAAAGATACTCTAGCTATTTATTAAGGTATGATCATAGAGTGTGTTTATAGTTTTGTCTAGTTGCTAAGAGTCAAATAAAAACTAAGAAACAATAAAATTTTGTCTTTGAGATGATGAATAGTTGCTCTGCCGTAATTCCTTTCAAGTATCTAGTTTTCAACGTTAAGTTTTCCCGAGTTTTGAACATGACTGCTTTGATATAAGAATTTACTCTGAACTTAAAACTTGTGGAGGCATATGCTTGAGCTAAGTCTAGGTGATTGCTGGATATGATATAAGAGAGTCTGAGCTACTATTTATCTTATTTCTAGCGATACTAAAGTTCTAGAGATTTCTTTTTGTTGACACAAAACGTGACGCGCTGTGCCTCACATACAGCAAGCCGGAAAGCGTGGCTTCAATCGGGTGACCGGGCGGTTTGAAGATCCGGAAGCGTGCCAGTCAGTTTGACCTGAAAACTGACAAGGGTCAAAAGATTGTTAAATACAAAATCGGAACATGCTGGGTGAGACTAGACAGTTCCGTATATACGGCCCTGAAGCCACTTACGACGACATATAGCTATAGAAGCTGTCTGCCAATCATGCTTATGATTTATTCGGCTAATATAAAGATAAAAGACACATAAAACATTGATTGCCGAATATGCTTGCATGAGAAGACATGTTTGAACAAGTGAAAGTCAATCGAAAGTTGAAGCATAACCAAGCTCGACAAGTCAGCCGACTCGGGGTCCATGAAGAAGGAACAAACAAGCTATCACGAGCAAACCCATCAAGAACTTGTATCTGCCGCACGACACTCAATCCTATCAAGATTTAAATGCTTTTAACATGTAAGAACCCACAACATGTAACAATCTAGATTGATCTAACTCGGCTATGTAAGCATATAATCTATCCATCATGATAATAAAACGTTAGAGAACAAATAGATCTATAAAAGTAAGAAGCCGAATCTAATCAATCTAGATTGGGCAAAAGAGTATTACAAGTAATTTAAAACATGCAACACATGATAACTTAATGAATCTATCGGACCTTGCCAAATCTAATAGAGCCGATAACTATCTTGCTTCGCTAAGCTATCAAGCAAAACACTGCCGCACGGCCATCCGGTCGAGATAAGCAAAGCATAAGCAAAGACCTCTTGATTATCAAGCGGGCTTTGCCGCACGGCCATCCGGTCGAGACAAACAAGACTACTTGCATCAACGTCTAAATCCACCGCATGATACTAGACATGATAGCAAGGTTGTCGGAACTTACGGAGGTCGACGGATCGATGGCTCCTCTCGAAGAACTCGACGACACGACAAAGGACTCGAAAAAACTTGGCACGGGGCCGTTTGTATTGATTTGGTTGTGAACACTTTTTACAATGGTCGAGGGTTTATATTTATACCCTGGACAGGACACGAGTCCTAAAAGATTACGATTACAAAATATTAAGGAAAACTCCAAAAGTATGACGGTCTTGGCTCTAATTTTTTTTGGAGTCCTTTATTATCACGGTTCTTTCCTTCTAATCGGTTTTTGCTTGCCACCTTTTACTTTGCCGAATGGAGCCACTGCCTTCAAAGATAGCCGATCGCATGATCGCTTGCCGAATCACCCAAAATCAGCCGACCGCATGGATATTTACCGAATCACGAGGAATAACCACCCGCATGGGCGCTTGCCGAATGCTTCTGAATACTTGCCTCTCGCAAGCCTGCCACGTACTAGCCCACCTGTCATTTCTTCGGTCTTTACCAAAATCTGGTGTTAACACTTTTTTAAAATTTAAGATCTTACATGATGAGCTCTTGTATGACAAAGTTTGAATTCCTACCAAAGCCATACATGATATATATTTAGACTAGAAAAATCTTTGCACATTCGTGCTACTTGCTTTGCATTGAGTTCAGTCAACCTTTGTTGTATACTTTATGAGAGTCTTGTCATGCTTTTAAAATCAAGATCACATACACACTCCACCCACATATGCATTACTCCTACTTTCGGGTAAGCGCAACCATTTTCCACTTTCATCCAGATCCACCTCAAAATTGTTTTTCTCCTACACTGGGAGTACACACCAATAATAATAATAATAATAATACTATACCCCGTAGGATAACCCCTATTTAAATGCTCCAAGTTCCTATCATTATCTCTCTAATCATTTTGTATTTAAAGGAATGCATGTGGTTATGCAAAAGAAAAAGTATCGAAAAAAGAGAGAAGAGAGAGTAAAAAATGGACAAGTGTCTAAGCATTTAAAGCAGTGGGTACATAGTTGCCCGCCTCCCTGTAAAAAAAGAAGAAGAAGAAGAAAAAAGAGAAAAAAGGAATAAAGTTAGCCCATGTTTTCCCACGAAAGTTCTAAAAGTTCAAGAGAGAGAGATTTATTTTCAAAGAGCAAAAATTAGAATTAGGTTTAGCTACCATATATTCACCTATCCACCATATTTTATACACATGCACATCTTGATTTGATTGTATGACTTGACTCTCTTTGGATTCATTGTTTGACTTTACAATATATGAATTGCAAGTATGCTCACCCTTGTTTAATGCCACTCCTATGAGCTCTACTATATTCTCACCCTATGCATGAATTAATATAAAATGAATCATAAAGCATAGTTGTAGCGTTTGATTCTAACGAGTTCCACGAGTTGTGTTGTTCTCGATCGTTTTGCAGGTATATCAAATTTTTCATAGAATAAAAGTATCTTAAATGATGATTTGGAGTGCACCATTGTGAAGAGCTCATCGAGACGATCGAAACGGACATATGGTTTGCCCTATTTGGAGTCCGGAGTCAAAAGATATCAATTCCACACGGAAACCGACACTAGAAGACTCTAGAAGACATGAGAAGGCGACCCACCGAAGGCAGAGCCCACCTATCACAGGGTGGGGCCGCCCGGACCCCTCCCTGGGCCGGCCGGCGCTCTCCGAAGCCTGTTCGGAGCCCGCTTCGATGGACGGCTTCCTACCGCCTTAGGGTTTGTATTTGCACCGTTGCTTAAGTCGTTTGATCCTACGGCGCACGTTCATCCCACCGGGCTATAAATAAAGAGGCAGACCCCCTCCCTGAGGGCACCACATTATTATGAAGATGTAGATATGTCCCTCGAATGGATGACCTCTCACCTCTAGAGAATTAGGGCTAGACTTTCCAATGTAGTAGATTAGTTCTAGTTGAGAGTTAGGGAGAGCGGCGCTACGCCCGGGTTCCGGAGGAGTCTTCAGAAGAGTCTTCAGAGTTCTGGTATATCTTTGTATCTATTCTTGTAAGACTTATGCTTTAATATATTTATCTTCTCTATTTACTTTATGCCTTTCATATTATGTTTAGTATAGTTGTTATATCTTGGCATGGGATCTCCGCTCGTATTGAGTGCTCTGGTTATCATATGTGATTAGGGTAGTAATCTTTAGTGTAGACATGGTGTCTATGCTAGGGTTTACCTGAGGTTGCGCTCAATCCTACGGTTAGTTGTGGTAGCCCCAGAGGTGACAGCTCTGTCCGGTCTTCGTATTCCACCATGTTCGGGTTGATGTTTCGTAGAGCTATTGGCAGCTTTTCCAACTACCTTCTTCCCAGTCTTATTCGAGAGTTAGAAAGGTACTACTGCTCTAAAATACTATTGTGTGATTGCTATATCTACCCATGAATTAGTTATGTAGAACCAAAGTAATAGAGAAGTATTTAGGAACCTTGAGCTCTCCCGTTGTCCTCTCACTTTAGCTATCTACTCTTTTATCATAGAATTCTCCTGTGTGTCTGTGTCATTTATGCATAACTCCTATCATTTATCATTTACCCCCTACTCTAGTCTAGTTGGTGTACTAAGTTAGTAGATACATGATGGTGAACTATCAATGCCTTTATCCATTGTTTCCCAGTGGTAAAATATAAATAACGATACCTGGAATACTCCCCGTAAAATGCTAAAATGGTTTTCTGTGCGCTTGCGAAATCCTTCATGTTTTAATTGTGCATAAGAAATACCAACATGCATTGACATATAGCTAGGAATAATATAGGAATATCTCTTGATGTTCTGCTAGTAACCCTAATGATATAGCTAGGAGTCTCTATCTGTTTATGTTGATGATTATATACTTATCTTTATCATTTATCTTATGACTTACCCCTGCATTGAGTAGTGAGAACATGGTTATGCCTATCCATTACACTCTAGGTTATCACGCTATCTTTACACGAGAGCCATGTAGACCTTCCTTTGAGAAAATATAAATGACAACCTGATAATACTCGAATAAAATGCTACAATGGTATTTGATCTGTGCGCTTGCGGATACTATTTCTATATTCTAAATGGTGGCATGGTTTAATACCACATCTCTTGGTGTTATGCTGGGATGACAACTTGGCATTCTATTAGCGATGCTCTGCTTACAAACATTTTTGGCGTCATTGCTAGAGATAACATTAAGAGGTGTCAACAAGCATTTTTGACGCCGTTATCGGGGAAGGCAATTGGTGATTAAAGGAATAGCGATAGACCTAACAAACTAATAAGATAGAGGAAACCATAGACCGCTACTCAATGCAGGCTTACGCTTGGGCTTTCGATCTTTGTGATATCTTATGCAGGGTAATGAATGAGTGGTTTTGATCTGCCAGATAACTACGTTGAAAATCCAGAGAAACTCTTTCGAAGAAGGAAATTCCAGCAAGTGAGGGATATCTTTGAATCTCCATCAAAGACACCCGCTGCTGAGGTTCGTTCTTTGGAGGAGCAAGCTCCTATAGTGAAGAAGAAGAGCAACAAAAGGCAACTTAGCACCACTTTCGAGGAAATGGGCGATAAGTTATCTGCTAGCGAAGTTCTCGCTCCAACCACCAACAACATCCACACTGGACCTAACGTCGAAGTTGGGGAGAATGGATCGAGCTCAAGCCAGTCCTTATCACCATGGTGCAAGCCAACTTGTTCTGTGGAAAGGCACACGAAGATGCAAGTGCTCATCTCCAACACTTCCTGGAGATTTGTAGCATTTTTAAGATAAAAGGATGTACCAAGAGACACCATCCTGCTGCGTCTGTTCCCATTCTCATTATTGGAAAAGGCAAAGCAGTGGTTCTACACTAACAAAGACAATCGTACAACTTGGGACAAATGCTCCACAGCTTTTCTATCAAGGTTCTTTCCTATGGGCAAGACAAGTGCCCTAAGGGGGAAGATCTCAAGTTTCCAGCAACAACATGATGAGTCAGTCCCGGAGGCATGGGAATGCTTTCAAGACTATATATCCGAATGTCCTCATCATGAGATGGAGAATTGGCTCCTCATGCGGACTTTCTATCATGGGCTCACCAACAGCACCCGTAACAATATTGATGCTGCTGCTGGAGGTGCATTTATGTCACTGACCATACCACAAGCTACTGCTCTTATGGAGAAGATGACCTCCAATCAAGATTGGAGTGAAGAGCGCCAAACAACCCGCAAGAGAGTGGAGGAATGCACCAGCTCAAGGAGGTAGACATGCTGTCTACCAAGATAGACCTGCTCATGAAGAAGCTGAAAGACAAGACCAGCCAGAAACAAGATGTCATGCGTATTAATGATTCATGCATGACTTGTGAAGTGTGTGGCAATATGGGACACTCAGGCAACAACTGCCCTGAGACCCGTGAGGATGTGAACTTCATCAACAATAACAACAATTATCGTCCTCAAAATCAAGGATAGAACCAACAAATGCCCAACTACTAAGATAATTTTCCAGGTAACTTTCAAGGCACTAATTATAGTAGCTATGCTCAATTACCTTTGAGAGAAGTGATCTCCAACCAAAATAAAATTGTGGAGACTTTATCTAGGAAGGTAGCATCCAATGATAAAATGCTAGAAAACATAAACACTAAAATGGATAGCTTTACCTCTGCTGTTAAGAACCAGCTTAGCTTGAACAAAATGATAGAACAACAACTAGCTCAGCTGGCGGCCGCTGTTCCATCGACCAACAAAGGTAATATTCCAGGGCAACCTCTAGAGCCCGAGACCGCGAATCTGGTTGATGTATATGCAGGTTACTATATTGAAGCATCATCAGGATAGAAGGATGAGTCCATACCACCCAAGAGAGGAGATCCAGGGAGGCCTGTTGTTGATATTTCTTATGCACAATTAAAATATAAAAGATTCCGCAAGCGCACAGAAAACCATTATAGCATTTTATCGGGAGTATTCCAGATATCGTTATTTATATTTTACCACTGAGAAACAATGGATAAAGACTTTGACAGTTCACCATCATGTATCTACTAACTTAATACACCAACTAGACTATAGTAAGGGTAAATGATAGATAATAGGAATTATGCATATATGACACGGACACACAGGAGAATTCTATGATAAGAGAGTAGATAGCTAAAGTGAGAGGACAACAGGAGAGTTTAAGGTTCCTAAATACTTCTCTATTACTAGGATTCTATAATAACTGATTCATGGTAGATATAGTAATCACACAATAACACTTTAGAGCAGCAGTACCTTTCCAACTCTCGAATAAGACTGGGAAGAAGGTAGTTGGAGAAGGCTGCCAAAAGCTCTACGAAATACCAACTCCGACGTGGTGGAATACGAAAGCCTAACAGAGCTATCACCTCTGGGGCTACCACAACTAACCATAGGAATTGGACGCAACCTCAGGTAACCTATAGCCTAGACTCCATGTCTACACTATCGATTACTACCCTAGTCACAACTAATAACTAGAGCACCTAATACAGGCGGAGATCCTATGCTAAAGTATAACAACTATACTAACCAATCAAATGTAATGCATAAAGTAAATAGAGAAGAATAAATATGTTAAAGTATAAGTCTTACAAAGAATAAATACAAAGACATACCAAGACTCTGAAGACTCTTCCAGAACCGGGGCAAAGCTCCGCTCTCCCTAACTCTCAACTAGAACTAATCTACTACATTGGAAAGTCTAGCCCTAATTCTCTAGAGATGAGAGGTCATCCATTCAAGGGATGCCTCTACATCTCCATAATAATGTGGTGCCCCCAGGAAGGGGGTCTGGCCCTGTATTTATAGCCCGGTGGGATACACGACAGCCGTTTGATCAAACCGACTTAAGGTACGGTGGATATTAACCCTCAAAGGCGGTGGAGGAAGCTTCCAGAAGGGCGTAGGATTTCGTTTCAGGGGGAGGCCGCCCGGTATTTTCCATGGGGCCGGCCGGCCCTCCACTGTTTCCTCTGGGCCTCCGCTTTGTCGTGGTGTTTTCTTGATCCTTGTAGAGCCCAATAGTGTATGTTTCCATCGCGGTTAAGTTTCGTTACTCCGTTTGATAGTTAGGCCCTTTTCCGTGGTTTTCTGGAATAATCCCTAAAAAATAATAATTTACCAAAACTCATGGAATTTGTTAGATAAAACCCTAGACTTCTCTATTTGCAAGTGGATTGATCATTTATCTTGTTTATTGCACTATTAAATGTTGACGCTATCTACCGTCAACAAGCTCCCCCAAGCTTACCCTTTGCTAGTCCCTTAGCAAAGCTTAACTACAAAACTTGGATCAGGAGTTGCTACAATATTTTCACGCCTTAAAAGTACACATGCTTTCAAACAGAAATTCTCTTCCAGATTAGACAAAACTGCTCTAACTTTCAAACTTACTCATTTTACCTGTAGCTATGGAGCTCTTTAACTTTCACATGGGCCTTGAGCAATTAAAAGATAGAACAATCAAGTCAAGCACTATGTCTCTAATTCTTCACTCAACCAATATTCTGGAGTTTTTGTAAGTTTTTGAAATAAATCTCAGAGCTTAATTGTATGACACCCTCAAGTCTCTTAATATATGGTATTTGTGGATCTCACTTGATGCATTTATGTTGTCATGCCCTCCTACAACTAATGATTATAGTGGAGCTCATAGGAGTGGCATTAAACAAGGATGAGCATACTTGCAATTCATATATTGTAAAGTTAAACAATGGATCCAAAGAGAGTCAAGTCATACAATCAAACCAAGATGTGCATGTGTATGAAATATGGTGGATAGGTGAATATATGGTGGCTAAGCCTAATTCTAATTTTCGCTCTTTGGGAATAAATCTCTCTCCCTTGAACTTTAGAACTTTCACGGGAAAACATGGGCTATCTTTATTCTTTCTCTTCTTTTTTTCTCTTTTTTATAGAGAGGCGGGCATCTATGTACCCATTGTTTTGAATGCTTGGACACTTGTCCTTTTTTTTACTCCCTCTTCTCTCTTTTTTTCCGATACTTTTTCTTTTGCGTAGCCACATGCATTCCTTTGAATACAAACTGATTAGAGAGATAACGATAGGAACTTGGAGCATTTAAACAGGGGTTGTCCTATAGGGTATAGTATTTTTTCTGGTGTCTACTCCCAGTGTAGGAGAAAAACAATTTTGAGGTGGATCTGAATGAAAGTGGAAAATGGTTGCGCTTACCCTAGAGTAGGAGTAATGCATATGTGGGTGGAGTGTGTATGTGATCTTGATTTTAAAAGCATGACAAAACTCTCATAAAGTATACAACAAAGGTTGACTGAACTCAATGCAAAGCAAGCAGCATGAATGAACAAAGGTTTTCCTAGTCTAAATGTGTATCATGTATGGCTCTAGTAGGAATTTAAACTTTGTCATACAAGAGCTCATCATGTAAGATTTTGAAATTTTAAAAGATAAATCTCTAGAACTTTAGTATCACTAGAAATAAGATAAATAGTAGCTCAGACTCTTTTATATCATATCCATCAATCACTTAGACTTAGCTCAAGTATATGCCTCCACAAGTTTCAAGCTCAGAATAAATTCTTATATCAAAGCAGCATATCCAAAACTCAAGAGAATTTAAGGTTGAAAACTAGGCACTTAAAAGAAATTACGGCAGAGCAACTATTCATCATCTCTAAGACAAAATTTTATTGTTCTTCAGTTTTTGTTTGACTCTTAACAAGCTAGACAGAATTGTAAACACACTCTATGATCACACCTTAATAAATAGCTAAAGTATCTTTGTTTGGTTTTAATTGTTATTCATCTTTTTATTTCTTTTTAGACTAAAAGACTCTACAGACGTGGACCTTCATGTGCCCACATATTTTTGATATTTTATGACTATAAAATAGACTCGATAATCGTATAAGTATACTTACCTAATAACTAGAGGATGCTCTTCCCCAAGCTGGATGTTATCGTAGTTGAGCGTTGAAGCTAAGTGGTCCTCACAGAGCAGCTCATGTTTGTAAGAGCAAGTGTTGCCAGGAATACTTCAATCCCATTGCCCATGAAGTTGCTTCCTTCACACAGGGGTTAGCTGTGTATCAGAAAGATGTGCTTCGAGTGATGAGGATGAAGATACCTAGGTGAGCTGGCTCTTGGAGTCATCCTGTAGAAAGCTCTCACAAAATACCAAAATCGTGGAATGGTATTAGAATAAAAAGTTAATGATTAGCCATTTTAGAGGATTGGGTGTTGTGGAGGTTTTAAAGTATTTTTATGATAGCAGTATTGCAGCAGGATGCTTAGTTAATATTTTTGGATTTTATTGGTTTATATGCAGAAAATACACACACATGATATATATTTTTATTTTGCAGGCCACCACAGTGAGCACTTCTATAGTTTTTATACCACAAGAGTTTTACGTGGGGCTTTGAGTTTTTAAGATGCATAAATACAGCCTAATGCACACCTATTTATTTTTGTTGTTTTGTATGCAATACTAATATAGAAAAGCAAACATGCTGAAGAGAAAATAAATCATGTAATGCAAGAAAGTAAATATGGATAACTACCGTTGTTACCTCACGGCGAGGGTTCGATGTTTTGAGTCCTTCGAACTGGACTTCTTGCAGTAGTTCATTAATCGAGTAGTTTGGTTTGCTTCTAAGGATGAGGATTGAGGTGGTGTCTCCACTAGTGGTGCTTCCAATGGTGGTGCCACCTTCTTCTTTTTTTTATTAGCATCTCAAAGCCAATCTTATGTGCATCATTGTCATTGGTTGAGAGCTTCCACTTGTAGAATTTTGGGAATCTTCCCATACTTTGCTTAAAGTGTGTTCTTTAATATGTTACATGACACCATATGGTAGAAGGTAGATGAATTTCAATGGTCTATTCCTTCCTTGCATCTTGAGTTGTTCATTAGCATCTTGTCTCATATGTTGTAATCCTTTCTTACTCTTTCAAATTTCTGCTTCTCTTATTATTTCTTCTCTGCAAAGGATTAGTAGACAAAACATACCCGAAGGAATATACAATTTGTTTAAAGTTTGAATAGTGTTTGCCCAGGAGTTAAAGATTAACTTGTAACCCGTATTTTAAATGATTCACCATTATTTCAAATTTTTCAAACAAAATTAAGGCAAAGATATAAATTTGAAGAATACCTCTAACCTTGATTTGATTCTATGAAATCTCCTAATATGATTTAAATATTTTTATAGAGGAGAGGATAGTCTATATATACATCCAAATTCTTATACAAATATGCTTTGATGTTATAATGTTTAAGTAATATTCTGAAGCATACTTATAATAGAGTAAGGAAGTTCAAAAGACTAGAGATAGAACCAAGAATATGTAGGTGAACCAAAAGAATATTTTTTTGTTTTAAGTTTTAGCAAATTAAGCATGATATAAGGTAAGGATAACAAAAAATTAGCAATATGCTATAAAATATTGAATGTAGCTTAAAGTTACATGAGGCTTGGATAAACGTACCTTATGTCTTGCAGGGTGATTGGTCCACTATCACGGTGAAGTGTAAAAGGTGTTTAAATGTTCTTTCATCTATTTTTTCTATCTTAGTCCTTTCTTTACACTTGTTCTTCTTTCTTTTCATTTTAAACCATGATTAGACATTTATTCTTTCTTTTCTGTATAAATGTTAGTGGACACATACCCGAAGGATTGCAATAAATCTAGAATATGGGTTATGGTCCATAATTTTATGTGGATTTCTTCTATGCTAATAAAAGGATGGGCTTTTAAAATTACTTTAGCATAGATTTCTTTTAACAAATTTTGTTGCTAGCTGCACTTTTATATGGTTCAAGCCAAAGGTAACTTGTGACAAAAGATTAAGTGAATAAACTTTAATACTTACAGCTCTTTCATGGAGAATGAGATGTGTCTTCCTTTTGTGCAAAGTTATTGGACTTCATTGCATGTCTTGATTCATCCCTTAATGTGAGTTCATCTCCGACTTACCTGAATTGAATTTAAGAGTTTCCTGCAGGGGTTGGTCCAACAAAATATCCAGTGTCTACTAAAGCATACTTTCAGTTCAAAAATCATCCTAGACACCATGTCTAATTTGATTTAGGAAGACATTTTAACCTAAAAACCACGCTTAATTTAAAAGCCTTTGGAATTAAAATCACCACTTCTAAACTAAGCACCATGCTTCATTTAAAAGATGTACGAAGATACTCCAAACCTAAGCATACTATAGCAAACAAGGTAGCATGAGAGCATTTAGAGATTTACTCAAATAGAGATAAAAGCATGATCATGCATGATGAGAATGTTTGTTTACCTTTAAGTAGATATGCAAATGACATACATGTGTGCAAGGATCTAAACATGCTGTGGATTTGATGTGAGATGGAGTGAAAGGATGAATTATTCAAAGTAAATATGCAGTGGAATGCAACAAGATATCTACTCATCAAATTTAAAGCTATAAGCAAAACTTTCTCACCTTTCTTGATCAAACTACCATGACTCACAATGGTATTTACGAGTTGTGCAGTGTCTTTTGTTCGTCACATGTGATGAACTTTTCATGTGATAACGATATTTCTTTTCCAATCTACACATGGTTAGAATAATATATATGTCTATACGAACCTGTGAGATGGCAGGGTTTCAATGTTGATGAATCATGAATGTTCAGACACCATGGGTTCTTCAATATCTCCCATGTCTTGTTCTTGTGGAATTTTGCCAGAAGGTTGAGACGGTTGATATCCTACTTATTTCACAACTCAACGAAACAGGGGTAATCCTACTAAAGCTAGTGGCAAACTAGATTAGTAGATATCAAGATCAATATCAAAATCTTTACACCAATTGTTTCCCCGGCAACGGCACCAAAAATACTTGTTGGTATTTCTTATGCACAATTAAAATATGAAGGATTCAAGCTTACGTAGAAAACCATTGTAGCATTTTACCGGGGAGTATTCTAGGTATCGTTATTTATATTTTACCACTGGGAAACAATAGATAAAGACATTGATAGTTCACCATCATGTATCTATTAACTTAATACACCAACTAGACTATAGTAGGGGTAAATGATAGATATAGGAATTATGTATATATGACACGGACACACAGGAGAATTCTATGATAAGAGAGTAGATAGCTAAAGTGAGAGGACAACGGGAGAGTTTAAGGTTCCTAAATACTTCTCTATTACTAGGGTTCTATAATAACTGATTTATGGTAGATATAGTAATCACACAATAGCACTTTGGAGCAGTAGTACCTTTCCAACTCTCGAATAAGACTGGGAAGAAGGTAGTTGGGGAAGGCTGCCAAAAACTCTACGAAACACCAACTCCGACGTGGTGGAATACGAAGGCCTAACAGAGCTGTCACCTCTGGGGCTACCACAAATAACCGTAGGAATTGGGCGCAACCTTAGGTAACCTATAGCCTAGACTCCATGTCTACACTATCGATTACTACCCTAGTCACAGCTAATAACTAGAGCACATAATACAGGCAGAGATCCTATGCTAAAGTATAACAACTATACTAACCAATCAAATGTAATGCATAAAGTAAATAGAGAAGAATAAATATATTAAAGTATTAGTCTTACAAAGAATAAATACAAAGACATATCAAGATTCTGAAGACTCTTCCAGAATCGGGGCGAAGCTTCGCTCTTCCTAACTCTTAACTAGAACTAATCTACTACATTGGAAAGTCTAGCCCTAATTCTCTAGAGATGAGAGGTTATCCATTCGAGGGACGCCTCTACATCTCCAAAATAATATGGTGCCCCCAGGGAGAGGGGTCTGGCCCTATATTTATAGCCCGGTGGGATGCATGACAGCCGTTTGATCAAACGGTACGGTGGATATTAACCCTCAAAGGCGGTGGAGGAAGCTTCCAGAAGGGCGTAGGGTTTTGTTTCAGGGGGAGGCCACCCAGTATTTTCCATGGGGCTGGTCAGCCCTCCACTGTTTCCTTTGGGCCTCCACTTTTGTCGTGATGTTTTCTTGATCCTTGTAGAGCCCAATAGTGTATGTTTCTATCGCGGTTAAGTTTCGTTACTCCGTTTGATAGTTAGGCCATTTTCCGTGGTTTTCTGGAACAATCCCTGAAAAATAATAATTCACCAAAACTCGTGGAATTTATTAGATAAAACCCTAGACTTCTCTATTTGCAAGTGGATTGATCATTTATCATGTTTATTGCACTATTAAATGTTGATGCTATCTACCATCAACACCTGTGATCCCCATCTCCATTGGACAGCATAACTTCTCTAATGTTGTCTGTGATCTAGGCGCCAGTGTTAACATCATGCCTAAGGTAATCTTTGACCAAGTCTTTCCATGGGCATCTTTGTTGTACACAAATACGTGTTTACAGCTTGCAGACCAGACGGTTAAGTACCTTGAAGGAATCTTAGATGACGTATGCATACGAATCGGGAGATCATATGTCCCTATAGACTTTGAAGTCCTGGATACCGGCAGAGACCCTAAGAGTCCAATCATTCTTGGTCGACCATTCCTGAGTACTGCAAAGACTGTCATCTACACGGACAGTGCTAAGATTTGTTTCACCATCAAGGGCAATAAAGAGAAATTTAGTTTCAAGAACAAGACCCTTGAAGCCCCTATAGACCCAAGAGGAGCTTACTTCCCAGTCAAGCCAACAACTGAAGAAGCCAAGAAGAAGAATTCAAATAGGAAGAGAAAGAATAAGAGTAGGAGGCAAGTGAGAAAGCAAGTCCAAGTAGTCAAGGCTGTTGAGTACAAGCATGACCACCTCTTAGCTTCACCATTCCTAATCAAGAGGGAGGATCCAGGCATGCCGACCATCGATTGCACCATTGGACAGTGCTCCTTCTACAACGCTTTCTGTGACACCGGATCAGTTGTCAACATCATGTCTAGAAAGGTATACAACTTATTATTTGATACACCTCTGTACCCTACCTATATGCAGCTGCAGCTGGCGGACAACACGACGAGATTCCCGGAGGGAGTATGAAATGACTCGATTTTCCACGAAGGGAAAATCCACACAGTCGAAGTGTAACATGACCTTTCAAATCATATTACCCATATTTCAGTCGATAATCAAATCCATACAACGATAAATAGAGTGCAAATAGAAAGGTTTATGATAACTTATTACAACGCCAACCGGCGTGAATCACCAAGTAGCATCAACTGGAACAGCTTGAGGGTGCGGAAGCAACTTCTATCCAACGACTTGAGCGTAGCGACGAAACCCCTAACCATCGAATCCTTCGGAGTTGTAAGCCTCCTCAAATCCTGCGTGCCAAAGTATCAGTGCGATATGTACTGGCCACATTACCACCCTATGCTTTGCTATGCTTTATGGAACTGGATGCAATAAGGTTATGTCAAGAGAACCTATATTTGGCTGTAGTTTCCTATGCAATATCTGTCAAGTATAATATATTATAAGTATATATATAGTTTAAGTTTAACACCATATCCACACACACACCATCCATCCATCCATCCCATACCACCCATCCACCTCATCCACCTCATCTCATCTCACTCGTGTCGGCAGGCCAACTCCCACTCAGCCAGTCTCAACGGTCCTCGACCGGCTCTATCTCACAACATGGGGGAGAAAAAAAGGACTCATCTCCTATCTAGTGAAGCAGGTCTCCAGGAAAGGTCCATAGCCGATGAATCGGCATATGTATCGATCGATCAACCAACACTCTGCAGAGGTTTACATACCCACAAGATTAGCCATCCTCGGAGTCATGACCTCCTAGGCAGAATTCCGGCTGCTTGCTAGTTTAGAATGATGCCATCCTACCATTCAGCCCTGGGTCACCCCGGAGAACCGACACGCTGAGACTGGGGGAGGCAGCACCGAGCCCAACAAGTGGTACTGCCGACTCAAACGGTACAGGAACTTCTGACATCTATACCGCCCTCCCTATCACCTCGCAACCTAGCAGTAATGGCACCGCTCTACCAAGTAGTCCAGCCGTCTCCCTTCCCATTAGGGAGCGAGTGGAAATGTAAGGGATTCCCGTTGAGTCTGAGTACTAGTAATCCTTAGGGCTGACCAAGCTGGACATCTTCATCAAGTTTACCATTTTACGTGCCACCACAGCACCCCGGTCCTGGGCTCCACCTCTCAACAGGCTCACACCCAAGATCCCACCTCACACATCACATCACATATACCCGCCACAGGTATTCATCTCATAGGATGCCCAGGTCACATCATATGGCAAGACTTGCCTCAAGCTCGTCACACATTCCAGCTCGGCCGACACAACCCTCACCCTCCACTCACCCAAGACACACACAGCACACTCACCATCCATCAGGTTTAGGTTGGCACCACGTGCCTTAATCATATATATATAACAGTTTCCACCACGCATCACATCAAGATATAAAGCGTAGTAGAGATCAAAATAGTAATCATGATAGCATACGTGTGTCTATCCTAACAGTGGGTGAGCAGGGGCAAGGTTGCGTCAAGATAATGGTCATCAAGAAATACTACATGCAACCCTAATCAGGTGATAGCAACAGTAATTCAAGCACTAGCAATACTATTCATTAGCCATGCGTAATAGGATCTATGAAAAGTGGGTGGAATGTGGCACCTTCAGAACGGCCGTCTTCTAATTCCTCATTGTAGTCACGATCGTACTTGTCACGTTCCTCTTCCGTCTCTGAAACGGCACAAATATAGCCACGTTAGCGACTCCTATAGATAGCAAAAAGAACAATTAAAAAACAAAAAGGTCCAAATGCACCCAAACATAGGCTCATAGCGTAGAGCTCGATTTTAGATGAATTTAAAAATTTGGTTCACTAAATTTGGAGTTCGTATGAAGAAGTTATGATTTTCCGAAGTTTAACCAATTTCTGAAAAAGATAAAGGTTGGAAAAACCCTGGCTGTGACACGTGTCAGACTGTGAGGGTGCCATTTGGCTCTGCTGACGTCAGCATGACGTCAGCAAGGGTCCCTGGTGGGATTACGTCAGCATGACGTCATTGACGTCATCTGGAGAGCCGGGCCTAGCCCGCCACGTGTCAGGTCCTGGTTGTGCCATGTTTCGGTCCTGGATCTGGGTTGGGGCTCGGTCTATGGTTCACGGTCCATTGTGGACTTGCTTCTGCTGGTCCATGGACCACTGTCTTGGCTCATGGTACACCCGGTCCATACTCCTTTCTCCCTCGGCTCATACCGGCCCGGGTACACGGGCGGATCTCCTTCTCTTCCTCCCTCTGTTTGGGCGGCGCTTTCGGCGGCGGGAAGCGCATGCACCGGCGCTCCGGCGCCGCCACGACTCCTGTAGGTGGCGCATAGGTATCAGAAGGCCATGGCGAGCTCGATGGGGTGCTAATCAGTGGTTGAGGTGCTACCGGCGGGTCTGTCCACGGTGACGCAGCTTGGCGGCGGCGGCGTGACGTGTGGGTGAGGTGGTGGTGCCTCCAGTGCCTAATTAGGAGAGTATATCTTCAATTCGTGGCTCTGCATACGCGTTGGACTTGCCGGCGTCGACCACAATGCACGGCGGCGCACGCGACACGATTGGTGCCCACGGCGGAGCTCCGGCGAGGAGGTGTGCACGTGGTCAGGGCTCTGGGATGGCGTCCGGGTCATGTCTCCAGCGTGGCTCGAATCGGGGTAGTCCGGTGAAGATTGGAGGACCATCGGCGCTAAGCGAGGTGGCTGCAGTGGCTCGGAACACGCGCGGCACGGCGGCGCTCCATGGAACGCCGACGAGCACGTGGTTCAAGGTTTCGTGACGTCCGGTAGTTCTCTCCTCCATCTAACGCGCGAACGGGGTATTAATCGGCAAGGCGGACTTGATTCGGGGGTTGTTTTGGCGCCAAGAGGTCGATATCCTCCGGAACGGTCGTGACATGGCGGCGCTCCGTGACGACGATGCCGTGCACGGTATCGCAGCTGCGGCGGCATGGTCTCGTCCAGATGGCTCGGCTAGGGGCTTCTGTAGGCGCAGGCGTGCGCAAGACACGCACACGGTGAGGCGGTCTCGATTACGGTGGGCTAGGTCCTCCTCGGGGCCGGCGCTTGGAACAGTGGCTCGCCGCGGTGTGGCGAATCCGCGGCGGCGACGGGGCGGGCATCAAGCTCGTCGGTGCGCATGGCAGCAACTTCGGGTGGCTGAGGGGGCTGGTCCGTGTTATGTGCGTGTGCGTGAACCAGAGCCGGTGGTGGCTCGGGCCTGCGCATCCCCGATGAGGGAACACCATGGCCAGTGAACAGGCGGGGTTGGACAAGGGGAACGGCGAGCGCTCACCTTGGTCGCGGCGTAGCTAGGCTGCTGGTGCGGTGTAGAGTCGATGCCGTGGCAAGTTGGTGCGGGGCCGTGCCGAGCTGCTTCGTCGGTGCAGTGGTACGGGGCGTCGTCTTTTCCGACTCCGGCGGCGGTGCTTGGCGGAACTCGGCAGCGTCTCCTTCCTCGCTACTCCCTCCTCCCCTTCTCCTCTCGGCTCGGCAAGGTGTGATGGGTGCCACCGGGTGGCGGCGATCGGTTGGGAAGCCCTAGGGCGCTAGTGCTGGCTTATATAGACGAGGCGGCTTGCCAGGGGGTGCGGCGAACGGTGATCGGCAGCCGCGAGTGATCAAGCGGTTTGGGAAGGGCGCTGGAGGTTGCTGGTGTCGTCTTCGTGCACCGGTGGGTCCCAATTGGCAGCGGAACGCGTCAATTTGGCTTCGCGTCCAAGGCAGCGAAGTGAGCAGCAAGGGCATGGCAAAGGCGGACGGCGTGCAGTGGTGCACGCGCGAGGGGGCTCACGCAATTTGCGTGACCCGCGGGCCCCGTAGAGCAGTGAGGTGAGAGCCGTGGGGTGCGCGGTGCGTGGGAGGAGGCCAGCGTGGCAAGGTTGAGCGCGCGCGGCCATTGCCGCGGTCTGTCGCGATGTAAGGGAGGGCGAGCTGGGGAAGAAGAACAGGGGGCCCGACTGGTGGGTCCCGTCCATCAGCCGGTGAAGAGGTGGTGGCTTGAGGCTTGGCGCCAGCGAGCGCGTGGACTGCTGGGCTGCTGTAGTACCTGCTGCCGCGCGGGCTTGCTATTGGGCCAGCCCAATACGAGGGCACGCAGGAGGAGAAGGAGGGGTGTGGTAGCGGGCTGGCTTGGGCTGTTGCCGGGCTGCTCGGGCCAGTTTGGCTTTCTCTATTTCTTTGTTCTTTTGTTTGCTTTTTTATTTTATTTACTCACTAGTTAAGCTATTCCATTGGTTAATCAAGAGGGTTATGGTATTGTTTTCTTGGTGGGTCCAGCAGTGTTCAAGATAGGTCTTAGGGGTTATTCCCATGCATTGGGGATATATACATATATGTGTATATATATTTGTTTATTAAATGGTGTAGGTGTAGGTTTTATCAAGTTAAATAATTAATGATTCTTCATTAATTATTTTTGGATGTTTGGTGCATCACAAAAACCAATTAAGAGCCAAACCACACATGAGTTATTAATGTAATTGTACCAGTATTTTTAGGAATAAAGCATGAGTCATTACATGTGATAATAGCAAATATGTAATATGTTGACATGCATATGATAATGTCCTAGTTAGGATTCATCCCTAATCATGACTAGGGTTGGTTTCCCTAAATTTCAATCATCAAACATGGGTTGTTTAAGAAAAATTTTGTAGCTGCTATTTTTGTGTTGTGTAAAATTTCGGATTGTTACAGAGTAGCAAGGGACATCATGGTCAAAATCCACACTCACTATGTCCCGACCGACTTCATGATATTGGACATGGGAGAAGAAGATGAGACACCCATCGTTCTTGGAAGGCCGTTCCTCAGCACCACCAACGCCATCATCTACAATAGATCAAGTCAAGTCCACTTCCAATTCCCAGGAGAGAAGGTACGCTGTCAATTTAAAGATTATAACTCTCCTGGATTAGCAGCTTTCACCCTGTCCAAGAGGAGACGTTAGCGCCGGAGGAATTGCTCTCAAAAGAGCAATATTGAGGAGGAGGCAATTAAAGAAGAACCTACAGCACCTCAACAACCTACAAAGGTATGGAAAGAAAAGGTAACCTCCCCAACTGAGTCATTATCACCAGGAGGTCCAGCGTCAGGTCCCTATCCTTGGGATCCGATGAAGCACCCCAGGAGTGACGACGACTAGAAGTCTTGTCCGGAGGACTCTAAACTCTGAACCCTTGCCATAAGGTAACAATGGTAATTATCTATTTACTTTCTTGTATTTTAAATTCATAGTTAGTTTTCATCATCCTTATAGAAAATCACAAAAATATTTGGAAAACCTTAAAGCCCCATGTGGCATACCTGCAGTGCAAGCTAAAGGAGTGTTCACTCTGGTGGCCTAAAAATAAAATAAAAATTAGCATGCATATTTCCTTTCTGTTTGATAAAAAGAAAAACCTAAAAATAATCATTGAGCATCTTGCTGCACTGTATGCATTGTAACAACCTTTAAAAACCTCTCACAACAACCAATCCATAAAATGGCTAACCACTAACTGTTTATTCTAATCCGTTCCATAAGTTTTGGTGTTTTGTGAGATGTTTGCTGCAAGATGACTCTAAGAGCTAGTCCAGCCAAGAATCATCATTTTCGTCACTCGAAGTACACCTTCCCTACACACAGCTAACCACTGTGTGGAGGAAGCAACTTCTTGTTCAATGAGATGAAGGTTCCTGGCTACACCAGCTCTTGCAAACGTGAGCTCCATCGAGAGGATTGCTCAGCTTCAATGCTCAACCACGACAACAACCATCTTGGGGGAAAGCATCCCCTAGGTACCCAGGTAAGTGTACCTACGCGATTATCGAGTCAGTCATAAAAAATAAAATATCAAAAATATGTGAGCACATGAAGGTTCACCATAGTATCATAAGAAAATCTAAAAATACCAAAAACATATGGGCACATGAAGGTCCATGCTTTTTAGAGTCCTTAGAGTCTTTAGAATCTTATATAGTATGAGTCTTTGAAAAATAAAAAATCAAATAAAAATGTTTATCTGTCTAGAGTCAATAAAAAGGGAAGCTCTTGAGATGATTTGAAATGATGATAAGCTGCTCTATTACAACACCTCTAAAATGCCTAGAGTCTAGATAAAAGTTTTCTCAAGTTTTAGCTCCAACTGTTTTGATTTGAGAATTTGCTCTGAGCCTGAAACTTATGGGTTGCATATGCTTGAACTAAGTCTAGGTACCTGATGGATAAGTTTGAGAAAGTCTGAGCTGCTATCTATCTTGTTCTAAGTGACACTAGAGTTCTGGAGATTTATCTTTTGAAAATTACAAAAAACATGATGAGTTCCTATATGACAAAGCTTACATTCCCACCAGAGCCAAACATGATGAGATAGGCTAGTTAAACTTCCACATACATCTTTGCTTGTCTTGCATTGAGTTTTGTCAACCTTTGTGACCCCCGGTGAGAAATTTATCATGCTCTTGAATCAAGATCCACCTCCATATGCACTACTCTACATTGGAGTAGGCGCAACAACATGCCATTCCACCTACATCCATTCTAAAAATGTTTTTTCTCCTACACTGGGAGAGAACACCAAAAATATTCTATTAGGATAGCCACCCAATAAATGCTCTAAGTTCCTGTTACTGTCTCTCTAAATCCTATCAATGCCGAAAGGAGTGCTATGAGCTATGCAAAAAGATATTTGAAAAAAAAGAAGAGAGAAAAGGGGAGAAGAAAAGAAATGGACAAGTGTCCCAGTGCTAACAATGGGTACTTAGAAACCCGACTCCCTAAGAAAAAAGAGAAAAAGATAGCTCATAACCTCTGGCCAGTTTTCAAAGTCCAAAGGAGAGGTAGGCATTCAAGGAGCTGAGTAGAATTAGGTTCCACCATATACCCACCATATCCATCCACCTATACATTTTGATTTGACTGTATGACTTGTTTCTCCATGGATCCATTGTTTGACTTTACAACACATACATTGCAAGTTTACTCTTTTAGTTTTCTCCTTACCTATGAGCTCCACATAAGCTTTAGTTATAGGATGAAAAGAAAGGCAACCATCATCACTGCCTTGGTGAGAATCCACAAATACCACATATATTGAGAGACCTGAGAGTGTCATACACGGAAAGCTCTAAGTTTTATTTGAAAATCTCTGAAAACTCTAGAATGATAGTTGATCGAAGAGCTTGAGACATAGTGCTTAGATGGGATCTTTCTGTCTGTCAAGTACTCAAGACCTAAGGAAGAGCTAATAAGCCCTACAGTCAAAGATAATATGGGTAAGTTTGAAAATCAGCTCAGATATTGCATAACTTGGAGGAGAATTTCTGTCTGACTGCAGGTATACTTCTGGGAGTTGCTCCAAGATGGCTACAATGCTTAAATACATATATATCTTGCAATAACTTTTTTTGAGTTTTCTTTGCTAACGGACTAGCAAAGGTTAAGCTTGGGGGAGTTGTTGACGGTCGTTATTGTATGAAACCAACCGTCAACTAGCTATGGAAAAGGATACAAATGCGATCACCAAAGTAGATATAGGGTTACACTGACAGAATTCCACAAATTTTGGTGTTTCACTGTTTCTGCAGGTGTAAACTGGAAAAGACGCAAACCCAGGAGCTTATCAGAACATAGAACGGGAAAACGGACACCGCGGTAACACAGGAACATTCTAGAAGAGACGAGAAGGCACCACGCCGAGCCGGAGGCCTGGAGGCCCCCGTGCCGACCCGGCCGGTTTGGGCCTGGACCGGCCGGTCTGGTCCAGGCTCCGCTCATGGTCCGGTTCACCCGGTTCGCTCCACCGCCTTTGAGGGTCAATCTCAGCCGCAAGTCAAGGTCGGTTTGATCCGATGGCTCATGATTATCGCCCAGGGCTATAAAAAGGAGGGCAGGACCCCCCCAGGGAGGGAGGGCAGATTCATTCATTCCTCATTCGAAGTCCGATCATCGGCCGTAAACTCTAATCGAGCTCCTTAGCTAGGGCCTAGATAACTAGTTAGAACTAGAGGGAGGCAAGCAAAGGCTTGGATTCCAAAGCCATCAAGAGCTTGGATTTGGTATAGTTCTTATCTCCTCTCACCTTTGTTCTCTTTCATTGTATAGTTATATGATTGCTACAATTAAATTGATGAATACTTATTTACTTATATTCATAGTTATATTGTTCTTTGTTTATTGTGGTTATATGCTTAGTATAGCAAGATTGACATTATACTTATTCAAGGGTTCGTATAGCGCTCATCTAATTGATCGTTGGGTGAGTGGTAAACATTGTGTAAGCATGGTGCTTATACGTTGTTTATCCGCGAATGCACCCTATAGGCCGGGCTTGGTAGATCGCGGGTGTGACAATCTGTTGAGTCCTATATAGTCCAAACCCCGTTTATAGGCATGTGAGGGCTTTTTCTACGAAGGAAGGGCGTGCTATGTTCTCAAACTTCCCTAGTATGTCCACTATGAATAGATGTAATGCTAACCTTAGCTATGACTACTAAGTGTACTGCACTAACCATAATATGCATTGATATGTAGCTAGGAATAACACAGGAATATCTCTTGATGTTCTGCTAGTAACCCTAATGATATAGCTAGGAGTCTCTATCTGTTTATGCTGATGATTATATACTTATCTTTATTATTTATCTTGTGACTTACCCCTGTATTGAGTAGTGAGGACATGGTTATGCCTATCCATTGCACTCTAGGTTATCACGCTACCTTTACATGAGAGCCATGTAGACCTTCCTTTCGGAAAATATAAATGACAACCTGGTAATACTCCGGGTAAAATGCTACAATGGTATTTGATCTGTGCGCTTGCGGATACTATTTCTATATTCTAAATGGTGGCATAATTTAATACCACATCTCTTGGTGTTATGCTAGGGATGACAACTTGGCATTCTAGTAGCGATGCTCTGCTTACAAGCATTTTTGGCGTCGTTGCTAGAGATAACATTAAGAGGTGTCAACAATAACCACAGTGAAGGATGAGGCACCTAATTTTTCCCCTCCATCAAGGAGATGATGACTTAGTGAAAAGCCTACACACTATCTCTACAAAAAATTTCATTTCCGGAGATCATTTCTGTGAGAAAACTTAAATGCTAAGGAAAAGGTTCTTTTAGCGGTTAGGTATATGGCTTAGAAAAACATAATAATACCCTAGGTTCCTAGAAACGGTGGCAACTAGGAAAATCAACAAAAGATCTTCATTATTAGCAATCATCGCTATGAAACAAAACTAAATTTCTTTGTCCCTCTCTAACCATTATTAGGAAACCAAAACTTTCCTAGTGTAGTTTTGCTAGATTTCTTATTGGTTTTTCACCCCACAGAAATACTTTTCTTTAAACACTGGCCCTGTGACAGAATGTAATTGACCATATAAGAAAAAAAATCTCTTTTCCATTTGTAAGGTGTAAGACCGCACACATCATACACACGTACTACAACTAAGCAACGATATTACCTAATGTTCATTCTATATACAAGTTGACATGACTGTACGCCAGAGTGAATGGTCATTAAGTTCCAAAACTGTGCTTTCATGTCACATGATGCACAAATGTAAAGCATCCATCCGATTAATGAATGTAAGTTGACAAGTGGGGTGGAAAATTATTATCTTATGATGAAGCAGGCCGGAGACTTGTTCGGCAAGCTCTAAGCCAGCATCTCTAGTAGCTTGCTACTAGCTAGTGTAAAAAGGGTCTGGAATTAGGCAAAGTTGGTTAAGAAAATCAAGTAGTGTACATGCATGGATATCTGCTGCACACAATTGTGAATTGTCCTTCCTCCAAGATCAAGTCCTAGCCCTAATAAGTCCAAGGCTCCAAGCTAAGCGCGCGGCAGGAGATAGCGAGATCAAACCAACAAGGCCAGTGAGCAAGCAAAGACCACTTGCCTCTCTCTCTCTCTCTCTCTCTCTCTCTCTCTCTCTCTCTCTCTCTATATATATATATATATATATATATACAGGACTGCAAGCTAGTTTTTTTTGTAGTTTGAAAAGAAATACCGAAGAGATTTGTGATATGATGGGTGCACAAACAAAAACAAAACAAAAAAAAACAAGGGGCATGAGGACACAAAAACGACGACGATGAACCGAGGTCGTCGCCAGGTCGCAGCAAACGACGACAGAATAATTGAGGTCAAAAACAAGAAGCTAAGCTAAGCAACCATCCGATGGCAGGAGCAGCAGGGAAAGACAAAGGCATACATAAAGGCGAGCGAGTGTGCTAAAGTTGAAAGCAACAAGATCGATCGAGCTGCTAGGGGCCGAGATAGGAGGAAAAGGCGATGGACATATGCATGACCACGACATATGAACGTTGACATGCATGCTGTACGTGGAGAGAGAACCGATAGCTACTAGCTTAATAGCTTTAGAAGGAGATAAAGAGCCTTGGCGTTGGTTGGTACAACGAACTTTACAAGATATCTCTAGTCAAAACAAGCTGAAACTAGAAGCTAATAATAAGTTTTTCTGCATCTTTTTATTTCTAACCATGTTTCTCTTCGAGTTAGACCAAGCTTATCTGAACTGTGTTTTTCCTCGATTTGTGAAGCCTCAAAAGGGCCCAATGCAAGCTGCAAGAGGAGACCTGCAGGACGGCCAAAATGTCCACCAAAGGTTGGTATGTAGCCTCAGGCGGTAAGAGATAGCGGCGCCCTAGCTTGCACTCTGGAGCGCGCCTGGACTGGACTGGTGCTACTACTTGCCGATTGCAACCTAGTAGATGGTGATGCCGATCGATGCAAGAGGTGTGGAAAGTCGGTAAATATCGTTGATCCGATTCCAATGCAGTGTGCAAAAGCCAAAGGGACAGAGACTTGTGTGGACCTGGGTGTACTAGCTCTGCTGATGTGCATGGCCTGTATTAGTCTCTCGCGTATGACCTCTTGGACTTTTTGGAGGAAAAATTAGTCATAGATGAGCCTATCTTAACTCTTAAGCGAGAGGGACGTAGTACATGTAGCCATGTAGGTGGCCCCAGAGCACTTATTAATATCAACGAGTTCCCTCCGTCTCGGAAAAAAAAAAAGTCGATAAGATACGTGTTGATCAGACTTTCTTAAATTTAATCTTTTATAAAAATATTAAGAACTTTGTATATCTAAATAAGTTTACTATGACGATCCATCCAATAATCCTAATTACGCATCATAAGTATTGATATTTTATATACATATTTAGTTAAAGTTAAAAAATATATTACCTTTGTTTAGAAGCGAAAAGAATGACTCCTTATAGGACAGAGGGAGTAGCATTTGTCACAGGCCAAAGGAGGCGTCCAGATGATTTTATTATGTTGAAGGATCAGCAAGTAACTCGGAATTCTCCTCAGCTAGATCCATAGGTGCACGGTACCTCTATCCTTGATTTTTCCAAGTTTCTAATTGCGAGATCACGAGAGCGATAGCTGCCGCGGTCACCACTCCATAGGTGCACGGTAAATATATGCTAATGATAGATTAATTATACTTAATTAATTTGTCTAATTTATATACCGACGGAATTTATAATTAGAGTACCTATCCGAGAACCACCAATAGTTTAAGTACCTAGAGCATTACGTTTTTAGTTGAAGTATTTATCTGGGAACCACCAATAGTTTAAGTACCTAACTGTTACGTTTTTAGTTGAAGTATTTATCTGGGAACCACCAATAGTTTAAGTATCTAGCTGTTACATTTTTCAGTTGAAGTACCCATCTGGTAACTAGCCAATAGTTTAAGTACCTACGGTGCAATTTATTCTATACATAGTGTGGTTCTCTCTTGCTAGTAATAACAGTAAGATAGTTGATACCTGTTTAAGCCATATATGTACTTATTGTAAATTGAGATCGGTTGGTTACATTTCTGGTAGTACTGTTTGCCTAAACGATGGTTTAACAGTAAACAAAGGTCAGGCATATTGTTTAACCTCTAGACAATACTATTAAATGTTTTGACGGTCAGGGGCCGGGGAGGAATGGTCTACATGACCTAAATAGAACGTTCGTTTAATTCACCTTTTGATCAATAGAAAGATTATTACTGCTACACATTAGAACCCAGTTTGACATACTTTAACTTTCCATGAAAGTTGGAATGACTTATAATTCAGAACTGAGGTAGTGGATCGTATGATTAATTTAAATATAAGCCATATTTTTATCATACTGTGTAATTAATTTAGAACGGAGAGGTAGTGGATCGTATGATTTGAATATAAGCCATGTTTTTATCAGTCTGTATAATTAATTTAATTAGGGTTTTGCACGAGACATCTTTCTTTTTAGGTTGAGGCAGCTCTGTCAAAATCCGTCTCTAATAAGGGTCATTATACAAAAATTGCGTGATTCGCTATGCTCGACCATAGAGGGGGTGGCTTGATGGGCCTCTCCTAGATTAAAAAAATTACAGTATATATGCTATTTTTTTTTTTTGTCTAATTTACAAATTCTAGGAAACGGTTTGTAATTTAGAAATGACTAAGTCATAGATCATATTTACAAATAGATCTCTAGAGGCGGGGAACGTTCAGCCGTCTTCTCTTCTACAAATTAATTTCTAGAGCATGCACTGACTAGATTTCACCATAGAACTGTATATAAATAGGTTACGTACACGATTCCCTAATTCTCCCTTGGACAAATTTTGTTCTCTTCTTAATATAATCTTTGTATATATCTTTTACTTTGGCCGTACATACCTTACCTGTAGTGGCACGCTGCCAAGTAGTAGTCGATAGAGAGAATATTAAGAGCAGTTTTTTCTTCCGACGAAGATTGACAAAGAATTAACGTACTGATCGACGTTGACACATACGACCACGCCTTATACATGCATATACGGTCCTGCATACAAAATTTTTTGCGCGCCGAGCTTGACGAGGGCGATCATCCATCCAGCAGCAGGCTTCGTCGCCGTCCGTGCACCCATCCATAATTCCAACCATATTCCTACTACATCTCTCGTCCAGAACGGCCGGATATTCCAGTGCAGTCATCGTCTTCGCTATCGCCGACCTGCCTGTGGAGGACACGAATGAATGGACCGCGAATTATCTTCTCAAAGATGAGAACGCGACGTCGTGACTGATGACTACTGATGATCGTCTCCTATATACGAGGACAAAAAAGAAAAGAAAAAAACTAGCTATAGGCTAATCTATCCAAATGAAAAAGACATCTTTTTATTCTAAATAAATTCAGAAAATATAAGCACTCATGTTAAGTCAGAGATTTGAACTCAGGTTCCAAATATATATATATATATATATATATATATATATATATATATATATATGACACCTGAACAGTTGAGTGAAGTAAATAATAATTCGTTATCGTGAACACCATTGAACATCGCTACTCAACCACGACTAGCTCAACGGAGGACTGATTAGAACTCAAGTTGACTTCACTATTCATTCGCAATCCCGCCTACAGCATCCTTTTGCTGTTTGCCGACATGCATGGATCATATTAAACCCTGACCTACTACTTCACTCTGACCGAGAGAAAAATTTCTTCAGACCTAGAATATTTTGGCAAATATTAATAAGAGGAGTCAGAGTTCTACAAGCGCAAGATGCAACAAGCCTCTTGTACGGTAGGGTAGAAAAAAAAAAAACTTAAAAAATGAATACTTGCGCCATGTATTAGTGTCCCATACTCCATCAATTATTTGTTGAGGCTCACTAGAGGTTTTGAAAATCTGGTGGTCCCTTTCAATCCATATAATCTGCCATAAGTCAAAAAAGTCCACCGCAA
This sequence comes from Chrysopogon serrulatus, assembly GCA_015844335.1. Taxonomy (NCBI): domain Eukaryota; kingdom Viridiplantae; phylum Streptophyta; class Magnoliopsida; order Poales; family Poaceae; genus Chrysopogon; species Chrysopogon serrulatus. The sequence goes on from JADLZL010007306.1 coordinate 454,099, forward strand.
ACTGAAAATATACGAATCCATGATCGGCAAAGGTTATCCTAATTTTGCAATAGGAACGAAGGACAACAAGACCGCGTGCCAAGAGAAGTTCATATGCTCATAATTTAAGTTTCATTTAGAGAATAGCTTGCGGGATGCACCAACAATCGCCACCTGCAGGTTGCGCCTCTGACTGCTGCTTGTGCCCTGCACGATGCATTGATGATTCGATGCCAATGGGTGTTGGCCACTTGCAGTTGTAGATAGAGACCGGTGGCGGGTAGTGGATGATGAGCAAAGGAGACAGGACGAGGTCAGGTTGAGGGGAGATGGCTTGGTTGGTGAATGACTTTTACAAATAAGACTGACTCCAACATACCATACCCAAATCGGAGACGCATTGTCTGGTTTGAGTCGTGTACAGTGAATAAGTCCGATACGCAAAAATCACGTTCTCCAGCAGCAGACCCAAACGCCAAACCAGCTCCCCCGTCCCTCTCTCCCCCATCCCCATCGCTCTCTCCTCGCTCTCTGAACTCACCCGCGCGCCGCCGCCGTTTCCTGTCCCCTCTCTGGTACCTCGGCGCCGCCAGGCCTTTTCGCCCGACGAGCCAGAACGGCAGGCCACCGCGGGGGCCGCCCTCCCGGCGTGGCCGCACGGAGGTGGCGCCGCAGCGGCCGCGATTTTCCCCCACCTCCCACAGCGCCGGCGCGCCTATCTCCCTCTTCTCTTCTCCGGCGGCGGGCGGGGGCGCCGCCGGCTTCAAGCCAAGCGGGCAGCCGGCCGGGGAAGGTGCGGTTCGCCAGTTGCCGGTGCGGCGCCGTGGTGCCTCCCGCTCCCCCTCCCGTCGCTTCCTCCACTCGCGGCGGCGCTGAGGACGGCCGGGCAAGCGTGGGCCCTCCCTCCCCACAACACCGAGAGATTTGCATCATCCGTTTTCAACGATGCATATTTGCGTTAATGGATCGGCAGTACGCAAAATGCGTTCCCTGTTTGGGTCACCTGTTGGAGCACGATTTTGGGACCTAAAACAACTGTGCATGACCTATTTTGCATATCGTCGCCCGTTGAGTCGATCTAAGGGTTGTTTAGTTGCGTCGTGCGAAGGCAGATATGTCGCCAATGCTACGATCACTCATAGCGTGCAATTCCAGTGTCTGCAACGGAGGTTGTTGTCTTGTGGCTACATGTGCTATCTGAGTGGCGCAAACAAACACGCTCTCTTTTATATAGGTTATTGGGCTAGGTTAAGTAGTGGGTTATCTTACCCACTTGAGAGATCCATGGGGAAATTTAAAATCTGCCCTGCCCTCAATCTATTTTTGGTCTACAAACCCACAAATCCAGAATGAAGGGGAATCAAACCCGCCACACTGCCCGAAGGGTCCTAAAATCCTTGGGGTATGTATCCCATTATTTTTTTTCATCCCTAGGTCAAGAGGAAGTCTAGAATTTAGCCTTGTTTCCATTTTTTTTTAACTGCACATGAATTGTAGCTGAAAAGAGGGCATGATCAGTGGCGCATCGATGGAAAAATAAATACCGCAACACTTCCCTTTTGCAATTTTCTTTCTATTGTTTGAACTAGTACGAACTTGTATATCTCATTGAGCTCTATAACTTTGATATACTTTTTAGCTTCATCTAAACTCGTACTTGATAAATAAGACCCGTCTCGAATAAATATAGTAGTATACTTTTGCAAAAAATTTCACGTTTTTTTTTTTTTTTTTTTGCAGAAAACGAATTAATAAAAATTCAAAACTGCCAGCTTCTATAACCCAGCAGCCCACACGCTATCGAACGGACTTGCTCCATTCAATTCTTCGGACGGCCCAGCCCACGACGCCCAAAGGCCGATTTCCGACGGCCCATCCCAATCATATCCATTCCATCCAACCGGTGTCTGTGAGAGGGACTGAGGCCTCCGATGAGCTCTCCACCGGCTCTCCGCTCTTCGCCGGCGGCGGCGCAGCTGCTGCCGCCGTGGCGCCCCTCGCCGCCGCCGGCTCGTCCTCAGCAGGCCCGCGCAGGTTTCGAGGCCGTCCTGCGACCTAACACGTGGCGCGCATCCGCAGGCGCTGCCGCGACTCGTGGCGACGGAGTCGCCTCCTCCCACCTCGTTCGCCGCCGTTCGCGCCGTCCGGAGGGATGCGGAGACGGGGCTCGCCTTGCTCCTCGTCGTTCTCGCTGCGGTATCACTCCCTCTCGTAGCTTGTTGCCTTTGGATTTGCCTTCGGCCTGGAGTTGTATTGGATAAGGAATACCCAGTTTGTCGATTGTCATTGATCTGTGCAGTCTAAGATGACAAATTTTTGACCAGGATAGATAGAAATGCATTCAAAAACCTTGAAATAGATTTGATTTCAATTTGATGTATTATTAAACTTAAGGTAACCATATGACACATTGGAGTATTTCGCCTGGACTAGTAGCAAAGATGACAGAGAACATGTCAAGCCATTGCAAATTTCAGTTTTATTGATTGATACAGAGCCAATGTGGAATCTCTGCATGCTTTTGAATTAGCTTCTATGAGGAAGTGACTGTCTTTACATCAATGAACATAAATTTGAGAATAATGTTGGCTTATTTAATACTCCATTTGTTCCAAATCTCTTAAGTCGTTTTGACTTTTCTAGATATATAACTTTTTACTACATACCTTGATATACATTATGTCTAGATACATAATAAAAGACATGTATCTAGAAAAGACGAAACAACTTACATTATGGAATGGATGGTTATGGAATGGATGGCGTATCATGATCTGTGGCGATCAGTACAACGATTCTTTTCTTGTTAACTTGTTGGTCAATCTAAATAGTACTTAAGAGTAGCACTCTCTGGTGTTTGTGGGGATGAAGCACTGAAACTGGAAGTAGAAAAGGCAAGTTCACAAACATGTTTTTAGTCTGAGCAATAAATTTGACTTCTGTATCCAACCAAACAGCCAATTGACGTTTAGGTTACCCGTTACCCTTTGTTTCTTGTCACGAATCATCCAGCCTTAAAAGAGGAAGAAAGAGAAATATATGGTACTGTGTGGAGGCTAGCCTGACAAAATATTGATTCATAAAGTTTCACTACACCATCGAAGTTATTAAGGGAAAAAAAATGTAAAATGCTTGGTCAAAATCAATTGTAGTTGCCCCAGGTGCAGGGGTCATAACGCCAATCCGACAGTAATCATCCTTAAGAATTCTGTACTCATAATTATCTGCAATCAAATCTCATCCTAATTCTTGGACACCTTGCAATTAACTTCTTGATCCTAATTTCAGGTGATGAGCTTCTTTCTGTCACTGACCATCTTATCGTTTACAGTAAGCAGAGTGAGTAAATCATCTGTATAAATGATGAACATTCCATAAACTAGATAGTATCTTTCATGAAGCAATTTTCCTTCCTTGTTCTTAACAGGCTCTGCAGAAGATGGAAACTGCAGCAAATAATTTGGTGAAAGTATTTTCAGAAGAGGTGCCTGGAACTCTATCTTCACTAAAGCTCTCCTTCATGGAGATCAATGATATAACTAGCCAGCTAAAGAACCTTAGGTAATACATTGCAAATGCTGGATCCAGTGTTTAACGACTGCAAAACGGTGTTTAAAACGTTTGGCATTCTATCCAACACAGGAAGAGGCTCACAATAAGTAGATTTGGGGAGAATGATAATTCTAAAGCTAGCTCAAGTTCTCGGTAGTCTGCCAATGACAGGTCAGCTACTCCGCTTTCTCCTTCATCCTAGAGTTGTTGATGGAACAATAGGCGATGCTTCCCAGAAGAAATGCAGCCCCTGCACATAAGCATATACATGAAACATCATGAGGGCGTTGCTTTGATGTAGTAACAGAGTGCATGCACCTCATGTGATGAACCCAAGCTCGACAGAGGACTGACATTATTGGTTATGAGATGTTTAGTCTGTTACCTGTAATAATAATGTAGTAAGTGCCATGCCCTCATCAAAGCGCTACTACAACTTGGATGAGAATTTTTGAGGCCTTGTTCGAAGCTCTTCATGCTCTCTGTGTTGATAGATTGGCTAACAGGGTAACCTTGCTGTTGACACCAGATCTTTTTTGCGCTCTGACGTGGAAGGATCAATCTGCCATATCTGGACCTCCCAAACCTTTTCAGAACCAAGATTTTTTTTTATAAAAAAATGCTAGAAGTTTAGATTTATTATGATAGATGGAAGAAGCTGCACAAAGGAATATACATACTAAGCTCAAGAGAAGACAAAGACAACAACAGCAATGGTGCTAGTACTGCAAAAGCGTTACTCGCTTGCTTTGAGATGGGCAACTGAAGTCCCCCTGAACAAACAAAACAAGGCTGGTGCGACTATGTGGTGGTACCTGGATTTTGCGGCCGAGCTGGATGGGCGTGGCCCGGGCCTGGACGAGGTCGCCGAGGCGCGCGGGGCCGACGTGGTTGATGAGAGCTGCCCCGGCGGGCCGCCGGTACCCCGACGCGACGTAAGCAGCCGATGCTTGCCGTCACCTCCGCCATCAGCGCCGACACGCCGCCGTTGAGCCAGTCGAACGGCTGCAATGCCTCCGCCATCCATCACGTACGTACGCGCGATAGTAGGGAATTATTAGGGATGAGATGAGACGAAAATAGAGTCTGCGACGGCGGCGCGCGGCGTTAGTGGACCTACCTGGCAGCAGGTCTCGGTGACGGGGAGGCGGCCGATGACCTCGTCGGCGGTGACGCGGGTGAACTCGAAGCCCAGCGTAGCCCGGTCCACACGGAAGCCCGCGGCCTCCGCGCCGCCGGCGCATGAGCAGGAGGATCGCCCGCCGCCCATGGCTGACTTTGTCTCTCTGGCCTCCTTCCGTTTGGGAGACTGGAGAAGGAATGAAAATGCTGGCGTGGCACAGGCCGCAGGCGCTCCCATCCAATCCGCTTGCTTGCTTTGTCTTGGTGACGATGGGCCTGGTGGGCCCAGTACAATTCTGCTTCAGGTGTTGCCCTCTTTGGGCCCCGGCCACTGGCTGACAAATGACTCAGATATGCGCTGACGGCATTCTAGCAGTTTTGGCTCCTCTTTTTGCTCTACAGTTCGGCGTATTTCTTGATGCTTGCTTCGTGGGTCGACATCTCCTCTGGTCGGTGTGATGGGCTGGTTAGTTATCCAGTAAACTCTCGCTGTTGATGCTTTGGAAAAAGTTCTATTTTACCTCTTCATCTTTTGCGAAAATCAGCTTTGCCTCCCGAAAGTCGAAAGCCCATCCATACACAGGCGCTTCCTCAACTATCAAATGTGTACACGTGACTCCATGGCTGGTTCGGAATCTGGTTTTTTTTTGCACTACTGCGTCATAGCCGGATGTGGGCCCCGCTAAGTCGGCACAGGGTAAATGAAAAGGAGGGAGGCCCGTTCATCTCTCCACGCCACCGCTCAGACATCGGGGATCGCAGCAACACTCTTCTCGCCTCTGTCACCTTCTTGACACCTCCTTGCCGCGCCCGCCCTGAGCCTCTTCCTTCTCCCCTCGATTTCCTGGCCCCTAACACATCGGCGTCCGCTCGTTACCCGCGACCTCAGAATCAAGACCACCAAGCTTGGAGAAAGTGGGCTCCGCTCATCTGTACATACTATGGCATGGGGAGGATTTTGGAGCTGATGTCAAATTCGGGTGACCACCCAATGGAAAGGTTCTCAAATGTCGAAAGTACAAAAAGGTTCGGTTTCTTATTGGAATTTTTGGTGGTAAATCAAAGTTAGAGTCGCACCTCCCGGCCGAGTGGGCGCACCACTGAGCTTGCATTGGATCTCTGTCGAGAAACATGCCACCCACACGCATTTAGCTCACGCCGAGAAGCTTCGGGGTTGCCAATGCTCACTATTTGGGTGATCAGTCTAATTGGTTGGCTACTAACTTTTTGTTCAACTAAAATCATGGAAAGCTAAAATTGTGGCTTGTGAAATTAAAAACATCCAAAGTTAGTGCAAAAACTTAAATACGTATTTTGTGACTAGCAAAATTAAGACTTTCAATTTCTCATTGTAGTTTAAAAACTTTCTAGACTTGCTAAAAAATTTGTATAAACATTGGTGTACCCATTTTGGCAATGAACCGATGGATGACTATAAATTTTAGCGTGCCATAGTTTAGTTAGGTAAAAATTGGTGTAACCATTCGGACCATCGTGCCATGGTTACACTCGCTAAGCTGAGTCAAAGCCACCTACTCAGTATGCAATAAAATGCTATAAGTTGGCTTTATGTTGAGGAAAAGAGAAGTAAAGTATGCTACTCCCCCTCCATGTTCTTTTTACAAGCACACACACACACATCATGATTTTCAAACTGTAAAACCTTTGATGACCAATAATTAATTAACAATTTTTAACTATCATAATACAAACTCGATATATATAGATTTGCAATCAAATATACTATCCAACTACATCACTTTTTATAACACTAAACAATATAATATAAAAATAGATAAATGATCAAAGTATAATATTTGGGAGAACTTACTATATTAAGCTGTGCCTTATAAAAGATTATATATAGTATAAGTTTAGATCTAGTTGATGCATGAACCCCCATTTATGAGACAAGAAAGTGACCTATGTATTAATGATGAAGTATAAGTTTTCAACAACCAACAACTATATAAATCGGTTGAATCGAGAGTATATATATATATATATATACACACACACACAATCAATAGTGGATTATATTATTATTAGCCATATTTTTATTAGTGCAAGTTACAAATGGCACATTGAACGAAGACTAGACTTCCACATTGGGGTTTGGAGGAGGTATAATATAGCAGCAGCAGGGTCCCCATGGAATGCAGAGTTGCCCAGTACAAGGGTTAAGCTTTCATTTTGAAATCTACATTGGGGTTTTTGAGGGCCAACGGAGACTACCACATCAGCTTTACTGGTTTTATTTGATGAATAAAACATCCTTTCAATGCATAGTTTTTAATATACGGTTTCATAGGCTAATTTTTAACATTTAGTTTTCTTATACGATGTTACGACCAAATGTGCCATGTAAATTGTATGGCCATTTCATACATGTTAGATAGTATCTATACATATTGGCGTGTTTAGCTAAGCTCCCGGCCGCGTTGCTCCATCGCAAGAGCCGGAGCCAAAGCGGTGAAGCCAAAATCAAGGCCCTGCCTCTGTTTGCACGAAAGGGCTCGGCTCCTCTAGGCATGCGCGCAAAACGGCTCCTCCGGCAAGTGCGTTTGGCAGAGCTCCGGCACCGGAGCTGCCGTGGAATCGGAGCCGGAGCCCGGCCAAACAGGGCAATATATATCAAACTATAGATACATTCTGAAACCACATGATACAGAGTATATTCTGATGGACAGGACAGAAAACCACTTGTACTTTGGATGTAAAAATTCAGGAGATCGAGGAACTATTCTTTAGGTGCTCCTTTCAATTTCTGTCATAGCAATCTCCATACCAAACGCGACCTACAGGATCTTATCAGCAATGCATATCCATCACCTTAGATAGTTGGCATGAATATAAAGATGAAATTTGAGATGGCCTCTTTTATACAGAGATAAGAGATCGAGAGGCGAGGGAGTCCTGGGGCCTGACCTGCAGATGAACGGCGCCGCCTCATGGAGAGAGTGGACGGCAGCGGCTGGCCACATGAAAGAAAGGTTTCACTGCGCGCTTTGAGGCAGAGCAAGAGATGCGTGATCTCCGACACCCTGCGCGTGGCCGACCTGCTGTTGCCGCCAATTGGCTTCCCTTACTACTTATGGCATGAAAAAGACGTGGAGCAGAATCTTCAATAGCAAGAGGGGTCACATCTCTTACTACTTTTGGCAACGCTTACCAACATTTTGTCTCCTTGTTCTTCAATTTGTCACAGGCAAATGGACAAGTGCTAGCTGTATGCTCCGTACATCCCAAATTATATATATCAATATTTTACAATATATAATTATTGTTGTTAGATAGGTTGTTAAATTTGTTTTCATAATAAACTAAATGCTGCTAATATAGAATGTTAATCAAATTTAAGAAAATTTGATCGGTGACACCTCCACGCGAAAGCCTCGCTCGATGCCGCCTCTTGTGCGTGCGCCACCACCCCATCCTCACCTCCCTTCCACACAACTCTCATGCAGTGCCTCATCCATGTCGATATGTCGTAAATGTGGAACCGTGACACCCGCTGCACTCACCGGAGTAATAAAGGTCATAAGGAGCTCTTTCAGCTTAAATCATGCGGTGGCTGGGCAATCCCGGGTTATTCCGGCGTAAGAAGAGAGTATCTTTCTCATGCAAATCGAGAAACCACGCGAAGCCCTACCCCTATCCTATATAGCAGTCACAGCTTCACAAGATGAGCGACTATAAACTCGTGCTGTATATAGCATGAGGAGGGAGTTTTCTTTTCCCCTCCAATCGCTGTGGCTAAAAACCACAAGAGTAAGTCCCTCAAAACTCGAGCTCGGACAGAAGGAAAATACTAAGCTTGGCTAACCAACCGATCACCACGCAATCGTTCCCAGGGAGCTCCTTTCTCAGCTTCGGCGCTCTCTCTTGGCACTCCCCTCAACGTGTTTTGCAGAGCTTCGCCCACAGAACATAGGTGTGTTTAGTTGCCGAAGCCGTTTTATTAGCAGCCCAAACGCATTCAAAGGCGCCCGTTTGATTGGTGGCTCCGCCATCGCCAAATAAATTTGGAGGCGCCCGTTTACCAACCAGAGTTCCCATGCATCCAACGCATGGCGCTGCATGATTGCTCCAACCTTTATTTAAGCGACACACACTACTCGTCTACTCACAGCATCTGTAGCGGCCATATCGATCGTCCCCAATGGCGCACGACCGGCTACCACCAGGCGGCGACGACGGCAGCGTTCTACCGTGCACCGGCGCGAGCGCGTGCTCGTCGGCCCAGCGGCACCGACGCCCCGTGAGACGGAGCGCCTGTCCGACATCGACGACCGCGACACGCCGCGCGTCGGGTACATGCCGTCCGTTTGCTTCTACCGCGGCGGAGCCCTCCGCCGACGAAGACCGCAGCGTCGACCCGGCCGATGTCATCCGCCGTGCGCTCGGCGAGGCGCTGGTGCCGTACTACCCGCTCGCGCGGGCGGCTGCGCGGTGGGAGGACCGGAAGCTGGTCGTCGACTGCACCGGCGAGGGCGTGGCGTTCGTGGAGGCCGACGCCGACGTGCGCCTCGCGGAGCTGAGGCCGCCGGCGGCCCGCTTATGCCGCCGTTCCCGTGGATCGATCGACGCTGTTGTGCGGCGACGTTTCCCGCCGCGTGCTGAGCTGCTCCTGCTGTTCGTCGAGGTACGTCCTCGATCGAGATGTATATATATGTACCTAGTTTCTGCCACGTTACGTACGTTGCTGCTCTTGTGCCTCTAACAGCATGATATGATGATGATGACCAGGTGACCAGGCTGCTGTGCGCGGCTTCGTCTTGGCAATCCACCGGAACCACAACATCGCCGACGGCATAGGCCTCGGCCATTTTTCCCTGTCCGCGGTCGCCGAGCTCGCCCGGCCCAGCACCCGAGCGCCGACGACGCCCCACCGCCATGGTCAGGAGGCTGCTGGAGCACGCGTCCCACCGGCTATCGTTCCCACATCGCGTGTACTGACGCCCGGCGCGCGGTACCACTGCCGCCGCCGCCCGGCCCGCGAGGGAGACATGGTCACGCGGGCGTTCGCCTTCACCCGATGCGAGCGTGGCAGCTATCAAAGGGGTCTCTCCCGACGCGCCTCCGTGGCACTGCCACCACCTTCGAGGTGCTTACGCGGCGCTCAGCGCACACGGCAGCGCGCTAGAGCTCCGCGCCGGACGAGAGGTGCGCGCTGGTGTTCGTCGTCGGCTTCAGGGGCATGCGTGAGCTGGGGCTTCCACCGGCTACTGCGGAAAGCGCGGTCGTGCCCTCGGCGGTGGTGGCCACCGCCCGCGGGAGCCTGCAGCGAAGCTCGATGGGCGCACGGTGGAGATGGTGCGGGAGGCGAAGGCGGCCGTCACCGCCCGGTGCGATGCGAGTCCACCATCGACCTCATCGTGATGCGTCGGTGCGGTCGTCCATGCCAGCGTGCGAACCTCTTATCGTCAGTGTCGGATCACGCAGCACCTGGGGCTCCATCGCGTGGATTTGGGGTGGGCGCGCGCCGGGTATCGGAAGGCATGTGCGACAGTCTTGTTAGATGTCATATTTCTTGTTGCGTGAGGAATGTGGCCAGGGGAGGATGTTGTGGCAGTGCTGATCAAAGGTGCCCGCGGCCGGCCATGGTCGCTTTGCATCAGAGCTTGAGAAGATGGTGGCCCCCTCGCTCGTTGATGAACACTCAAGCGATAGCGGAGTGTCGTCGTAGCTGTCGTTGATCTTACCTTTGATCATGCTTTTGTTTGAACAGTACGGTGGAAGTGCTCCTTAACGTCCATGCATGTGTGTTAATTTGTGAACCATATGAGAGTGTGAGACCAATTTGTAATAGACTAGGACATGCGACACGCACGTGTCTAAAATATAAGTAAATAAGGTTTGAGTGTTCACTGTTCGTGTGCGCTTGCAGTTAAGTTCGCTCGTCCAGAGAAAACACAGCAGCTGTAAAAACTGACCGGAGAAGCATGAAAAACTAAGACTCAGGTTTGTCTATATGTGATTAGCTAGCTCACAAAATGGTATAGTAATCATATTTTATACTTGATCATAGCTATATAGAAGCATTAAATAGACTTGTAGGCAGTCAAATAGATAGCTCGAGTATCACGGCTGTACTGTTTAGCTGATTACAAGGACTTGTGAGACAACCCCTATCTATAGATTGTACATGCCTAACCTATCTTAGCTACAGTTTTGCCATTAGTCTCCATAATGTACTGAGCGAAAGTATTATATGGAGGTTGCCAGAAACGCTAAAATCTGAGATGGAGGAGAGAGAGGAGAAGTGGGTTGTAAGCTTACGATAGCTTGAGAACTAAGGAAACATGTAGAGAGATAAATAGACAATTATTTTTAAGTAGAGAGTAAAACATTATATGACATTAACCATTATATGACATTATATGAGTAGAAATTTGAGAAATAGGTTGTAAAGATCTATACTGCCCGAGTAGCAAAGACTATATTATTAGCCCTACGGATCAGGCGAGGCTAATCGGCATCCTAACTCATGGCATTTTTATTATTATATATCACGGCAGCGAACGAGGGCTTTTGGTCGGCGGCGGATATCGATTGAGTGAGGTAGGCGCATGGTATGTCGGAGATATTGTCTTTTGGAGTGCTTCAGTGGGAGTTTAGATTACATGGTATCGAAATGTGTCTTTGGGTGCGGATAATAAAGTAAGCCCATGCACCATACATAGGTCATTCTGCCGACGCGTGATATGAATACACGATCAACGCTGAAGCAAACCGTGAATGAACAATACTAAAGAAAAGCATCATGTACCCTATTTGGGCAAGACGGGATTACATAAAATTGTGCGTCACGATTCACAATATGTCATGAAACTTAATTAGTGTGACAAGATAAATATAAGGGCTCCAATCTCCAAGTTTAACGAGCAGTCTTCTGTTATTTGAAATCTTTTCAGTATCCAAATTGAAGTGTTTAAAACTACTTCCGCTTCTATGTTTTACAACTTTATTCAATATTTTTTAGCTAAACAAATGCAGTTTCACAAACTCTTCTTCGGTAAAAATACTTATAAGAGCATGCATCTACTAGAAACTTTTCAATGGTTTTTTGAGCTACTCCACAATTATGTTTGTCCATCGTGCGGGTTCACTGCAGCGTTCTTACCGTTGCCGGCGCGCGGGCCACGTGTGTGCGATGTCCATAGGCCGCGGACGCACTGTAGATATCGTAGGCCCAGGCCACCCGCCACTGTACGGGCTGCAAAGTGGAAGTGGGATCGCCGTTGGTTGGTTGGTTTTGGACGTCTCGTTGGCTCGTTGCCCCCATACATGCTGGTTTGGTGTCCTGACTTGTGCGAAGATAGCTACCAAATGCATGGCACTGACCACGGCAATTTTTCATGCCACTGTGTCCGTTCCAAATAATATAGTCCATTCTAGATTTACTTTAAATCAAACATTTTTAAAATTTAACTAACTTTAAACGTTATCGTCAGGTTGAGCTAGCTAGGCCTGACAAAAAAAAAAATGCTAGGTTTTTTCTAAAAAAAAAGCCGACCATTGTTTGATTAACTAGGTTTTGAAAGTGTGTATGTGCAAGCTATAAGTTTGGTCTAAGCTAAGTCATGGAATTATTTGTTGTTTGTTGCCTCTTGTTTTATACATATCAGTATGTAATATATCATGCAAGTGTTGCTAGAAATTCCTTTCGCTATAAGTGTTCCTGCGTTCCTGCCATATAGTGTGGGCGGATTCGAGGAACTATTCAGGTTGGTGGTGGGAGTGGATTATTATCGAATTTGTGTTAGGATCGTTTCGTGTTTAGGGCTTCTTTGGCTCGTGGGAGAAACATAGGAAAATGGATGAAAAGATTTACCTGCAGGTTTTCTTGGCGTCATAATCGGCTGGGAAGGGACCCTGAAGCCAAAGGAATCCTTTCCGGATTCTTCTCTCGACGGCACGGGGAAAAAACTCCTCGAGCTCGGTTCGTGTTTCAGAAGTCGGAGGTGAAGAGAAGGAGAGGGCAGCGACCAGGGAGGCGGCGTCACGGGCCCTGGCGACCGATGTCGGCGGAGTGGCTTTCAGGGAGGGCCAGAGCTGGGGGCAGGCGTACGGCCTCCGGCGCGTCATTCTGTGGAGATGAGCTACTTGGCCTTGGCTAAAGCTGCTCTCATCAGGAAAAGAGGGGGAAGACAGAGGGCCGGGAGGGGGCCCGTTGCCACGAGGCAAGAAGCGCCGTCTTTGCCTTCTCTCGCAGCCTCTCCACGCCCGATGCGCTTTCGGGCTGCAACTCCGGTAAAGGCATGGCGTCGTCTTGGCGTTGCGGTGCGGCCAGCTCCGCTCCAGGTGCTCCCACTTTGTGCACCTTCACCTTCGAGCCATCGTCCGTGCGGGGGCCTGGGAATCTTTGCCGAAGCCGTCGTTCGGCTCTCTCAGGTGGTCTTGTTGGGAGCCCCGGCAGATCCATTTGCTCTTCTCCTTCTCCTCTGTCTCTCTCAGGGTCTGCTTCGGCCAGCTCGAGGAAAGGATAACGACAGGGAGTCATCCCGTCCTCGGCCCGCGAAGGAAAAGAAAGGATGGAGCACGAGGACAGCGAAGGAATCGAACTTCGCTTCCTACGGGTTTTCGTTTCCTGCAGTTGGTTTCCTCACGATTCACCTGTGTTTGTCCATTGGAGCCAAAAAGGGGCCCTTAGAGTTTGGGTTTCAAACTCCACTTGAGCCAAATCTGCCCCGTTGCCATGCGCCTATACATCCACCCTCTGTCCCTCCTTTTTGATCATTATTATCACATTCATGCTCGATGCACCCATTTAATTTCCTACTTCATTATTAAGTTGCTCCGGAGGAGGGTGCCGATCATAAGCTAGTGTGGCTGCCACAGCCATATGTCCCCACCGTTTTTATCAGTAGCTCCCATTTGCGACATACATCCCTGCTGTACATGTCGGGTATATACAGTTCTTTTGCCCCAAATATTGTAAGCTTATGAAATGTTAACCGATCTAGCAATCACAGGCGATGAGGCGAGGCGTAATAATCGTACAGGAGAATATAATGAACATTATATCTAAGACTTCATGCATCATGGCATGTTCTTAGATTGATTATTTATATCAATTTTTACCTCAATAATTAGGTTTATTTGTCTGTATTGCTTCAACATTATATAGGCTGTTCCAGCTTTCCAGGCATGCATGGTCTCTCGTCTATCATTGGGCACACCGCACCCAAGTTAGATTGTCTTCCCACACACACTACTCTCTGATCCGTCAATGCAAGAGAATCGTTTGGCCCGAATGCTAGATCGGTCGTTAGCGTACGTTGCGCCGCTTTAATTTGCCGAGAGCAACAAAGAAACACAAATCATTGCAAAAGTTGATTGGTTGCTCTCTCCCCACATGTGCATGTGTGTTCTTGACAGGTAGGACGACGGCGACGACGACTAATAAATCATTATATTTCATATACATACTGTCTCACTCAGTGTTCATACTCGATATATCATTGTTAGCTAGCTGAAAGCACCTAACAAAGTACGTACGGTCATGCATGCAATACATCTATGAGTTCGGCCTGATGCCGACCCAACCCAATGCAAAAAGAAAAACCTGGCCCTGCTGTAGTCGTCGTCACTGATGGTCTGATGCCTAACTATACATACTCCCACGGTCGACATGGGGAGAAGCGCGCGCCGCCGCCGTGCTGGGTTTCTTAATTGGCCTCACGGCGACGGCAGGCCGGGGTGACGACGCCGACGACGGAGACGACGACGGGAGGAGACAAGGAGGAGCGCCATGCACGCGGCATCGTCGCAGACATCCACCGGCGGCGGCACCACCGTACCAATGTCACGGCACTGCACGGTCAACTAACGACGCAGGTCGAGAACGTGGCGTCGACGACGGTGCCTGTGCGCCCCCTAACGACGGCGACGGCGACGACGACAACGGCTACGGCTGCAACGTCGACCGCCGCGGCTATTGCTCGCGCCGGCGATGCGTCAGGGCCACTGCGCGCCCCGGCCGGGTGGCCTGCTGCAATGATGATATAGTAGTAGGCCCAAGCTACTACCGTACGGGCCGTGCAAGTGCAAAGTGGGATCGTCGTTTGGTTTTGGTTGGTTTGGACGTTGTCCCATGCATGCATGGTGGTTTTGGTGTGCCGACTACAGATGTACTACTAGTTGAGTAGCTACGCTACTGCTGCCGACTCCCTGTAGCTACCACATGCATGGCCGGTGACAATGACAGGCTAACCTGTCCGTTTTCAAATTATATAGTATATATATTCTACGTTTATTCTAAGTAAAAAAAAAATCTAGTTTGAACAAATTATTAGAAAAAAAAAAAAACCTATCAAACATCTTAATATTCAAATAGGGTTCACCAAACTATATATATTTTGTAGAGAATCTAAATCAACTAATGTAATGTTAAGTGCTGGCGTATTTTTGTATAAGTAGTTAAAAATTAACATAGACAAAGCTCAAGTAAAATTTTAGTTTATAACTGTATAAGTATCTTTTCATTAATTTCGGCTGCTTGATGAACTTAGTCGTCTCTGGAATTGAAGTTGGGGCAGTCACGTGACGTGAACGTGACGGCACAAGCTTACACTTCTTTTTACCAGAAAGGTTGGTGCTAGGATATAGGATGGCAATTATATATTCAATCTGCCCGGATGCACGTGGGTTCAGTCATTTATGTTTTTTTTCTTAACCTGTGTACCTATCCATTAAAGCGCGATCTTATATCTTATACAATTTCTACCATGAATTATGATAGATAATCTAGGCAACCCCTTTAAATAATTTGCATCTAAATACTAAAAAATAACTATCCCCCTATACATCTATATTACCAGCATTTGTTATTAGAAAGAAGATGTTTATTAAATAACCATATATGTATATAGGAAAATTATTTCGTACTCCCCTAGGGAGTAGCTACTGCGGTCCGAATACACAAAGGAGAGGTCGGGCCGACGGTTTCGCGAGCTAACGGGTTAAAAGATTTGGACCCGTTTGTACCTCCGAGCGGTAGGGTGTACATAAGTGAACATAATGTAGTTCATTCCAACATATAGATTCACTACATATGCATGCATAAGCAATGAATGTATGTGTTGTTATGTTTAAACATGCATGGTCAATTATTTCCTTAACGACTCATCCATATATATGAATTGTGCTAGCATATTATTTTTAAATTGTATCAATATATACATGGCATATAGTTAAGTAAATTTGTTGGTTTAGATAATTTTGTGCATTCTAACCAAAAGTGTTTGATATATATATTCCACATTGACAGTATAAAAAGTGGTTGGGAGAGCTTTTATTTTTTTATAATAAAATAATATGACTACACATACCGTTGGCAAGAAATTCAAATGATCTTGAGACGTGTGGGGGAGGTTAGTTTAGACTACCTGAGCATAATCAACCCAATTTGTTCTATTATAATATGTGTGTGTGGTTGATTGAGGTGATGAAGCTCATGTGACCTATCTTGTGAGATATGAACATGCATTTATACCTTATTGAAGCTTGAATCGATGCATGTCATTTTTTTTTTTTTTTGAGAACGATGCATGTCATTGTTGGGAAGCCCGACAATAACCGGCCGGCCATCACATGCATGGATACGAGCAGAGGGAGAGATTTTAGCTAGGTCCGTCCGGCTGGCATTTCGTGGGTTTTCATTCTCCACTACCAACGTCGTCACCCACCGCCACCACAAATACAACAACAACTCTCTCGCCAATGAAGGGGCCATTAAATATTTTTTCCTCTGGTGTCGTGCATCATTAGATACCTGTCAGAAGAAGATAAATAAACACACAGATGATGCTACTAGTACCGGACACCGATAAACCGTTAACGTTGGCCGGTCGTCACGGTGGCCGGCGGCGGCCAGGGCGGTTTTCTATGCCTTGTTTTGCAAAACCGCCAGAGTACCTGGAGAGAGAGAGTAGAGGAGAGAGAACATATAAAACGAGCCGAGAGAGATCTAGAGAGCTTATGCATTATAATAATCAAAACCAAATTATTGTGCAATAAAACGAGCAAAAATCAGCCAAGAGCTAGTCAAACCGTGTAGCAGGTGTAGCAGAAGTGAATCAAAAGCACTGTGCTAGCAGGACGCGTCCATCGTCGTCGGCTCAGGTCAGAGACAGACAGAGGATGGTCCGGCACGTTGTACGCATGCAGAGACTGATGCAGCAGTACGCGGGAAACATGCCTGCATGCATCTCGCTCGCGCGTCAGACTGGCCGGCCGGCCGGAGCTTGCAGATGCAGCAGGCGGCAGGCTGGGCGGGCGCGTGCGGGCTCACCGGCCCCGCCCCCTGGTCCCCCGGCTCCGGCGGTGCCCATCACCTTCCTGCTTCTGCCCGGCTCCGGCGCTCGGCCGGCCAGCTCCTCCTCCTCCGTGGATTGCATGTGCGCCTGCAATCCTGCCGCATGCGACCTCATCATTATTCTTCTGCCTCTTTTTTAATATATAATAATTTAACGTTCACAACAAAGGCAAGGCAAGGCATCATCGATTGGTCCGCAGATGCATGGAACCGCCGGCCGGTGGCACTGCACGGCCATGCACGACACCCAGCTAGCACGCGCCGCCATGCGCGCCCTGTCGTCGTCCCCACCGTCGCATGATTCTGTTCGCACTTGCATTTTCCACACAAAAATGGTCCTGCTGTACTCCTGCCATTTATTTACTTCCTGATCTGAGAAACAACCTTAGCCCTCCTTGTGGCAATGCGTCTGCATGTCACATATACTACAGATCTAGCTAAATCAACATTTGGAGAAGGGTCATTTGAGTAAAGAAACCATGTTCTATATCTTTATATCCTTAAATAATTTTTCTATATCCTATTGTGCACACTCTAGAGAGCCATTCTCGCTCTATCCTTTCGCTAGCGAGAAATCTTAAAAAAAAATGAAGAATATCTATATTTGAAAGCCCAATTAAAAGAGGCTATTGGAGAGTTTTGTTTCAACTAAAAATCTATACTATTAATTAGGAAGGGTATAAGCTCCTTAGAGTTTCTTCTTATATATAAATAAGTAAATTTCTTTTATATATATATATATATATATATATATATATATATATATATATATATATATATATATGATCAAATTTTAACTTATTTAACTTCTCAAAAAGTGAGAATAATATCACTTTTCTAGACAGAGATGAACTACTTGCCTGCCAGATCATCCTTCAGATAATTATTATTAAAAACTTATGGGTTTTCATGCATATATCCCAAATCTTTTTTTGCTTACAAAACTCCATGTATTCACAGTCTTAGTTTTCACGTAAATATCAAATACTACCCCTTGATTTCGCAAAAAAGCAACATACATAGGTAAACGTGCATCTCAAATCGTCAACATTCATATTTAACTACTGTACGCAGTATCTCAAAGCGATACCGTAATGTAAAGACGGGAATGATTATTAACGGAATAGAAACAATAAAGTAGCCACAGACCAGCCAGAGACGACGACGCTTCCTTCCCTTCTCATTATCAGGAAGCATGTGCGTCACGCCCCTTGTCTTAGCCCCAACTCACGGAGCGCCGTCCGATCGCCGAGCCCGCGATCCGGCGGCCCGCGCGGGCAGTATGGCTTGACGCGCCAAGGGCGCGCTTTGAATGCCTGATAATAATAATAAACTTGTGTTTCTTCGTTCGACATCAACGCACCCCCACCACCTTTGTCTTCCGGATCTTGCCTCCCACCTTCCTCTCTCTCCTCACTCTAGCTAGCTAGCTTTCTCTCATCCCTCCTCGCCGGCCGGCCATGGATATATATGTGGCCTTCGCATGACCCGGCAGAGTAGCTTCTTCTGTTGCCTGTTTACCACAGCACAGTGTACTTCTTTTTGATCCCATCCATATCATACATACACACAGTACTGACCAATATAATCGATCCGGCATATGCAGAAGAAGAAGACGTCCATTGCCCGGATTCATAGCTACGCGATATATACATACAAGAACATCTAGCATCATCATCAGTTTGCATCATCATGGGTTCTTGGGTGCGCACCATCACATCGCCCTCTTCAGGAAGATGCTCAACCCTCAGCGGACGGCAAGAAGACGCCGCGCCACCACCAACGACACCACCAACAATCTCCTTCTTCATCAGGTAATTAACTAAATGCATGCTTGCTTTGTGTTTTGCTTTCTTTTGTGTTTCACGGTCTCTCCTTCTTATTGCGATCGTGATGAACGAAATGGATGCTCATGCATTTGGTGCTCCTTGCTACAGCCATGGAGCATAGCGGTGAGATGGAGAGGTCGCAGCTCTACGGCGAGGTGTGATGGCGTGCACGTACGAGGACGCAGGTGATGTGGTCCATGCCCGACAAGCGCCAGGATCTGCGGTAGCGCCGCCGCCCGTGACGGCCACTGACCGACCTTCATCAGTCCATCTCCGATCCGTCCGTACGTCCATGGCGGCCATCGAGACGGGATCGATCCAATCCAATCCACCAGTATATATACTCCCTGGTGAAGCCATATTCTTCATTGCAAAGCAAGCTCTTGGCGAGACAACTGCGGCTACATCCCCTGCTGCAGAGACGGCCGAGGCTGCATGCAACTTACTACTAGTTCTGAAACTTTTTGCAGTTGGTTTGTGTGGCTTGCATAGCATGTATGGTTGAGTGAGTCGTCTGATGAATCCCAAAGTTGCTGGCACAGACACATCACACGCACATGGGATAGATCATGGAGTGTGTGTGTCTGTGTCTGTGTTACCATGGAGAGATTTAGTCACTGTACCACAACCATAACACAACATTAGTATGTTGCTGCTTTTGAGGCCACCATGTGCTGCTTCCTCTTCTTTATCTTCTTTATTTGGTGTCATAGATGCATGCATGTAGTATTCGTCATCCGATACATGCATGGGCTCATATAGTATTTCTGAGATCGATCGACTGGTTGCAGTTCCCAGTAACTTTATTGGTTCATGTTTCTGAGTCTTTGGGAGAAATGGCCTCTGCTCATAAGAGCAAGATTATAAGGTCCAGTCGTACGGGAGGTACCACGCCAACAAAATCCGAAATTCCTGGAGGTGAGGAGAAGAGATGAGAGAGAAAGAAGCGGCTGTAGGTGAAGCGCCGAGCTGAACGCATGAATCGAAAGAAACGCCCTACTCAAAGTTCAATGCCTTCATAGTCGGTTTCCACAGCTCTCCTCCCTACTCCCGATCCCCTGCTCCAGCCTCGCCATTTGCACGCCTCTTTCACCACCATGCATCCTGGGGTCCTGAGGCCAAATCGCCCTACTCATCCTGCCAAATTGAAGATCTCTGCGCCAAACAGAAGCCCCACAAACAAAAATCATAGCCATAATTTTTCTAGATCGCCAAAGTCAAGAACTCAGATGCACAGCAAAGATGAGTCTGCAGTCCGTCCAAAAACATCTCCAAGCGGCGGCGGCGCACGAGATTCGCCCTCGCCTGTCCAGCCACCGACCATCCCTTCTGTGGCCGTGTTCGCAGATCCAGCGGGAAATGCTTCCGCACTTGACTACAACAACCAGAGGCGTGGTTTGGTTCAGAACGTGGGAGCCGGTAAACATTTTTGCTTTTGTTGTCCTTTAGCTAGTCAACCGGAGTCCAGCATCATCGCCGCATTTCGACTTCGGTTTGAGGATTGTTGTTTTACTGGTTGAAGAAAAATCTTATCTTACAGGATTTCTGTGATGTGAAAGAATAAGCTGCAGATCTGGTAGCCGGATGGACATGGTTTTCAGTTATGGTTGTTTGATGGATCGGCTACGAAGATCATATGCAACTGATGAGATGTACATGTACAAATATTTAATACTATATCTTTATTGTTACAGTCGGTCTCTTAGCCAACTTATTATATGTATCGACTGTACTGGTAGCTACAAGTGACATGGCAACTGTATTTCGCCGGCAGCCGGCTGAATTATTAGCCATGCTCTAAGGGCGTCTCCAACAGTTGAAATCGCTAGCAGAAGAAGGATTTCTATTGGCTGGACAGGAGAGTCATGGCCCGAGTTGCAAATCGCTAGTCTCACCACTTGTCCCAATAAACCCCCTCACAGCTGACGCCTCTACACTCGTATGCTGTTTTTTAATTATTTCCTGGGCTGATGTCGCTAGCGATTTTGTTTTTGCTATTGAGGACGCCCTAAGTCAATACGGGATAATGAGACGCGGTAGTAACTTCCGCTATCAGTTCATAATCGAGAAGTACTGCATCTTTCGTCCAGAAAACGAACAAAAAAGAACGAAAAAATATATAAACATCTGTCATGTACCATGAAATCTAGACAGAATCACTCCAGCACTGACACCAATATTCACCCAAATCATGGTAGTACAGTCTAAGAGGCTTTAAAGGGGTAATCAAGCACGTGTTTGATATGGGCCAGAATTCCCCGGCCAGGCCCCGTTGGACCATATCCGGCGTGTTTGATCTACGGCCCGGTTCGGGCACAGCCACCCGGTCAACGCGCCTTATCTCAGCTCCGGCGCCGCTCCTCCAGCTGCGTTCCTCTTGGCGAGCTCGGCGGCCTTGACAGCGGTCGGCGCAATGGCGGGGAGGCATGGCGGGCTCCGCGAATGGTGAAAACTTCGCGCGCTCCCTCCCCGCCGAAATCCTCCGCCTATATTAACCCCCTCCTCCCATCGCTGAGTTCTTACGCTCCACTCCCACCTCCACTCCCGTTGAAAGTGCGGTGGCGGTGAGCTCGGTTACTCGGCCAGCGGGACGGTGCTTCTCCGGGAGCTTGATCTCCGTTCCCACTGGTGTGGATCTGCGGCCGAGCGGCAGCGGCTCCCTCCGTTCTTTGGGCTCGGAGTCCATACGCTTCCGTCGTCTTCTTCCCGGGAGCGGCTTTTGGTGGTGCTTCACCACGAGATCCCGCTACTTCTTCCCCACCTCTCTTCGATTCGACTGCTTCGGCTCCCTCCGGTGACCCGAGGTGACATCATTATTAGTTTCCCCATTGGATGTGGTCTAGGAGGTTTGGTCTTGCGGCTTACATATGTGCTTTACATGATGATTTTTGATCTTTGTTTCGGTCTAGATTTTATTCTTGTGCTCGGGTACGTGCTATGGTTCATGTTATTGAGTTAATTCATGTTTATTGCTTAAGATGTGGATTCGATGTTGGATAGGTACATTATTGGATGATACTTTTTAGAAAGGTTGATGATGACTGGCTTGTGAGCCTTTGGGAGGCATTGATTTCAATGTAGCCGAATTTTCGATTTATTGTAATGCATACACTCTCATTTGCGGAGGCCCGGCCAGAGTCTACTTAATTGTCTTATATATTTAAATGCATGTAGATGGATGGAAATGCACAGCATTTGATGATGGCTAGGCAAGCAGGCTGGGATGGTTCTTGTGATGGTGTGCTTTGCGGTCGATAGGCTTAGGAAGATTGCTGAAAATGAGGTCATCCCCTATGGGCCTAGGACTCATCTTGAGACATAAATGACACACTCGGATGATGTACAACTGGCAATTGCGAATGCATAGCCATACTATGAGAAGGGTTCCTTTTTCATTATGCAGCACAGCCGTGGTAGGGGACTTGTGCACGAGGCGTTGGATGCCAGTTGAGGGAAGCGGTGGCAATGTTTTGCATGTGGTGTGGTCACAACCCGGAGGTTTAGGTGGTCCACCAATCCTTTAGAAGATCTATTAAGGCAGTTAGTAGAATCTTCCACCAAGTGTTGTATCTTGTTGGTGGTGAGGGAGTGAGTTGATCGAGGGGCTCAGCCACTGCCACACACCCTAAGATTATGGGTAGCCCACCAGATGGTTCCCTTTTTCCAAGGTACTTGTTAATTTCTTAGATTCTGTTGGGTAGGTTCACACATTTGCTTATGCACATTTGCTGGTTTATGTAGAGATGTAATTGCTGCCATTGATGGGTACTCATGTGTTGGCAAAGTGCCTAGACACATGCGACAAGCCTTCAGGGTAGAAAACAAGCCCCACCGCGAGAATGTCATGGCATCGATTGATTTTGATCTCAAGTTCACCTATGTCCTGGCTTCCGGTTGGGGGGATCGGCCCATGATGATGCACTAATACTAGGCTGATGCCATTCGGAGAGGCGATGGGTTCCTTTGTCCCAGCAATTAACTACAATACTAATTGGCTGCACTTATGTCCTTCAACCCACTACACACTTTCACACATTGTTGTCCCCCAATTGTAGGTAAAATCTACGGTAGATCTTTGGCTATGCGGGAGGCTTCTTACCACCTTATAGGGCGGTTAGGTATCACTTGAGTGAGTTCTCCAACGAAACTACCCCACAAATGCTAAGAGTTGTTCAACTTTGAGGCATTCTTCACTTTCGGGGGTTGTAGTGGAGAGGGGCACGGGGTGCATAAGGGCAGGTTCGGGATTATAGACAACAAATCATTCCATAAGTACAAGACCCAAGTGAAACTTGTGCTTGCTTGTTGCATCTTGCCAACTGGATTCTTGGCTTTGGGATTGATGACATTGTTCCACTGAGGAAGGAGTTTGAGGGGTGAGGCACGAGGATGATGATGCAGAGCGCCCTAGAAGAACTGCAATGGTTACTATTAGGGATCGGAGTGCCAATGCTATGTGGGAAGCTAGGGGGCCCATAGGATCTGATTCATTTGCATTTCGTAGTGCCAAAATAATTTGGTAGACCCTGGACATGGAACTCATGTGGTGTATTTATTACGAACAATTTATTTGCTATAATAAGGACCTATGACATTTGTGATGTAATAAGTTCATGTTTCTTTGCTATGTTTAGGTACTTATTAATCCTGGTGTTTACTACTTCTATTTACATGGTTGGTAATATGTCTAGGAATGGCTGGTATGAGTATCCACATTGAGGAATGGGTTTGAGCACAAATTTGTGTTGAACCAGGGTTGTGAACCTTCTTGGTGCTGCGGTGAGGGTGATGGTTGAGGGGTGTTCTGGCTGGGCACCAACCTCTATGCGATTGGAACAATAACACATCTGGGTTTGTCCTAAGGAGGATGGCCCAGTTACGTAAATGGTAAAAAATTGATAAGACTTACAAGGACAAGGATGTGAATCTTGTGGCTAAGGCTCACGAGAGGAAATCTGGTGGTGTGGTACATTGGCCCTACTCAAGTGTACAATCACTTGAGGAAGTGGAAACAAAAAGTGGGCTAAGGTTGCCAGAGTTGGAAGGACTGACGGGGCAACATTTGATGATGAGTGCAATGCCATAATACTAGAGCCGGGACCACTACCTTGGTCATTGCAAGGTACAAATGACCTAATTAGCATCACATTATGCACTTGTACCCACACATGCTATACTCATGAATATGCCAGCATATGCACTTATACCTACACTAACTCTGAGGACCACCCTAAAGATCTTTGAGTTCCTAAACACCCCATCGGGTTCTGCGAGATGGAATCCATCTTTGGTAGCACCTTGGCAAGCTGGTAGGTTTGCCTTAGGGTCAGTGCTGCTTTAGGAGTCAACAATGCGATCTTTGTGGGCTGCACCCAAAGGCGGGGAATTCTCTTGTCACGCCTTTGAAGCCCAAACCCACCTTTGAGGTTGGTGAGGGGTAGCAAGGCTACTCCACTGTGTCTACCACTCTTGGTTTGAGAGAAAGAGGAACTTTAGTGAGGAGGAAATCTTGATGATGACCAATATGACGGAATCTTTGTGAACAATGTTGCCAATGCTATCTTTGGCGGGTGCTGCCCATGTTGATCACGGCACGTATCTTGCTTTGTTATGGAGATGCGAGTTCTCCAGCGAGGCCTTGATTGTTGCCTACACCCATACGCTTGAGAACAAGGCGATTTGCTCTTGGGTTTGTCAACATGTCAACCCCATAGGATTTTGTTTGGCTCCGGACCTATCTGTCAAAGAACTACTACATGTAGTGCATGCGTGGTAACCTATATGGCTGTTGAGGGGGTTATTTGTTAGGGCCTATATTGCCTCCACCTCCCTCACCCCTCTCTCTTGTCTTTTGGGTTCTTTTGGCTGGAAGCTGTGTGCATGGTAGATGGTTGACCCGGCTATCCTTTTTGGAAAGTGTAATTTGGCTAAGGAGGGTGGCTAACTATAGATGAGGTAGTAAGACTTGGAAAATTGCTAGTAGTGCTCACTTGTTGTGGCTGAACTCATTGAACACATGTGGCATGTACTAAATTGCAACCTCTCATTGGTTGCTTGAATCTTTATGCACTGCTTGTCTTTTCTTGCAATGATGTGGTAAGTTGGAAAAATGGCTGGAAATGATGTTGGAAATTTCAAAAAAGGGCCGATGATGTTTATTTCTATTACAAGTGAAGAGGTAGGCGCTTTTCGATTTCTTGATTTTATCATGTCTTTTTACATGGCGATCATCGGCCCGATTAGGGCGGGATGGGTCCCATGCAACACTAGCTCAATGCTATGTGATGGCGATCCAGCGATCTGAGCGCGGCTGTAACATAGGCATGTCTTGATTTTCGATCTTGTTTTGTTCTACCCGATTCAGCTATTATCAATGAAGCATGTTTTATTCAAAAAAGCGAGGCCTCTGTTCTTATTTGTATCCAATGATGTCAACTTTCATTCCTAACAATCAAAATTTTGTTCATTGGGTGGGATTTGAGATCGATTTGTGGAATCATAATCGGATATCTTCAATTCCACTTTGGTAGAAACGATTTGAAAGATGAAAACCCTATGGTGAGGGCTCTTTTTTTGGGTTTGTGGGACCAATGGCTCCCTGCTATGTTGTTTCGAGGAATTTGAAACACGGAATTTACACTACAGTGCGAGTGCGGTGCTTATGTTCTTAGAGTTCATGGTGCTTGCGGTACAAAAAGTACAACGACTATGAGCTTCTTTGTACATGATTACAATGATGCGCCGGAAAGGGTCGGGTGAGGCAAATCAAGCAAAAACCAACTTTGAACAAAATTGCACGCCGGGTTTCTCATGTGAATGATGGTTGTGGTAAAGAATGTGATCATTGTCACTCTTACGTTTCTGGTGTTTTGTTCTTTGGAACAAAGCTGTCTAGATGTTGCCAGCATGGTGAGGTTTTTTTTAAAGCCCGATGATGACATTGAATACATATCTGTCTAAAAATGTGGAAATCCTACTTGTACGAGGCCTTGTTATTCAACACATAACTGCTTTTTGTGTGCCCAAGACATGCAAAATTATGTAGTGGAACTAATTTCATTCATGTACATATGCAATTATTTGCTGTGAAGTTTCATGGCGGGTTGGGCTTGGCTCCAAATCAAACACAATCTCAAGCTGTTAGTTGATGGTAGTTGGTGTTTGGGCACAGCTCTCTAGTGGATATCAAACACAAAAGGTTGGACCGGGCTGCGGATACAATACAAACAAACATGGGCTTTGCCGGAGTGCGAGCGAGTAGGCGGCGAGGGCTGGCTCGCCGGCGGAGTCCCACAGGAGACCACCAAAACAAACACGCCCAAGTGATAGAAGCGGGGGAATCTAAAAGGTAGCATCAAGCCTTGAGACTAGCGAGAGGCAAGACAAGGAGGAAGATGACCGTCGGTTGTGTTGGATGCCTCGTTACGATCTTTTTGAATATTTAATATACCCACCTTATTCTTTTTTTGAGAACCGGTTTTATATTTCATAAATATTTCTGATGGTTTTACAACCAATGCTTACAATGACACCTTGAGAAATAAAATAAAAAAGAAAATTACATTGAGTGAGGTCGCTTGGCACCCTCGGTGATCCTAAATACCGCCGTGGAAAACGATCGTGTTGAAGCCGACCACCTTCCGGACGAAGAAACTTCAAAAGATTTTAAACAGCACCAGAGCACATCTTGACGGTACCAATATGCTTTTTACCGGCCTGAGCATACCGAGCCTAACAAGATGGCAGCCCGACCATCGCATCGCCGGACATCGGGGGCTTTGCGCCTCAACCGCTGACATCAGCATGCCGTAGGGAACTACCAGGAGAAAGGAAACCACGAGAAAGGTGGGAGCAAAAAGACCAACTTCGATTTCACAAGTCGGTAGGCATACCTTCTTATTTAACCTCCGGACTCCGGCGATGGGGTGCCATCAGCGGTCATCATCCACCGCCGGGGAAACCACCTGGAGGAGGGAGCTTGATGAGAACGCCGGTGGGAAATGCGCCATCGGAGAAAGGACTAAAACTAGTTATTTAATTTTCCAAACTATACAACTAGTAGAAAAGAAACATCAACGGGCCGTGATCCTACATCCCTCACTCACGCAGTCTTGGGAGGAATGGAGGAGGAGAGATCAGATCGGCCGCGGTTCCTCGAAATCGCACATGGATCGCCCCTCTTCACTTTAGATGGGGGGAGCAGGCGTCTGTGGAGAATTTGTCCCAACAAAAGAGCCTCGAAGCAAGACCATATATAAATTCAGCCCAACATTGAGGCATGTTCATGACAATATATAGGCACTTAGCTGCCTGGGCTATAGCCGAGTCGTGCCAAGAAACCCCTTTAACAGGCTCTACCGAATGCGGCCCAAAAAAATCACTTACAATATTTTCCAGTCCTTCACTTTTAGGCTTGTTTTAACTATACTGTTAGCGGCACACACACTCTAGAGGGGATAGAATTCAGATCACTCCAACGCCTTCTCAATAAGCACGTGACTATGATTCGGTACAATATGAGATCGGATCTTGCTAGCTCGGGCGTTCGATCTGGGCGATAGCGTCCGGGGCCTTCACAATGCTACACACCCAGCGCTCATTCATACGCCCCCCTGTCCCGCGCCCTTGTTCCGCTACGCCCACACCTCCACTCCCACATACACGCCGCGGGAGGGAGCCAGCCGGGCGGGTCCCCTATCTGCACCGCCTCTATCCACATCTATTTGCCTCATCCCGGCTCCTGCACCTACCCCCCGTCATAGCCCGACCATGCCATGTCCACCCCATTTCGCCGTGACCTTGTTTCCAGCACTCCCAAACTCTCGAAACGGCATGAAATACATGCAACATGGCAGCTTGAGTGCAACATCGTCTCAAACAGATGAAACATCTGGAATATACCGATTTGCAACACATGTGAAACATATATGCAACATCCGGATAGAAGAACACTTGCAACATAAAAACACTACGCAACAAAAGGCGAAAACAGATGAGACATTTTGGAACATACTATTTTAACATTTGTATTGGAACATATACAACATCAAATCAAAATGCTTGCCCAATACATGCGGAAGCAGATGAAAACATTTCAAACAAAACACTTGCAACATGGAAACAGGAAACACTTGCAACAATTGCAATATGTACAATATCCCCACGATCTACTTTTGCAACATCCACGTGATTCAAGCGGAAACATACCTTTGAAACTTTTGAAACAACTAAAACATATAGTTGCAACATTGGGGGTGAGATGCGACACGAGGAAGCCATAGGAGGCGCCGAGGGTGGGCTGAGCTTCATCACCAAGGTCAAAGAGGGTGCGCGCACTAGGGTGGGGAAACCCCGCTTCCTGCAAACACCCGTTATTGCCACCCCTCCCATGGATCTCATTGGGGGTGAGTGGATGCCCATGCTCCATGGATTTGCTGTTGTGGGGGAGAGGGCCACTAGATCCATGGAGGGAGAGGAGGGGCCTAGCGAAAGGTAGGATGCCAGAAAGATGGGGAAGCGGCAGCCGGTGCATGGACGGCATCGTCGGAGTAGTGAGGAGCGAGCCATGGAGGAGGAGGATGCGAGGGGTAGGGCAGCGAGCCATGGGGTTGGGGAGGACGAGCGGCCGCCGTCATGGAAGCGGCTCATGGCCGCGTCCTTGCAGGGTGGAGAGGTCACAGCGGTGCGTGCCACCGGCCATGGAGGGGAAGCGGCGCGCTCATGATGTTGGGTGCAAGAGGAAGGGATAGATAAAGCCGGCATGGAGGATCCTTTTTAATTAATGAAGAGAGGAATCTGGATCGTGGAGGAGTTGCCTCCGGCCGATGGGCGGTACCTCCGTGCAGCGTGGAGTAGTGGTGTCCGGCCAACGTGCGGCGGACGTACCAGTAAAGCATTACCGAGATGAGATAGAATCGATAAGAAAACCAAGCGGGAAATCGGGCTTGGGGGAAGATACAGAGGATTCTAGAAGGTACTAGAGGGAAAAATTCAAATACCGGAGAGAAGGCCCTAAGGAGGAAGAAAATAACTGGAAAGATGAGTTTACGCGCTACGATATTCTTGATGCCCTTCACGGTTCTCTCTGCCCTCTTGTCTTGAGTCTACGGTGTTGGCCATACAAGTAGGCCTAGTGTGGTCATGGCCCATGACCCTTGGCACCCACATAGCTAACATGTACATAAATATACATTCAATAATCTAAGATCTACAATAGAAACAAGTTTTTAAGTCCTAATATCTTTTCTAGCCCATGTATAGATCAAATGCGGGAAAGATAACAAGGCAAATTACCATTGCATACACACATCTATAAGATAAGACAGGTCCCATTTCCATCCATGAGGCCTCTCTATTTTATAGACTCCAACCCTTACAACTCATATACATGCCAACTATAAGATAAGAAAGGTCCATTTCCTGCATCTTCCGTTCTCCGATGGCGATCTACTCAGGCGTCCAGCGGAGGATGGAGACTGTCCGAGGAGTCGGGGTACGGTCGCATGCGTTGTCTTCTTCGGGGTGATGATGGTGTTGACCACTGTTATTCTCGAGGAAGATGTGCTTTGGTGAAAATCGAGCTTTGCTCGGGTTGCCCGGCGATGAGGCGAAGGATGCATCGTGGAGTGCGGGGAGTTGGCGATGCGCTTGGGAGGCGATGTCGGTGGTCGCCTAAGTAAGTCCCCATCTGCGGCCTCCACCTTGTGGAGTTTGGCTCACGGTGCCCCGGCGGCGATTGGGGAAGCGGCCGATGGCGGTGAAGCAGATCTCTGAAGGCTTCGAGGAAAGGCGAGCGAAGTTTTTGAACTTTCTTTGTAATTTTTCTGGAGTCCTATTTTGTAAAAGGGCCGAGTGTAATGCGCTAAGATTAATACATGTTCCTTCTACTGCATATACAACTAATATGGCAATGCAACTAGACAATGAGCTCATATTAGACAACTAGGTAACAACTCATATATATCTTATAGAAAACTAAGATTATTCAAGATATTTCTTGATAAAAACTAGTAATATAGTAGTAAAAATCAATTTTATCTCTATTTGCTTCAGCTCGATTTGAGATGAAGTGATATTTCAAAATCTAGTTTGAGTCTTGGTGCTTGAAGGTTCATGAATCATCTACTTTCATGTCCCTCATCAACGACAGTTGTTGTGCACTTTAGAAGATTATTTTACATCTCTGATGCGAGTGCTCATGAACAACTATATGTACTCCCTCAGCCGTCCGTGAATAACCACACTTCTAGAGTTCAAAATTTTTCAGCAAATAATCGACCAACATGGTCTGTTACATGCACCTTGGTTTGCGTGCCACCCCAGGAAGTGCGGAGTTGTTACATGGACAGAGAGATACTCTTGTGCTTATAGATAATAATTTATTAAATAGTTCATAAAAATGCAGCATGGCTGAGACAATACTACAGTTTACATACATTTTTATTAACCATGACAATGTACCTTAGTGTTAGCTATAGCACACAACATAGGTCTGCAAGTTGATACTAGACTCGTAAGTTCAAGTGCCTCCAAAGACGAGAACACTATATGTGGAACACAAAATGTAACATGTGCATGCAGGCAGGTCTAGCATTGGAGTGGCTAGTGCTCAAGCCCTCTACTGCTGCTGGAAGCATGGAGCCCCTCTAAACCATTCTATAAATTTGTAATCACTAAAGTTTAGAAAAAGAGAAAAAGCCCCTTCTATCTTATATATTTCTAGACCTGCTCTATATATTGTATGCAAGATACATAAGTATCAGAACATTTAATAAAATAAAGTAATAACTTCACAATAAAATAGAGGAGTTATGCACTTTAGCAATTGAATTATCAGGAAGGACAAAGTTAGTACTAAAACAAATTTAAAAAAAATGAAAATCGCGTCATTTCCAAAGGGAGAATCAGTTACTGTATAGAAATGGATAAAGCATAATGAAACTCAAATTGATCAAATTCAAGGGCCTGACGCGACCCCTATTATGGGACGGCTATAGCGACTATGACAAATTCCACACGACTCGATTGAAAGCAAATGAACACAAAAAGCAAAAACAAAAGACTGAATGCATGCGTCATGAACAGTAGACGATGCATATTATACATACATTATTTTCTTCAGAACGCTTACGTCCTAGAAGCCACTGCGTACCATCGAATTATTCATGAGAGTCTTCAAGATAGCGCCATTGCAACAAGAAGCATTAGGAGGAGGCGCCACGGCCGGCAGCGCAACTGGTGGGCCCACCAGCCCGTCGTCCTCAGCTCCAGTGGCCGGCGGCGGCGGGAGCGCCGTTGGCCGGCCGGGGCAGCGGCTGCGGAGGTAGACGATGGCGCCGGCAATTTCCTGAATGCGCTTCTCCGCCACCTTCTTGATGTCAGCGAGGGAGCTCGACGAACATCGCCGACGTCGCGCGGCCCTGGATGACGTCGTGAACGGCAGTTTGGCTTCCGCTTCGGCGTTGGCGGCCTCCCGGCGTCTGAGCTCCGTCTTGAGCTCGGCGATGCGGCGACCTAGGGACTCCTCGAGGTCAACGTGTTCACCGAGGAGGGTCAGTCGCGGCGTACCTCTGCAGGATGGCCGTGGCCTCCGGCGCCGCCGGCAGACAGTCGGCTCGGCCTCACCGGGGCCATGCGCCACCACGGTGACGTCGTCCCGGCGTCGCAGACGGAGGAGAACTCCCTCTGCCGTCTGTACCAGCTGGGTGCGGCGCCTACGCAACGCCGCCTGCCGGGGCGTTGTCGTTGGCGATCCACTGGATCCTCCTCACGTTCCGGCGGTCCATGCTGCAACAGAGAGCGAAACCCTGGCTAGAGGAAATTAGGTGCTCTTTAGCTTGGTTGGTGTGGTGAGAATGGCGATGGAGCAAGAGTCGTTATAGCCCGTTTGGCTGACAAACATGTGGAAATTCGGTCGGCTAGGGAATTAGGTCACAGAATCTTGATGACACACACAGCTAATACCATGATGTGCACAGATCAAAAGATTTCTCCCGCTGGAATATAAATGGCTGGTACACATGCCTAAAAATGATTCATGGCGCCACATTTTGTGCAAGTGGGTGCTAACATGATGCTTTCTCAGGCTCAGGGCTCAAAGAGAATATCTTGATGACTGGCTAGCACCATAATTGTGTGCGGATCAAATCTCCCGCTGGAATATAACTGTGGATACGCACCAACATTGACGTGTCAGAAAAAGACTATGGAAAGAGTTGCTCTGCCCTCTGCTGCTTTAACCACGCGGCGCACGCCCATCATATAAGATAGCACTAGTACACAAAAGCACCACCGCGCGGTTTGCATCCTATTTTTCAGCTGGTCTAACCGCCGCTGGGAAAACGATGAAAATGCCCGATTTCCAGCTGGCGATGGTTAAAACCGCCCGGTAGAAAGTCTGCTGGCTTGTCACTAGCATATATTTAAAAGGCAAAAATATACGCAAAATCGCGTGCTTCTGCAGCGGCTGGTGGGATTCGACCCGGCCTTGCAGCCTCGTGTATTACCCAAAGTCTACCACTCCCACCCACGGGTCACTTGTGCCTACTTCTCATCGTTTCCCACCCACACATCAGCCTGCCACAAACCCGATGGAAAGATTCAATGACCCCAGGGGTCCAAATGAGTCAAAATGATAATTCAACCACAAAGTTTCACTAACTTTTCAAAGATCTACTAACTTTCATTTAGTGTCTATCTCCATCCGAGGTCATTTAGCAAAAATTTAATTTCAAATTTGAAAATTTAGTTAAATAGTTTTCCATAAAGGATGATTTCAAATGAAAAAGTTATCAACTACAAAGTTTCATAACTTTTGAGATCTACAACTTTATTTTGGGATTTTCCATCCAAGGAAGTTTGAAAAACTCAAAAATTAATTTTTAATTATTTCTCTTTTGGCGGTTCTCTTAAAAAAACGCCCGATTTCTCTTGGCGGTTCCTTAATAAATCCGCCAGTTAGTCAATTCTGGCGGTTCCTTGAAAACTCGATGAAAATCACTCATTTGGCGGTTCCTTAAGGCGCTGTGGCGCCATCGATTCTACGGGCTGTTCTAAGAAGGCAGCGTTAGAAATAAAACGCCGATGTCAAGAGAAATGGTCGCAATGCGCGAGTGAAGATTCCCATTTCCATCCGTGAGCATAGCAGTTTGGGCAGGATTTTTGGTCGTAATGTCATAACCATGACGCTACAGAAAAGCAATTGCTCATCGCAACGGGTAAAATAGAAAGAGGGTATCTGATGACACAACGAGCATAAATGTGCGAGAGATCAAAAAGATTTCTCCCTCGAGGTACAGCTGGGTACGCGCCTACATTCATTTGCAGGAGACGTCAAAGATGTTCATATGAGTACACACCACATATTTTGATGCGTCAATAAAAGCCAATGAAAAGAAGTTGTTCCTGATCTCTGCATAATCCCTAAATCCTAATATCCTTTGCGAGGCAATATAG